>WOXC01004871.1:0-499958 GCA_011680675.1 Gymnobelideus leadbeateri
CTTCCCACAAACCAATACAAGATCAATATTTACTCACAAACCAGACTAACTCCTCTAAGTATTCCCTCTCTCCCTGTCTCTCTGGCTCTGACTGCCAGCTTCTTGTGGAGCTCTGCTTCCCTTTAGTAAACTCCTCCCACCACAGGTTCCATATGACTACATTCACCCTATTAGGGGGCAGAGTTTACTTTCAAAGCAGGGAAGGTCTTCAAATTCCCATTACCATCACAGAGACACATAAGAGAAACACCTCAGTCCAATGTTATTTGTTTCTTCAGTTTTTCTGTTTGTCTCCCTGAGCATAAGATAGTGAATAACAATCCTGAAAAAAAAAAAAAACATTCCTGTCTTAGTTCCTACTTCATGAGCCAAGAGTTCCAGAGATGGGGTGGCTAGGTAGTGCAGTGAATAGAGCACTAGCCTTGGAGTCAGGAGGACCTGAGTTCAAATCCAGCCTCAGACACTTAACACTTACTAGCCATGTGACCTTGGGCAAGTCACTTAATTCCAATTGCCCTGCCTTCTTCCCTCCAAAAAGAAAAAAAAAATTAAAACATTTTTTAAAAAGAGTTCCAGAAGGGGCGGCTAGGTGGCGCAGTGAATAGAGCGCCGGCCCTGGAATCAGAAGGACCTGAGTTCTGAGCCGGCCTCCGACACTTAATCCGCACAAACAAAAACCTAGCCCTGTAACCTTGGGCAAGTTACTTAACCCCAATTGCCCTAAAGGGGCGGCTAGGTGGCGCAGTGAGTAAGAGCGCTCGGCCTCGTTGGGATGACCCCGGAGATCAGATCCGGCCTCAGAAAATGAGCACCCACGCATAAATCAAATGACTAGCCGTGTAACCTTGAGCAAGTTACTTAACCCCAATTGCTTTAAAAAAAAAAAAAAGAGTTCCAGAGACAGCAGCCATCTGTGACAAACTAGAGGGAGGGACTTAGGATTTTGATAATGTCAAGCAATATCATTCCTGACTGATGGGTTGTTCCATCCCTATCCATCCACTTCTGACCTGTACTATACTCATGACATGCAGAATTGCTCTGGATGCAGGCCTCTCTTGTGTTAGTGTTCTTTGCATTGGGGCTCCTTTTGTGGGCCTCTCCTATGACTTTGTTTACCACCATATTGACTGTTTTCAGCCTCTCTCAAAGGTGCTCCATTAGATCACTGTCTGAAGAACTAGTTTGCTATAGCTCTAAATTCTGTCACCATTTGTAATGAGAATGGGAACTTGAAGATCTTCCTTGCTCCTTAATAGACCTGGAGGAAGTTTGAATACCTCCCCTGCTTTGAAAGTGAGCTCTGTCCCATAATAGGCTGAATGTAATCACATGGAGCCTGTGAGGGAGGGAATTTGCTGAAGGGTGGAGCAGAGCCCACAGGAAGCTTCCCTCCTGTGAAGATAAACTCTGTCCCCTGCTAGGCTGAATGTAGTCACATGGAGCCTGTGGTGGGATGAGTTTGCTGAAGGGAAACAAAGCCCACAGGAAGCTGGGAGCCTTAGGGGAGAGAGGATGCTCATTAAGGAGATAGAGAGGTTTATGAGTAAATCTTGATCTTATATTGGTTTGTGGGAAGGCTGAAGGATGCTGTGGCTCTCAGCATTATCATGGCTTCTGAATATCTGTGGTACTATGAAGGAATTGGCTTACTGTGGTTTTGGGATTGGGTTTTCTGGTGTGTAAGCACATGCTTCAGTTCTATCCTCTATCTGGAGAGTTTGGTATATTTTGTGATCAACTGTCATACAATATTTATAATCATGGTCTTTATTGTGATCATGGGCTCTTGTAATGGAAATGCAAATTTAAAGATCTTCCCTGCCCCTAGCTTAAGTGCACCTGGAACCTGTGGTGGGAGGATTGTTTTTCAGGAAAGCCCACACCTTGATACTTTGTGATTGGGCAGTGGGTCAAAAAGGTTGTTACATTCTCTGAGCCAGGAGAAGGCTATATAAACTCTGATGAGAAGCTTTGCTTTGGGGCTCACTTTGAGAAGTGTTGTGTGATTTGACCAGATGAGACTCTGGGAAGCCATTGTTGAGAGCCGCCGCCCCACCCCCCCACCCCCGGCTTTGAAAACCCAGATGTTGATGCTTCCCTCTCTGGTAACTGTGATTTGGTATTGATATAATGGTTGGACAGTTTGGAAGCCTGTCTGTTTGATCTGTCTGTATACTCTGAAGTTCGGGGTGCTGACCTTTTTCCCCTGAACTAGGTAATATATGTTTGTTTGATTAAAGTGAGCTTAACCCATTTTGAGTTGCTTTCCTTTTGAAAAGCAGATCTAAGAACCTGTGTTGGCAGTCACCCTGGGGATATTGGGGTGCTTGCTGCTACAGCGCTGTAAATATTGCATTGGTGCTACATCATTATGCCTCAATTCTCATATTACTCTCTGTGGTGGTGCTCTTACTTGTCCCTACACTGAACAATGTTCCCCAGGATTGGTGATAGTTACCTCTGTTAGCTAGCTCTGCTCCCCAGTAGTTCAAGTAGCTACAGAATATACTATAGCTTCAGCTGACAATATAAGAGCTCTTCCAGAATTCCAGTGCCAGGAAACATCAAGAAAAGGGTTTTTAACTTTTTTGTATCAGAGACACCCTTAGCAGAGTTAACTCTAAAACCTGACATAAGTCAATTGCTTTACCCAATATAAAGAAAGGCCTTGTTTCTTCTCAGGTCTCTGGCAACAGGGAGGGATGAGAAGAAGAGGTCACACCACTAAGCTTTGTGAACAACCCAAGATATCATAGACTCAGACTGAAAGTGACCTATGACATCATCTCATGTGAGCCCAACTTCTTACAGATAAGGAAACTTGTTCAAGTGTAGTCCAGTCAATGTTTGAATCCTTCTAGTCTACTTACTCATTATCTCTCAAGGCAGTGAATTCCATTTTTGTGCAACACTAATCATTTGAAACTTCTTCCTTATGTTGAACCAGCATCTATTTTCCTGTAACTTATGACTCCATGATTCAGAGCTAGAAAGGCCTTTAGAGATAATCTAAGCAAACTCTGTCATTTTACATATGAGGAAACTGAAACTCAGAAGTGTAACACTAGATTGCCCTGGCTTTCACTGCCTAAAGAACAAGTTAGATTTCATTACTCCCCTTAACTACAGAGGGTCCTCTGATAGATAGCCTTAAGGTTATTTGGGGATGGCTAGGCTCTCTGTACAAGACTCTAGCTTCTCACTAATAGTATTCCCTCAATTGTAGGGGGTACCGGATACCCCAGTTCCATTTAGCCACTAACAATAAACTCGGCTTTTACATGGAAATATTTACTTCTACAGGTATAATCACAAATATACAACTTACTCATCCAAAATATGATAGACATATTCCTCCTCCTCTTCCTCCACTATCTACCACTTTATTCTCCAAGGAGAATGGAAATGGATTCATAGCTTAGTTCAATTCCTATGGAATTCAACCCCAATTCCAATTCTACAAATATCCCACAATCTCAAGTCACAGGTACCCTGACTTCACATGGCTTCCATTTTTGGCTGACTGTAACATCTTGCCTGCAGTCTTGGCTCTAAGGTTATCATTTGGTATCCTGTGGAAATCATCTGTGTTGCCCAAAATTGAGAAAAATTAATAACACAGAACAGAACAAAGACACCCCCCCCAGACCCATATCTCAGAAGAGGAAGGTAAAAGAGAAAGCAGGAGAAGAAAAATCCTTTTTCTTTCATAAATTCAGCTAAAGACATCCATTCACACTGTGGGTAAACTGTGATCTTTGTCCTCTGGATATAGCAGATAAGAATAGGAAAAAAAGAGCAAGAGATATAGACTGACTTCTTTGATGTTCTTGACCTTTTCTTCTTCTGATGAATTTTGTTATTTGTCTAATTCTATAAAATAATTTTTGGTAATCTGATTGGTATGGTACTGAATAAGTAAATTATTTTAGGTAGAATTGTCATTTTTATTATATTGGCTCAGCCTACTCATGAGCAATTAATATTTTTCCGGTTGTTCATATCTGTTCTTATTTGTGTGAAAATGGTTTTGTAATTATGTTCATATTTTCCTGAGTTTGTTTGGCAGGTATTTTATGTTGTCTGCAGTTATTTAAATGCATTTTTTCTATCTCTTTCTGCTAGACTTCATAGGTAAAATGTAAAAATACTTAAAGAATTTTATGAGTTTATTTTATATCTTATAACTTTGCATAAGTTATAAATTGTTTCAACTGCTTTCTTAGATGATTCTTCAGGATTCTCTAAGTGTACCATCGCCTGCAAAGAGTGATAGTTTGTTTCTTTGTTACCTATCCTAATTTCTTGAATTTCTCTTTCTTATCTTATTGCTCCAGCTAGTATTTCTAAAACAATATTGAATAATAGTGGTGATAATGGGCATTCACTCCTGATGTTGCTGGAAAAGCTTCTAGCTTATCCCCATTACAGATAATGCTTGCTGATGATTTTAGATAGATATTGCTTGTCATTTTAAGATGGCTCCATTTATTCCTATGGTTTCTAGTGTTTTTAATGGGGATGATGGTCATATTTCATAAGCTTTTCTGTACCTATAAATATAATCATATGATTTTTGTTGTTTCTGTATATTTATATGATCACTTGTGCTGATAGTTTTCCTAATGCTGAATGAGCCCTACACTCCTAGCATAAATCCCACTTGGTCATAATCTTTGTGATATGTTTCTATAATCTTTTACTAGTATTTTATTTTTAAAATTTGCATCAATATTCATTAGGGAAATTGATTTGTAGCTTCTCTGTTTTACTTTTCCTGATTTTTTATCAGCATAATATTTGTGTCATAAAAAGAATTTGGTAGGACTCTTTCTTGGACTATTTTTCCAAATAGTTTATATAGTACTGGAATTAATTGTTCTTTAAATGTTTGGTAGGCAGGTAGAGACAAGATAGCAGATTAAAAAAGCACTCAGATGAGTTTCCCCAAATTCCCCTCCAAACACCTTTATAATGATGCCTTAATTATCTCATATAAAACAGATTGCAAAAGGAAGAGCTTTTACAATTTCATAGAAGAGGGGAGGAATGGTGGGTAAAGTTTGGACTGAACTATCATCAGCATTTTCTCAAAGAGGGAATAACATATGCATTCAATTGGATATAGAAATCCATCTTATCCTACAGAGCAGTATAAAAGGAAAAGAATTACAGAAGGGGAGTTTGGATGATAGAAGAGAGGGCAGATTAAGTAGTGGTGAAAAATAAATGTTTGGTAGAATTCACTTATGAATCCATCTGGTGTGGCTCTGCATAAAATGTGGCTCAGCATAAATTTCCTTAGATGGTGTTATGGGAATGGGAATCTGAAGATCTTCCCTAACCTTTGGCCCTTTGACAGGCTTAAGTGACTCTGAGAACCTTCCCTGATTTGAAAATATTCCCTGCCCCCAATAGGCTGAATGTGGCCACATGGAGCCTGTGGTGGGAGGCTTGTTTTTTAGGAATGCCCACACCTTGTTACTTTGTGATTGGGCAGTGGATCAAGAGGGTTGTGACATTCTCTGACCCAGGAAAAGGCTATATATACTCTGATGTGAGGTTTTGCTTTGGGGCTCACTTTGGGAAGAGTTGTATGATTTGGCCAGTTGAGACTCTGGGCAGCCATTGAGCCCCTCTGGCTTTGAAATCCCAGATGTTGGTGCTTCCCTCTCTAGTAACTAACTAGGTATAGAGGTAATGGTCAGACAGTTGGAAGCCCTGTCTGCTGATCTGTGTCTCTGTCTGCTTGTAACCTCTGCTTATAATTTCTGTCGGTATTCTGTTTGTATTCTCTGAAGTTCAGGGTGTTAACTTTTTCCCCTGAACTACATAAATGGTATACGTTTGATTAAAGTAAGATTGTTAACCCATTTTGAGGTCAGGTATCCCACTAGTATAACTTTACTGTCTATTTCCTCCTATAATTAATTTAACTTTTGCTTTAAGAATCCAGATGCTGGGGCGGCTAGGTGGCGCAGTGAGTAAGAGCGCCGGCCTCGGAGTTGGGATGACCCAAGATCAGATCCGGCCTCAGAAAATGAGCACCCACGCATAAATAATGACTAGCCGTGTAACCTTGAGCAAGTTACTTAACCCCAATTGCTTTAAAAAAAAAAAAAGAAAAAAGAAAAAAAAGAATCCAGATGCTATGGGACTTGGTTTATATGTGTTTACTACTGCTTTTACTTCATTACCTATGGTATCTTTTAGCAAAATGAAGTTTCTCTGCTTATCTCTTTTAATTAGGTCTATTTTTACTTTTGTTTTTTCTGAGATCATGATTGCTACCCCTGCTTTTTTTTTAATCTCAGCTGAAGCATAATATATTCTGCTCCAGTCCTTATTTTTACTGCATTGTGTCTTTGTTTCAAGTATGTTTCTTGTAAATAACATACTGTAAAATTCTTTGTAAGATTTTTTAATTCACTCTAGCATCTACTTCCCTTTTATAGGTGAGTTCATTGCATTCATATTTATAGTTAGGATTACTATGTATTTCCCTCCATCCTATTTCTTCCATGTTTATCCTTCTATCTCTCTCTTTTTACCCTGCTTCTCCTCAAAAGTCTGTTTTGTTTCTTACCACTACCACCTTTAATCCATCTTCCCTTCTATCAGACCCTCCATCCTCTTATCTCCTTCTTCTCCTATTTTGCTGTAGAGTAAGATATCTATACCCCACTGAGTATATATTATTCCCTCTTTGAGCCAATTCCAGTGAGAGTAAGGTTCAAGCCTCCCCCTTCCATCACTACCACCATCTTCTCCATTAACTCACAATTAAGTATTCTATTTCACCAAGCTTTCAACTCTGCTATGTAAGTGAGCAGGTTGTTTCCTCCATAGCAGAATCTGAGGCTTCCCACAGAACAGGTCTCAAGGCCTTGCTAGGAATACCACTTAAGACTAACCCATTTCACAACTCGAAGAAATGAGTTTCTTTTATCTTTTCAGAATTACTTATCACTTTGCCAATAGGTAGACTTAATCAACTAGATAGATTATGTGATTGGTAGCATGGAAAGAGTTGTTAAAATTCATCCTGTCTTTTGATTTTACAACTTGGACAAGCATGGGTAGAGAAAATGACCTAGCCAAATATTTTCTGGTCCAGGCTCAAGTGAAATGGTCAGTGTGCTGGCATTAGAAGACTGTAGAAACCTCCAGGGGTATGTTGATTCTTAGTAAGGAAGTCCTATGAATTCTTTCAAACTGCTTCAGTGCTTATGTACTAGATATTGGTAACTACTCAAGATACTAAAAGAGCTAGGAAAACTGCACCCAGGTCTTCTGAATCCCTATCCAGGATCCATTAAAAATCATATCAAGCAAACAGGGCAGGAAAATAGATAAAATCATAAGATGATAAAGGACAGAAATAGGGAGGAAGAAAGGAAAATAAGAAACAAAAGAAGGGGAGGAAAAGAGAGAAAGGGAATACAAAAAAAGCAATGGAGAGGGTAAGGGAGGAAATGGCTCTGGTCCCCAGTCTGGTACCCAGGGATTTGGCTACTTCTTGGGTAACTTACTGTGTCAGAGAATTGTGACTACACTTATTCTGTGACTTTAATCAAGTAATTTTATTTTACAGGTCTCAATTTCCTAATCTACAAAATGAGAAGGCAGGACTAAACCTCTAAGATCCCTTCTACCTCTACAATTTCATAACTATATTATAAAGTTCACAATACTAGGTTTTCTTTTGGGGGGAGGCAATGTTTAAAGGGGGGAGGGCAGGTGACCCAGAAGGCAATGGAAAATGGGTAGCAGCAAGCTATGGCACAACACCAACAATGGATTCTTTGCCTAATAAGTGTCACAAAAATGATTATCAAGAAAATGTATGGTCACAAAAGGAGGTGAACTGTCATGTAGTGAGAACAAGGAATAGCAAACAGATAACCCAAGAGCTTTTTGTGAAAGTAAAAGAAGAGGAAAGGGAAAGACTCAGAGGTATATTTTAAAAGACTTGGGCAAGTTTCACATAAGATGAGAAGGCACAAATGGCATGAAATATATACCACTGGGTAAAGTGGACATACAATAAAAACACAGATAAAGCTAAGAATCTATATAACAATGACTCACATTCATGTGGTACTTTTTGTTCAGAAAGCACTTTCACAAACTTTCTCTCATTTTTTCCCCAACAATCCTATGACTGATTAAAGGAAGGGATTATAACCTTCATTTTATAGAGGAGGAAGCTGAGACCAAGAGGATAAAATAACAATAATTTAAGCAGGTTTTTTTACACAATCACACATACCAAATCAAAGTGGCATAGTTAAAAGAATACTGTTATCCTTTGTTTTCGAAGAGGACCAATGACATCATGGGGTGAAGTCTTGACTTGAATTAGATTTAAGTGAGGCAGAGTTCCACAAAGTCATCAGTCTTGCTCTCTCTTCCAGAGTCATCAAAGTCCAATGGCATGAAAAAAGTTGGGAAAACTGGTGATAGCCCAGGATGCAGTAAATAACCTTCACATCTTTAACATCTGACCAAGTTGTAAGCACTCCACAGAGAATAATTCAGACACCTTCATGGTTTTGGGAACAAATTTTTCTCATCCACCCATTCCACCACAGGGAAATCTTCACATGCTTGTGGTGGTCATCCTCTGAATTCCCCAATGGGTTTTAGGCCTAGATTTGAGGCTCAGCACCACATAAGCATCCAAACCCCTATAGCCTCCAGTTGCCAGCAGTTGAGGCCCCAGTGCACAAAGCCAGTGATCAGACCCCTGGCCCCCAGTACATTGCCTCTTGTATTCCAGCAGAAGAGATTAACTTTAAAAGTCAGGATATAGGAACAAAAAAATATAAGCAAGAAGCAAACAAGAACACTGACCATGGAAAATTACTATGGTGACAGGGAAGATCAAAACACAAACTCACAAGAGGACAATATACCTGTTGATATACCTACATCTGAAACCTCAAGGGGAATATGAATTGGTCTAAAGTCCAAAAAGCCTTCTTTGAAGGGCTCAATAAGGATTTTAAAAGTCAAATAAGAGAGTTTTTAAAAATTGGGAAAAGAAATGAGAGGTATGCAAGAGAGAGTCAACAGCTTGGAAAAAGAAAGAGAAAAATTTGAAGAAAAGAACTCCTTAAAAAGAAGAATTGGCCAAGTGGGGGAAAAAAGGCACAAAAGCTAACTGAAGAATATAATTCCTTTAAAATTAGAATTGGGCAAGTGGAAGCTAATAACTCTATGAGATATTAAGAAATCAAACAAAATTTTTAAAAATGAAAAAATAGAAGAAAATGTAAACTATCTCATGGGAAAACCAATTGACCTAGAAAATAGATCTAGGAGAGATAATGTAAGAATTATTGGTCTGGGGTGGCTAGGTGGTGCAGTGAGTAGAGCACTGGCCCTGGAGTCAGAAGGACCTGAGTTTGGATCTGGCCTCAGACACTTAACACACACAAACAAAAACCTAGCCATGTGACCTTGGGCAAGTTACTTAACCCCAATTGCCCTCCAAAAAAGAAAAAAAATTTTTGGTCTACCTAAAAGCCTTGATCAAAAAGAGCCTGGACAGTATATTTCAAGAAATTGTCAATGAAAATGTCCCTGATATACTAGAACCGGAGGGGAAAATAGTCATTGAAAGAATTCACTGATCACCTCCTGAAAGAGATCACAAAATGAAAGCTCCAAGAAATTTTGTAGCCAAATTCCAGAGTTATCAGATCAAGGAGATAAAACTTCAAGTAGCCATAAAGAAACAATTTAAATATCATGTCATACAGTCAGGATTACATAGAACTTAGCAGCTTCTACATTAAAGAATCAGAGGCTTAGAATGTGATATTCCGAAAAACACAGAAGCTTGGATTACAACTAAGAATCAACTAGCCAGCAAAATTTAGCATAACCTTTCAGGGGAAAAGATGGGTATTCAATGAAATAGGGGACTTTTGATCATTCCTGACAAAAACAATAAAACAGAGTTGGACAGAAAATTTAGGTTTCAAATACAAGGAAAAACTATGCTTCAATAATGCTAAACTGTTTACATCCCTACATGGAAAGATGATACTTGTAATTCTTGAGAACTGCATCTTTACAGTATTATAAGGGGTATACATAGACAGAAGGTATGAGTATGAGTTGATTTTTCTGTAATGATAAAACTGATTAATTAAAGGGTGAAAAAATTATACTGGGAGAAGAGAGGCAGAATAGGGTAAATTACCTCACATGAAGAATCATGAAGACCTAATACAGTAGAGGAAAAGAAGGGAGTGGGGTGAGCATTGTTTAAAACTTACTCTCATCAGATCTGGCTCAAAGAGGAAATTATATATACATATATTCAGTTGGTCATAAAAATCTATCTTAGTCTATAGGGAAGTAGGAGGAGAAATGGGAGAGAAAAGATGGGGTGGATAGAAGGGAGGGCAGATTAACAGAGGTGGTGATAAGAAGCAAAACACTGGTGAGGAAAGAAAGGGTGAAAGGAAAGAGAAAAGTATAAACAGGGGAAAATAGAATGGAGAGAAAGACATATTTAGTAATCATGACTATAAATATGAATGAGATGAACTGTCCCATAAAACAGAAAAAAATAATGGAGTGGATTAAAAAAAAAACAGAATCCTACAATATGTTGTTTGCAAGAAACACGTTTGAAACAGATTGATATACACAGAGTAAAGGTAAAAGTCTGAAGCAAAATATATTATGCTTCAGCTAAATTTTTTTAAAAAGCAGGGGTAGCAATCCTGATCTCAGACAAAGCAAAAGCAAAAATAGATCTAATTAAAAGAGATAAAAAAGGGAACTACATCTTGCTAAAAGGTACCATAGAAAATGAAGTAATATCAATACTGAACATATATGCACCAAGTGATATAGCATTCAAATTCTAAGCGAAGTTAAGAGAGACACAGGAAGAAATAGCAAAACTATACTAGTGGGGGACCTGAACCTCCCCCTCTCAGAAATAGATAAATCTAAGTACAAAATAAACAAGAAAGAAGTTAAGATGGTGAACAGAATTTTAGGGGTAAGTTATCTCACATAAAAAAGGCAAGAAAAAGCTTTTACAGTTGAGGGAATGAGGGAGGAGATGAGAAGGAGTACGTGAACCCTACTCTCATCAGAATTGGCTCAAAGAGGCAATAAATTACACACTCAACTGGTTATAGAAATCTATCTCACTTACATGAAAGCAGGAGAGGAAGAGGATAAAAGAAGTGGGAGTTATAAAAGAAAGGGCAGATTGGGGGAGGGGATAATTATAAGGTCAATTCAATACCCATATCAATTACTATGACTATGCATACTTATTTCCAGTGTAGATTCATAAAAAATACAATAAACTCTCTTCCTCAAAGGCAAAACAAAATATTTATTTGGAACATAAATATTAGGATACCAGGAGGTAGGATTTAACAAGGTACCTCATCACTAATCCAGGGAGTGCCAACATCTTAAGCATTCTTTCTGTCAGACCTCTCTACAAACGAGTTTTCCTAGGCAAATTCCTCCCTCCACTCTCTACTCTGCCTCTCCTGCTCTGTTTCAGTCTCACTTTCTGCTCAATTGGGTAAGATCCTCACACACCCTGGGCTCCATGTGAATATGATTCAGGCTCCATGTGACTCAGGCTATATCACAACTGTGAGCTGGGCCAGAGCTCAAAGCAGGTCACATAGGCCTATTAATGGGCAAAGAATATGTTCCTATTCCATTAATGTTACAGTATTAAGAGGCAAAACACTTTCGAGGAGAGACAAGGGAAAAGTAGAGAGAGAATAGAATAAAGAAAATGGGGAATAGGTTGGATGGAAATACAGCTAGCAATAATAACTGTGAAAAAAATTATGCAAGTTTCTCTGACAAGCCCTCATTTCTGAAACATATATAGAGAGAACAGAGTCAAATTTATAAAAATAAGAGCCATTCTCCAATTGATAAATGATCAAAAGATATGATAAGTTTTCAGATGAAGTAATCAAAGCTAACTATAGACATATAAAAAATACTCAAACTCACTGTTGGTTGAAGAAATGCAAATTAAAACAGTTCTGAGGTACCACCTCCTACCTATTAGATTAGTTAATAGGACAGAAAAGACAAATGACAAATGTTGGAAGGAATGTGGTAAAAATGAGACTTTAATGGGAAAGTTGTGAACTGATTCAGTCATTCTTTCGAGTAATTTGGAACTATGCCCAAAAAGTTATAAAACCATACACTTTGACCTAGCAACACTACTACTTGGTATGTATCCCAAAAGAGATTTAAAAAAAGGAAAAAGACCTATATGTACAAAAATATTTATAGCAGCTCTTTCTTAGGGGTAAAAATTAGAAGTCGAGGGGATGCCCATCAACTGGGGAATGGCTGAATAAGTTGTGGTATGTGATTACTATGGAATACTATTGTACTATAATAAATGATGAGCAGGATGCTCTCAGAAAAACCTGGGAAGAATTGCATGAGCTGATGCAAAGTGGAATTGTACTGTGTACAAAGGTAACAACAATATTGTAAGATGATCAACTTTGAATGACTTAACTATTCTCAGAAATACAATATCCAAGACAACTCTGAAGAACTTATGATGAAAATGCTGTCTATCCCTAGAGAAAGAACTGATGATATCTGAATACAGAATCAAGCAAACTTTTTTTCCTTTCTTCATTTTTATGAGTTTTTTTATTGTCTATATTTTCTTTCACAATATGACTATTATGGATATATTTTGCACAACTACACATATAATAAATAGAATTGCTTGCCTTCACAATGAGGGGAAGAAGGAAGGGAAGAAGGGAGACAATTTGGAACTCAGAATTTTAAAAACAAATGTTAAAAAATTTTAAATTTAACCGACGAAAAATAAAATTCTAAATAAAAACTTAAAAAAGGAATAGTAAGATCTCAAATGTCATAAAAAGGATTGAAATCATCAATATTCCACCACCATAAAACTTAGTATTGGACAGGGGAAAGGCAGAAAATGTTCACTGCTTCAAGACTATCAAGTAATTACATTTTTTTGCATAACTCCAATGGACAAGGTTAAGACCAAATGAGGTATTCATGCAGGGAGCAGGAGGAGGAGATTTTGTTTTTTTGTTTTTTTTGCAGAGAGGAGAATTTCAATTTGACATGATGAAAAACTTCCTAAGAATTAGAGTCCCTCAAAAAACAAATAGTGGCCCAGGAGAGAATGAACTTTGTATAACTGGAATTTTTCAAGGAAATGCTAGATGATCATTTTGGGGGGATACTTTAAAAGACATTTCTGCTATTTCAGAAATGGTTGAAGCTTCTATATAATCAATTACATTTTTTATGCTTTCAACTCCTCAAGATTGTTTTACTAAAATCCAAACACTCCAGGGAAATATTAAAGTTCATCAAATGAGAATCAAACCTCATGGTAAAGAATCCAGAAGAGGCATCTGTAGGAAGATGAGAAAGTTCCCTTGCAGAAAGGAAAACAAAGGATGCAAGGAGGTTTTTCTGACCTTTTGGAGGGTGTCTGTGTAACTAAGATTATTTTTATTAATGTGTATATATTGTGTATGTATGTAAATATGTGTATATGCATATATGATGTGGGAAGCATTCCAGAACACTGGCTTTGATTCTTGGATCTTGAGGTCAGATCTATACCAATATATCCCTGTCTCAAAGTGAGTCATGCCATTGTACGCTGGAGCGAACAGGGTATCTGAAATGAGAATTGGAATACTGCCTCTACAACTCAAAGTCTCCTTGAACTAAGAGTAAATCAGTAAACCTCTCTTGGCCTCATTTTCTTCACTGATCAAAGGAAATATTTAGATTAGATGTTCTAATAAGATTTCCTCGAGTTTTAAATCTATGATCTACGTGACCTAAAAAGAAAACTCTGGGAGTATATTTCTCATCCATGTTTCACCAGTTAAGACTTGTGTTTGGTTTGCCATTCGTCAAACTGCTCTGGGTTATTGGCACTGCACACACTTAATGTTTGGGTACATACATCATGGGACCAACAAAATAGAGAACTAAACATTTTCACCTGTCCTCATGAACTCTTACAAACTCCCCAAAAGAGGTATCATGTCAAAGCAATAAAGTAATCACTGCTGTCTCCACAAGTCAAGATGATAATGTGGTTTAGACTCTCCCCCACGAGTAGCATAAGGTGTCAATCCATGACCTCTAGGGAAGTACAACAGACATTTCTAGCCTCTTCTTCCATCACCCTTCTCCAAGGGAGATTTTATTCCCTGCCAAGAAGAGAAGCAGCAGGTTGAAGCCAGAAGTGTGGCCACTCTTCTCTCTTCAAAGAAAGGAGGTGCCAAGCCAGAATTGGATCTTTAATGTTAGTGTAGGTAATGTTGTTTTAAGCATCAGGCTAAACTTCTTATCACTGTTCATTATTGGGGGAAGCAAAGCAATACCCCAAGATTTATATCCAAGTCTTGGTCACTCATCCAGGTAAACAGTGTCAATTAGGAGGAGTAGCATCCCAATACTTGGGTAATAGTAATACTCCTACCAAGGTAACAACCTTATAAATTAAAAATAAAGAGTCTAATTCCTAATTGGCTCACTCGACAGAACTTCCCCCATAAGCACCAACCTTCTGGCAGGGCACATAACTAGATCCTATAAGAAGATAAAATTCACAGGAACTTGGGACGCAATTGAAAAGGACCTTCCCTCTAAATATGAGCCTAACAATAAATGAAAAGATATGAAAGTTCAGTAAAGAAGAGATATTTCAAATATTCATGGAAAGAAAACTAGATCTGAAGAAATTGTTTCCCAAACATTCCCGAAAATAGAAATATTAGAAGGCTAAATAAGTACATCAACCAAAGACAGTAATGAAAACAAAACAAGAAGTCAGGATCAGTTCAGCAATTTCTTTCTAAACGTACAAGGGGTGAAAAGGATGAAAGCCAATTTTTTTTAAAGTTGTGCTGGATTTGAAAAGGGGCAGGACCAAAGTAGAGAATGGAACAAGTGGGAAGTGGGATGGGAGGGATGGAAATATAATCAGTCTTCTACAATATATCTACTATGGTAATGTTTTGCATTAGCTACACGTATATAACCTATATAGAATTGCTTATCTTCCCAGTAAGGGTGGGTGACAAGGGAGGAAGGGAATTAATTTGGAATTCAAAGTTTTCAAACCAAATGGTTAATATATACTATTTTACATGTAATTGCGAAATAAGAGGAGGGAATATCCTGGGGGACTGCTGTTTTGGGGAAGTGGGTAGGGAAAAAAGGAGGAAGAAATTTGTAACACAAAAACTGGCGGAAATGAATGAAGTAAAACAGAAGTTAATAAAGCATTTAAAAAAAAAAAGTTGTGCTGGAGAAACAGGCTTGAAAGATTATACACAAAACCTCATCATACCCTGACTACAGGAAAATCCCTATTCTTGTTTTTGTTTTAATGAGGCTAAATCACAGAAAGGGAGGGAGAAAGAAAGGGAGTGTAGAAGTATACAGAAGGGAATACATGATTTACCTTATTCAAGTCAAAGAGAAATAACTCCTCCTCCTTCTCAGGAAGAAGATATCCTGAAAGAGAATGGATATAGTTAAAAAGGAGAGCTAGAAAAATACAGAAAAGAAGAAATTCTTTTTTCAGTGTTGAGGTAGCTTCCACTGATAAATGGTCCTATGAGAGAAGATAAATATTCTTTGAAGCAAAATGAAGATCTTATAAGGGGTACTGTATTTCACTGCATAATTATAAGACCCAGGTTTTTTTGGTTTGGGTTTTTATTTTGGAAGGGGCAGTTAGTCCAAAAATTGGTTTATGACCTTTCATCACATAATCATCACATGGTATAATTCTGTTCACCACTTAAAAGGTAAACAGAGCAGCAATGTGGCATATGGAAACTCATTTATCTCTCCCACATTATTTGCTGCTAGAGCCTAGAATTCTCATTGTACACACATTGTCAGCAGATTTCCAAAAGCCAACTTCCATGGTCTATTTGGAATGCTTCAGTACTAACAATATTGTAGGTGCCAGGGGAGTAGGCAGGCAGGTAAAGCTGCCATAAGAAAGTCACATGATGTGGTAAGATTTGCATCTTCCCATGCCAGTTAAACTCTACAGTTCATCTGCCAGTGATACGTTAACATGTGAAACATTTCTTTCTTCTTATGGGTAAATATAAAAACTATTCTGTGGGCTTCAAGCTGAAAGTGATTGTGTTCTCTGAACAGCATGGAAACAGAGCTGTGGAAAGACAGTTTTCAGTGAGTGAAAAGTTAATACGAGATTGGCAGAAACTAAAAGACAAGAGATATCCACACAATTTTTTTTTCAACCCTTGATGTTTATTTAATATGATTTCCTTCCATTCTACACAACAAAAGTACAAACACAACATTATCTAAAATGCTACAAAGATACAAAACTCAACACAGAAATTTTCTAGTACTGACTGTACAATAAAAGCCAAGAATGCAATTTACATTTTGCAAAATTAACCTGCTAGGTTTTCAAGGGGCCACAGCCTCAGAGGGCTGGCTCCTTGATGAGGCAGCACCCAGGGGCTGGCCCACAACTTGTTTACCAATTTCTTAGGTGGGCACTGGTGTGTTTAAAGAACCATTTACAGCAACGAGTAAAAGAGGGGTATGAAAAATCTGCACTCCTTCTCAGGGTCTTTTGGCCCTCAAAATCAGGAGAAAAAAATTCAAAGCAGCAGACTGACTGTTGGCCTAGCTTTAGCAAGAGATAAAATGGACATGCATAAGCTCATGTCCTCTTTTCTTAAAGAATAACCTGGCCAAAAAAGCAACCATCAAGTCTTCATATTTATGAAAAATTTACTTAGGGAGAAGGAAAAAAAAACAACAACGCTGCCACTTGAGGGTGGGCAGAACTTTAGCATCTTGATCTGTTTTGCTTGGTTTGCCTCCACTGGTTTCCTAATTTTCTCAGAAGTTGCTAACAGCTGAGCTTTCTGTCTGGGCCAGGAAAAAAAAAAGAGCCTTATCTAGGCTGCAATTCTTAAACCTTAAATATTCCTGTGAGCCAAAATTCAGTCCTGAGAAATGAATCAAATTTGCTGTTTAGAAGCCTTCAAGGGCAAGAAGACATCCAATGCATTAAATAAACCTTTGCTAGCCAGTGCTTGATTCCCATTTTCTCTCTCCCCCACCCTCAGTACAATGCTTTAATATTGTGTTCAATCATATGTAAGTTACAAAGTAAGAACAGCTGCCTTGCTTTATCGGGAAGAATTGGAGCTGGAGCGGCTTCGGTGGCGCCGGCGCCCTGGGGATCGGGATCGTCGGCGGACAGGAGATCTGCGCCTAGAAGAGCGGGACCTTCTTCTCATGCGTGGTGGTGATCTACGCCACATCGGGGGTGGTGGCAACATCCTTCTGGGTGGGCTAAATCGCCTGGGTGGGGGCCTGGGCCAGGGGGCCAGCACTGCAGTGGCTGTTATCTCCTGACCATCGATCTGTCCTCCATCCATGTGCTTCAATGCCTTTTCAGCCTCATCTGGATTTTCAAACTCCACATATGCATAGCCTTTGGATAAATGAGGATGCATCCTTTCCAAAGGCATATCAATCATTTTAATTTTCCCATAAGTGGAAAATATTTCCATGATGTGATCCTTTGTCACATTCCTAGTGAGCCTTCCAATGTGTACTTTGGTGGGTTTTGGTGAAGGACTTCGTCTCTTCCTTTCCTTTTCATCCCGTTTAGGTGGCTTTGATTTGGAACGGGAACGCCTCCTATTGTCATGCCTTCTTCGAGAGGGACTAGGAGATCCAGAGGAACTGCTGGAGCTGGAACTTCGGGAGGTGCTAGAGCTTCCTGAACGACTTGATGCAGAAGAAGAGCTGGACCCACTGCTAGAGCCAGTGCTAGTACTAGAGCCAGAGCTGGAGGTGGAACTGGAGCGAGACCTGGAGGTGCTGCTCCCACTGGAGGCACTGCGCCTCTTACGAGCTTTGTCTCTACCACGGTCCTTTTCACTTGACTCTTTGGTGGCCCTTTATCTTTAGACCTGTCCTTTGACTTGTCATCAGTTCTATCTTTACGTTTGGTGGGAGAGGGAGCCACCTTCCCAAGTCCAACACCTCCGCCGCCCGTTCCTCCTCCCGCACTCTCCCCACACAATTTTTTAAAAGCTTCACAGATTGGTGGCACCCCATATTTTTGCAAAAAAAAAAAATGGCATAAAATCTGTGATGATTATGTGATGAAGTACATCGGTATAATCTGCAGAGATTTTATGCTTAGAGAAACCACTCACCCTGCTACAGGAAAAGGAAATTAGAGACCCTGGGAGCAACTGACATCCAGAGGACTGAGACAAGATGGTCCTAAGGAAGAGATTTGGAAGAGATAGTGGGGAGATGACCAAAGAGAGGGCAAAGGTCAATAATGAACTGCATAATCAGGAAGATTGGAAAATTTCTATGCTGGGGCAATATTTTCTCATCATTTGGAGAAATTGTTATTTCTAAGAATGAGGTACAACAGAAAAAAAGTAGGACCATGACTAAGGTTTAAAAACCAATAACATAGAACCTGCTTAGAATAAGGAACCTGGGTACATTAGAAACCTTGATTCCATAAGGAATGTATAGACTAAACTGGAACTAGATAAGCCAAGGAACTATGAAGCAAAGAATAAAAGTCTGGAATAGACATCAAGGAGAGTTAAATAATGAAGAAAATAAAGGAAAGGATTAATTTTTAGAAAAGACACAGAAAATGAAATTTTAAATATTAACAAACAAAAAATGTTGAAGAATAGTAGGAGAGCAAGGAGGATTCTGCTTGACTACTCAGCTGTGAGGGTAAAGGGGAGTAAGAATGAAATAAACAGCTGAACAGAGGAAAGGAAAAAGAACTACCTTGCAAAACTCCTAAGTGAAGGAATAACAAGGAGGAATTGGCAGGAGAGGGAAGAAGAGGAGGGAGGCACAGACCTCCAGGATGAGAAGAAGAGAATCAGTGGAAAAATTGATCACTTTAAAATATATTAAACTAAAATTATTAGAAAGATATAGTACTGGCTGTGGTAGAGGAAGGAGTGAAGGGGCCAATTCGAGGTAGCGGCGGCGGGTGGCGACGGCGACAGTGATATCAGCCCCAGCCTCGACCTGCCCCTGCTCCCGCACGGAAGTGCCCCTGGGTCTGTGGGGAGCAGGAAGAGGAGGAAGCGGCGGAGGCCCAGCTCCCGTGGGCCAAGATGTTGAACATGTGGAAGGTCCGGGAGCCGGTGGACAAAGCCACCAATGTGGTTATGAATTATTCAGAGATTGAGTCTAAGGTTCGAGAGGCAACCAACGATGATCCTTGGGGAACTTCTGGGCAACTCATGGGAGAGATTGCCAGGGCCACATTTATGTATGAACAGTTTTCTGAACTTATGAACATGCTTTGGACACGAATGTTGAAAGACAACAAAAAGAACTGGAGAAGAGTCTATAAGTCGTTGCTGCTCCTAGCTTACCTCATAAGGAACAGATCAGAGCGTGTTGTTACAAGTGCCAGAGAACACATTTATGATGTGCGATCTCTGGAAAATTACCACTTTGTAGATGAAAATGGCAAGGACCAAGGTATAATTATACGCCAAAAGGTGAAAGAAATGGTAGAATTTGCCCAGGATGATGATAGACTTCGAGAAGAGAGAAAGAAGGCAAAGAAGAACAAAGACAAATATGTTGGGGTTTCTTCAGATAGTGTTGGAGGGTTCAGATCTGGTGAAAGGTACGATCCTGAACCAAAGTCAAAATGGGATGAGGAATGGGATAAAAACAAGAGTACTTTTCCATTCAGTGATAAATTAGGTGAACTGAGTGATAAAATTGGAAGCACAATTGATGACACCATCACCAAGTTCCGTAGGAAAGATATAGAAGACTCTCCAGAAAGATGCAGTGACAGTGATGAAGAAAAGAAAGCGAGAAGAGGTAAATCTCCCAAAAGCGAATTCAAAGATGAAGAGGAAACTGTGACAACAAAACATATTCATATTACACAAGCCACAGAGACAACTACCACTAGACATAAACGCACAGCAAATCCTTCCAAAACTATTGATCTTGGAGCAGCAGCACATTACACAAGGGGATAAAGCAAGTCCAGATCAAAATGCTACAACTCATACACCTCAGTCTTCAGTAAAGACTTCAGTGCCTAGCAGCAAATCATCTGGTGACCTTGTTGATCTACTGTTTGATGGCTCTAGCCAACCAACAGGTGGATCAGCTGATCTTTTTGGAGGGTTTGCTGACTTTGGATCAGCTGCTGCATCAGGAAACTTTCCTTCACAAGGTTCAGCAACAAGTGGGAATGGAGACTTTGGTGACTGGAGTGCCTTCAACCAAGCTGCTTCTGGTCCCATGGCTTCTGGTGGAGAGCTTTTCAGTAGCCCCTCCCAGCCGGCTGTGGAACTCTTCAGTAGCTCACAGCCAACTCTGAATCAGCCTCCAATACTTCAGATCTATTTGATTTGATGAGCTCCTCCCAAGGAAGCATGACGTCTTCCCAAAGCATGAATTTCTCTATGATGAGCACTAATACGGTGGGCCTTGGCTTACCCATGTCACGATCACAGCCTTTACAAAATGTAAGCACAGTGCTGCAGAAGCCTAATCCTCTCTATAATCAGAATACAGATATGGTCCAGAAATCAGGCAGCAAAACCCTGCCAGCTACGTGGTCGGACCCCAGTGTCAACATTAGCCTGGACAACCTACTACCTGGTCTGCAGCCTTCCAAACCCCAGCAACCATCTCTTAACACAATGATCCAGCAACAAAATATGCAACAGCCTATGAATGTGATGACCCAAAGTTTTGAAGCTGTAAACCTAAGTTCACCACCGAATATAATCCCTGTCTGGCCTCAGACCAGTACATTGATGGGAGTACCCATGCCTGTGGGCATGCCTAATGTGATATCTGGCACAATGGGCATTGCCTCTCTTGGAAATACTCCTATGATGAACCAGGGAATGATGGGAATGAATGTGAACATGGGAATGCCAACTGCGGGGCTGGGATTGACGGGCACAATGGGCATGGGAGTACCCAGTCTAGCCATGGCTTCTGGAACTGTGCAACCCAAGCAAGATGCCTTTGCAAACTTTGCCAACTTTAGCAAATAAGAGTCTATAAAGAACCAGATTGAATGAAGGATTTTTAGCTGCAGAGAAGTGATATTGGGGTGGAAAATGCTGATCAGTACCCTTTTCTTTTTATCAATTACTAAAAATGAACCTGCATAAAAAACCAAAAAGGCTTTTTTGTAAAAGTGAAATATCTAGTGTTCCAGATGGACAGGCCAGGGCACTTCAGATGAGGCAGTATAATTATTTTTTCCAATGAGCCTAGACCATGTTTTGTAGTGAGACCATCAAAAGCCTTTATAAATTACATAAGCAATTTCATCATAATTTGTGGAAAGACTGAAATAGGGCTGAACAAATCTGTTTGAATCTCTAATTTTATACTTTTCTTTTACCTGATGAACTTGATTTTTCTGTCCCCGAATCGCCTTGTCATAATTGGACCCGTTGCTTTTACTACCACTCTTGAGTCCATAGTTGAAGTCATTCAAGTCTGATCATCTGTTTTTTATAAAAATATCTATTTTTGTCCAAAAAAAGGCTTACATATGTGATTATGGCTAAATCAGAGGTAACTGGAATGTATATACTTTTGCTAATGTTCCAGGCACACTGCTATACTATCCAAATTTTTATTATAACAAAATCTTTTGAAGCAATTGGTGATAGGTATGGAAGGGGCTTCTCCCATTTCTCCCACTATAATTATTATTCAGGGGAAAACTGGGAGAAATGCTTTATCTGGGGCTGTTGTACGGTTTCCTTTCCAAAAAGATCTCCAGCATCTTTTATTTTCAGCAGGCATTCTTTACAATTTGTAGTCATTGGTGGGCAATACTTCTTTATCTTTTTATCCCTATAGTCATTGGTTAATTTAGCAAAAGTCAAAGAGCAAAAATATTTGGTTTTTTTGGCATCTTTTTGAAAAATAAGATAAAGAGCCTTAATGCATTTTTAAGTTAAATATAAATGTTTAAACCCAACAGTGTTGGTTTTTAGATTTTATACAATACTGGGTTTTGATTTGGTTTTTGTTTTTGGTGTAAATATGGTATTTGCAAGCTGTGGTTCCAGTAGCGGGAGTTAAATATATATTATTAAAGGAGACCTGTAGCAGTCAAAGATTTTATTGATTTAATGGAAAATAAAGGAAATTAATTAAAAAACAATTTTGTTTTCCTGCTATAATTCTACATTAAGATCACATGAAAATCATGATTCTAGCGTTTGGAATGCAAAATGAATTGTTTTACCCACAAGTTGGGAATAATAATATTGAAAATAAACACTATAATATAGGTATCAAATTATTACCTCCCCTCTTTATGTTGGATTTCTTTTTTATTAAATTGATAAAACTTTGTTCCCATTGTATTCATAATGTTCTATTATACATAACATTAAAACATTCATTAAAATAAAAAAAAAGAAAGATATAGTACTGTGTTAAAAATGGAGAGGGAAAAATTTTAATTTGGAAACATATACATACATGGATTTATATACATATCCATATCGGATAAATTAAGGAAATATCAACAATTCATAATTTTCAGTATCAATGTATTAAACAATTCAAGGAAAAAAAAGGAATGACAAATTGAAAAAAATCCTACCATCTATTGCTTGCAAAAAAAAAAATATTAAAAAACAGAGACATCCTCAGAATTAAAGTCAAGTGCTGGAAAAAAAATTTGCTTTCCAGCTAATCAATAAAATAAGCAAGAGCTGCACTCATGCTTTCAGACAAAATAGGAAGAGGAGAAGGATAAGAAGGAGGAGGAGGAGGAGGAGGAAGATGAGGACAAGGATGAGGACAAGAAGATTCACCACATAAAAAGGGAATAAACAAGGGAAATACATTATGCTGAAATGACATAAACATCAAATCAACATCAATATTAAACTTATATGCTGCAAATGTCTTAGTACCCAAAAATCCCCCCCCAAAAAAATTAGCAAAAGTACAATAAGACATAGACAGTATGCCTTGATATTCCAATGTACCTCTCTCAGTTCTGGATAAGTATAAAAGAGAACTGAGAGGGAAAATATCAAACTGAAAAAATTGCTGGAGGAACCAGAGGCAAAAGAAAATGTGATTCTTCTAAAAGGGACTCCTAAAGAATAGAAAAAGATATAAAGATATAGATATTTCACAGCACCACATAGAACTTTGGCATCTGTTTTATATCAAGTATCCCTGTCTTTGCATGTCTTTTCCAGGTTATCTGTCTCCTAATTTCTTCTGGTATAGTATTATTTCTATTTTTAAAGGTTTTCCATTTCTTTTGTTTGCTCATATATGTTAAATGTATATATAACTGCATACAACAGTTTCTGATAATGTTTCTTCTGCTTTTATTGTAGTTTGTATTGCTCACTTATTGTTTCATATATTTGATTTTTCTGCATCTGTCTAACCAGATTGATAAAGATGTATCAATTTTATTAGGCTTTTAAAATTAGCTTTTAGTTTTATTTTTAACTTTAGTCCTTTTGTTTTCATTTATCTAATTCTCTAATTTTTCCCATTTTCTCATTAATGCTTATTTTAGGTTTGATTATTTATTGACTTTCTAATTTTGGAAAATTTCTATTAAGTAATTCTCTCTTTTTCTATTTTGTTAATATGTATTTCTTGAAATATAATTTTCCCCCTTAGGAGTGTTTTAGCTACATCCTGGAACTTTTGGCATGCTATTTCATTAATATAATTTTCTTTTTCATAATGATTAAACATTTCTATTATTTGCTCTGACTCATTATTTAGGATTTCATTAAGTCTCCATTTTATTCAGTGTCTTTTATGTTTGTTCTTTCTGTAGACTTGATAACTGATTACTTTTATTGTATTATGATCTTTGAAGCATACATTTAACTCTTTTCCTTTTTCTTTATTTGTTTAAAATATCTGTGTCCTAATACTCAATTTTTATAAAAAAAAAAAATCTCCTGAAATGGAAAAAGTCTATAAATGCATGTAATGAAAAAATAAAATGCATTCAAAGAAAAAGAAGAAGAAAAGATGACTACATTAAAACAAGGAAAAAAATAGGCACCTAAGCGACACAACTGATAAGGCATAGGGACTAGAATCAGGAAGACAAGTTTAAATCCAGTCTCAGACACTTAAAAGCTGTGTAATCCTGAGCAAATCACTTAAAGTCCTTTTGCCTCAGTTTCCTCAATTGTAAAATAATAATAATAATACTACCTACTTCCAAAGATGTTTGTGAGGATCAAATGAGATAACAAAATATTTCCCCCAAATAGAATCTAGAGCTTTCCAAAGAAATACAAGGTCTCATGGCTTCTGGCTGAACACCCCCCAAACCTGGCCCATTTCTTTTTATTATTTATTTGAATAATGTTTTATTTTTCCCCAATTACATATTAAGAAATTTTTTAGCATTCATTTTTTAAAGATATTGAGTTCCAAATATATCTCCCTCCTTCCCTCCCCTCTTCTGAAAAGGTTAGGCACTTTGATACAGTTCATAAATGTGCTATCATGTAAAATATTATTTCCATACTTTCGTATTGAAATTACAGTTGTGGAAGAAAAAACAGAGCAAAAAGAAATAAAACCATGAGAAATAATAAAGTAAGTGGAAAAAAAACATATGCTTCAATCTGCATTCTGAGTCCATCAGTTCTTTACCCAGATACAGATAGCATTTTCCTTCATGAGTTCTTTGTACTTCTCTCAGATCATTGTGTTGCTGAGAAGAGCTGAGTCATTCATAGTTGATCATCACATGATGTTGCTGATACTGTGTACAATGTTTTCCTGGTTCTGCTCATTTCACTTTGAATCATTTTATACAAGTCTTTCCAGATTTTTCTGAAATCTGCCTGATCATCCTTATTGTATAATAGCACTCCATTACATTTTTATTCCACAGCTTGATGGACATCCTCTCAATTTCCAATATTTTTGGCTTATTTCTTGGATGAGTCAAGAAAATTAACTTCTTTTCTCTTTTCAGAATTATTCAATACTGCCCCCAAAAGGCATACCTAGTCAGCTCGACAGATTTTCTAATGAGCTGTGTGAGAGAACAAATTTAAAATCTTTCTATCTCTTGGTTTTGCAACTTGCTCCCTTGCTCCAGACACACATTTTTGGGTTGTTTTTTTTTTTTTTGTTTTTATTTTCTGGGAAGCTCTCACTTGAGATGACAATAGCTGCAGAAAGTGACCCAGAGAGCTATTTTCCAATTCAGTCTGACTGCAAAGGTCACTAGGTATGGTATTAGACTACTGGACAAAACTCCTAAAGTATGGAGTCAAGAATCCCATCAGTCCTATTATATTGCTTAACTAACAATCCTATATGGACCAACCAAACTAGAAATTGGCTAGAATTTAAAATTAAAAGAATTAGAAAAAATCCTAGACCTGTTACCATAAAGATTCCTGTTTCTATACCTAAGAATAATAACCACTGCCATTACCAATTACCATACATTCATAGATATAAAACTGGAATAGATCTTAGAAGTCATGAGTTCAAGACCTCTTCATTTCACAGATAAAGAGAGCTCCAGACACACAGAGTGTCTTTTCTAAGATCACCCACTTCTTAAGCAGCAGAAACCAGACTTGAACTTTGTTTCAATTCAGTCAGCATTCATTGAGTGTCTACTACGTGCCAGCACTGTGTTAGGCACAAAGAATACAAAGACAAAAATACCACAGTCCTGTGGTGAAGAAGCTTATGTTTTATTTAGGGTTAAGAGTCTGGCAGTGGGGGGAGGGGATAGGCAACTTGTCTTCAACTGATACAAAACAATTGGGGTGAAGAGGTAGAGGAGGACATTGATTCCTTGTGTAATCAAGAAAAGGCTCTTTTTAGGAGGAGACGTCTGAGTTGAGCCTTGAAGGGAGTAGAGTTCTGAGAGGGAGGTGGAAAAGATGAGCCTCACGAGCCTTCCATGCCAGAAGGACAGATAGCCTGTGAATCCAAACCCAACACTCCTTTCACTAAGCCCTGGTGCCTTCTAGTAATACTTACTACAGCATTAATAAAATAAAAAGAACTTTACAAGGAGTATCTCATTCAATCACCCTCACAATCCTGTGAAAGTAACAACTCATTATATACTCTGGTTCTAAACAGAGAAAAAAGATGTCAGGGTACAGTTGTACTTTAGCAGACAAAGTAGTAGAAAAAGAACAATGGAGGAGCACAGCCAGTACTGAAACCTCAGTCTCTGACTCCCAACCCAGTGTTTCTTCTACTGTACAACAGAAGCCTAAAGGTCACATTGACCCTGTCCCTAGACAACTCCATTTCCATAACTGCCTGCTGACTGCCTAGGAATCCTGCAGGGTTCAGCTCATGAAATGCTAGAACTGAAAGGGACCTCAGATATGAGTCCAAATCCCTCAGTTTATTGATGAACTGAGGCCTAGAGAGTCAATTACCTTGCCTCAAATCACAATATATAGTTCAGTACTAGAGACAAGATTTGAAGTTTGGCCTATTGATTGCTGATTGGTTCATTTTTACATCTAGGGAGCTTTGTCCCTGATAGTCAATTGTATTATTTCTCTTTCTCTTTCCACTGAGCTTCTATAGGCCTTTGTACCTGTCAGAGAACTTACCATCCTCTACCCAGTTTTAAAACTATGTGTTTCCATGGATTTATTCACCCTGTCCTCCAAACACATTGTGAGTTTTCTGAGGTCAAGAAGATTAGTTTATTTATTTCTCTATTTATCACAAAAACTTACATATGGTTTTTCACCTAGAAATGCTTGCTAAACATTTGTGGAAAAGTTGCAAGTGGTTAAACTATGGAGACATTATTTAGTGTTCTTGCACAAATTGAAAGGAAAAAAACAAAGATCCATCTCTATAAGCCACTAAAAATAATAATGATGAAGTTTATCATCAATGATGACTAAGTTTCCATTTGGACCATAATCTAAAACTGGGGTGGGGGGAAAGGGGGAAAAAATAAGATCTGTGCAATATGAATGTCAAACATGAGGTCATAGATCTATTCAAGGATTACATCAATAATAAAAAGATATTAGCTCACATAATGTAGAATTTAAGGATTTTAAGCCAGTCTCATTACTAGAGTCCCATGAAGAGGTAAAAGGAGTAGTATTATCTTCATTTTTTAGGAGGGGATATTGAGAATCAAATATAAAAAGACATGTCCAAAGTCACACCTATAAAGATCATCAGATCTGGGAAATTGGACCCAGGCTTTCTGAATCCATGTTCAGGAACCTTTCCAAGTCATATCAAAAAAACTGGGCAGGAAAGTGGATGAAGTCATAAGAAGGTAAAGGAAAGAGATAGAGAGAAGAAAAGGAAGAGAAGAATAGTAAGAAATAAAGGGAGAGGAGAAAAAGGAGAGAAGGGGACTATAAAAGAACAAAGAAAAGAAGGGGGAAAAGAAGAAGATAGCTCTTGTCTCCAATCACGGACCCAGGCATTTATCTAAACTGGGCCATTTTCTGGATGCCTCCATGCATCACAGTATTGTGACGAAACTTCCTGGGTCACTGGGATCAAGTCATTTTATATCACAGGGTCTCAATTTCCTTATCTATCAAATAAAAGAGTTGAACCAGACTTCTAAGGTCTCTTCTATCTCCACAGGTTTATGACTATGATTTTCTAAATTTGAAAAACTAAATTTTCTTTCAAATGAGGGTATCAAGCAACCTAGGAAGTTACTTGAACGACAGATGGCAGCAAGTTGTTGCATATTACCAACAATGGCTTTTTGCTTAAGAAGTGGCAAAAAAAATATTATCACAAAAGGAGGTGAACTGCTCATGTAGTGAGAACAAGTGAGAACACATAAAAAACCCAAGAACTACATCATTACTCCCATATAATTAAAAGAAGATGAAGGATTTTCAGAGGTATTTTTAAAAAGACCTGGACAAGGCTCACAATGGATAAGAAGACATAAATCTGAAATCTAAACCAATAGATAGAGTGTACATACAGTGAAATCATAGATAAACCCCAAGCATCTATGTAACAAAAGCTCACATTCATGTGGCACTTTTTGTTCACAAATCACTTTTACAAATATTTGCTCATTCATTTTTTTTTCCAGCAATCCTGTGACTGAGAAAAGGAAGAGATTATTTTCTTCATTTTATAGAGAAGGAAGCTGAGACCAAGAGGGGTGAAATAACAAGAATTTAGGTAGGCTTTATTTTTCTTTGTAGACAATCACGTTTACCTTTCAAAGTGGCATACTTAAAGGAATACTGTTTTTGTTCTTCATTTTGAAAGAGGATCAATGACATCATGGAGTGATAAGGTTGTTTCCTGCTCTAATTAACTATGTTCTAAGATGCCTTAGAGTTCTTTTTCCTCTGTAATTATGTGATGACTTATGCAAGTAAATTCTTCCCCAATAAACACAAGGCATCTGGTTCCTTTCTTATAGAATAGGTAAGGACTGACTTCCTGAAATTGTGTTGCAATTAGTAGGAAACAATGATTCATCTGTGTCTCCTCATTTATGTAAAAGGGAGCTAAGATTACCAGAGTAAAAATAGGTCACTTTGTACTATTCAAATTCCTACATGTTTTCAGTTTTCTCTAAGAACAGTGACCTTAAACATATAGCCAACATTTTCTAGAATCTTACTGCTAAACCCATGAAATCTTAGATGTTAACTTTTCATAAGATTATACTATGATTGGAATGGATTTAAACCAGGAAAGTGGAAATAATTCAACATAAAGATATCTATAAGCAAAATATGTTATATTAATAATAAATATTAAAATGAGATTATTATCTCAATATACACAGTAAAAGGTTTTGACAAAAATGCAATACCCATTTACATTAAGAGTACTGGAAAGCATGGGAATTAATGGATCTTCCCTCAAAATTGTAGAATATTAAAAACCAAAAAAGGCACCATCTTAATATTGTTGTTAAATCATTTTTCAGTCACATTCAACTCTTTGTGATCCCATTTGTATTTGTTTGAGAATTTTTGGGGGGGGGAGGGCTTTGGGACAAAGATATTGGAGTGGTTTACCATTTCCTTCTCCAGCTCATAACATAAACATATTAAATAGAAGAGGAAACTGAGGCAAACAGAGTTAAGTGACTTGCCCAGGGTCACATAACTAGTAAATGTGTGAGGCCAGAGTGAAATTTAGGAAGATGAATCTTCCTGACTCCAGTCCTGGTACTCTGTGTGCTGTGGCACCACCTAGTTGCCCTTAGCATCTATAATATGGAAACATTAAAGGGCTTTCCAATAAGAACATGGGCAAAGCAAGGATACAATTCTCACTCCTACTATTTATCATAGTCCTAGATAAGCTAGTTATGGCAATAAAATGAGAAAAAGAAATGGCAGGAATAAGGATAGACTTAGAAAATAAAATTATTGTTATTTACAGGTGGTTCAATAGCTTACCTGGGGTGGGGGAGGGCGCATCCAGGGAATCTCCAGTTGACCTAATCTATATCTTGCCACTGGACCAAGATGACTCTGGAAGAGAAACTGAAGCTGATGACTTTGCACAGCCCTCTCTCACTTAAATCCAACTCACCTGAAATTCATGGCATCACCTTCCTAATGTCATGGTCCTCTTCAAGCATGAAGAACAAACAATAAATAGCTTACCTACAGAAGCCTAGAGATTCAACTTAAAAGTTAACTGAAATAATAACTTCAATATGGGAGTAAGATATGAAATAAGCCCATAAGCATTAGCGTTTCCATATATTACCATCTGAACCAAATTTTAAAAATTAAGGAAAAAAATCCATTCAAAATACCTATAAAATGCTTAAAATATCTGTGAGTCCATCTACCAACATACATTCAGGGGCTGTGTATAAAACTACAAAAAACTCTTTAGAGAAATAAAAACAAATAATTGGAGAGATATAAAGTGCTCATTATTGGATTATTGCAATATAATAAAAATAGCAGCACAGTCTAAGTTAACTTACAGGTTTAATTTCATCTAAGATCATTAAGGAGTTATTTTATTGATCTAGACAAAATAGCAACATTCATGGAGAGGAGGTGAAAAGTCAAATTCTCAAGGAAAATAATGGGAAAAAAGACATAAAATGATCATAGCAGTACCAAATATTAAACTATGGTATTAAACAAAAGTCATTAAAACAATCTGATATTGGATAATAGGTGAAGCAAACAACACTCAGAAGCTATCAAACCTAATGATACAGTGTTTGATAAACACAAGCTCACTAAGTACTTGGTTTAAGACTTCCTTTCTAACCAAAAGTACTGAAAAAACTACAAAGCAGTTTTGTAGAAATTAAGTTCAGACCAAAATCTTGTGCCACATGCTATAAAAAACTCCAATGGGATGTATAATATAAATATGAAATATATCATAAAAAATTGGGGATAAGAAAAATGTTTACAACTATGGCCTATGACATAAAAGACAAAATGAATAATTTTTATTTCATAGGATTGAAAAGCTTTTGGCACAAGCAAAATAAATGCACTTAGAATCAGAAGGGAAACAATTCATTTGGAAAAAAATCTTTCCAGAAAATTTCTTTGACAAAGATACAAAATCAAGAATATATAAATAATTGACACAAATACATGTAATTAAGAGCCATACCCTAATAGAGAAGTGTTCAAATAATACAATCAGCAAGTTTTCAAAAAACTGGAATCTATCAAGAACTATATTTATTAATGACACAATTCATTATTAATACAAAAGATGCAAAATGGAACAACACTGAGGTTTCACTTTATTCCTATCAGAATGACAAGATGTAGCAGCAAGCACCCCAATATCCCCAGGGTGGCTGCAAACACAGGTTCTTAGATCTGCTTTTGTAAAGGAAAGCAATTCAAAATGGGTTAACAAGCTCACTTTAATCAAACAAACATATATTACCTAGTTCAGGGGAAAAAGGTCAGCACCCCAAACTTCAGAGTATACAGACAGATCAAATAGACAGGTTTCCAAACTGTCCAACCATTATCAATACCAAAATCACAGTTACCAGAGAGGGAAGCATCAACATCTGGGTTTTCAAAGCCAGGGGGCTCTCAACAATGGCTTCCCAGAGTCTCATCTGGTCAAATCACACAACACTTCTCAAAGTAAGCCCCAAAGCTAAGCCTCTCATCAGAGTTTATATAGCCTTCTCCTGGCTCAGAGAATGTAACAACCTTTTTGACCCACTGCCCAATCACAAAGTATCAAGGTGTGGGCTTTCCTGAAAAACAATCCTCCCACCACAGGCTCCAGGTGCACTTAACCTAGGGGAAGGGAAGATCTTTAAATTTGCATTTCCATTACACAAGAATAACAAAAATAAGGAAAATAGGAAAAGAACATTAACTGTGCATACCCTTTGACATGCCAGCAATACTAAAAGTCATGTACGGAAATAAAAAACAAAACAAAGGACCAAGAAGTAAAAAGAAATTTATAGCAGCACATCTTGTTGAAACAAAGAACTTATTCCAACCAGTTCTCTATTAATAGTACAAATATTTGAAGAAATGGTGATATGTCATTATAAAAGAACTACACCATAAGAAATTTACAATGTAAGAAATAAAAAATATGATGAATTTAGAGAAATATGGTAAGATTTATGTGAACTAGTGCAGAGAACAAAAGAAGTGAGTGTGGTGAACAAAACAAAAAGAAAACTTTATGCATAGACCACAATAATGGGAGGGGAAACAATGCTGAAAAATCTCAAAACTCTTACCTAAGTACTCACTGATAGTGATTTCAAAAGCATAATGATGAAACATAGTTCTGACCCATTGACAGAGGGATTATGGGTTAGAGGTGTAAAACAAGACTTACATTCTTAGATATTGACAATGTGTTATTTTGGCTTTTTGACTGCACATATCTATTATGAGGACTTGTACTATGGGGAAGAGAAAGCCAGTTATAGGATAGATGTAGACTTCAAAAAAAAAAAGAATATAAATAAAATGTTTTAAAAAGATAACAGAGAGGGGGCAGAGCCAAGATGGCAGAGTAGAAACAGGACTTCCATGTGGCTCCTGCCTCACTTCCACCTCCTCCAGTACATGTGAAAATCTACTCTAAACAAACTTTAGAGCTACAGAACCCACAAAGTGACAGAGAGAAACTAACCTCCCACTGAAGACAGCCTGGCAGGTCAGCAGGAAGGGGAAAACACAGCACTCTGGGAGCAGAGCCCGGCCCCATGGGAGTCCGCAGTTTTAGCCACAGGATGGCCTGACCACCTGTGGCTAGAGGGACATCAGGAGAGTAGATCACCAGTAGCTATGGTGGTTTCTAGAATTATCGACCCATACACACCAAAGACAAAGTGAGAGGTCAGTGGACTTTGGGAACAGGGAGTCCAGGAGGGAGTTCCAGCCTCTGCCCCCTGAGGGAGAAGTAGCTGAGGTGTGGTGGCTGCAGCCACATAGCTGCTTCAGAGCTCCTGGCCTGCATATTGTAGAGGGACCAAGTGACAAGTCTGAGGGGTAATCATAATCACTCTTACTTTAACCTACTTAGATCTGGATTACTGTCTAGGGTGGAGGTCCTGGGGTGCATGACCAGTGAGCCAGAGCATGTGGAGGCTTCAGAGAGGATAGCCAACTGATAGCTCAGGCAGCTGAGAAAACCCCAGTGATTTGGGACAAAGCTCTCCTCTCTTGAAGTAGAGTTCTACCGTGGCAAAAAGCTCAAAACTCAAGTAATTGAGTGGCAACATGAGCAAGAAAAGGAAGTAAAGCAAGAAGAGCAATCTGACTTTGGATTCCTTTTCTGGGGACAAAAAGGATCAAAGCACAGAAGAGGAGGAAACAACAAAGTCAAAACTTCCGCGTCAAAATTTTCCAAGAAAAACATAAACTTGTTACAGGCCATAGAGGAGCTTGAGAAGGATAAGAGAAGTGGAGGAAAAATTGGGAAGAGAAATGAGAAGGATGCAGGAAAATCATGGAAAGAATCAACAACCTAACTGAAGAAAATAACACTTTAAAAAATAGACTAATTCAAATGGCAAAAGAGGCTCAAAAAGCCAATGAGGAGAGGAATGCCTTAAAAAGCTGAATTTGCCAGATGGAAAAAGAATCTCAAAAGCTCACTGAGGAGAATCTTTCCTTCAGATTTAGAATGGAGCAAAGGGAAGCTAGTGACTTTATGAGAAATCAAGATGCTGTTAAACAGATCCAAACAAATGAAAGAATAGAAGGGAATGTGAAATATCTCATGGGAAAAAAAACCACTGACCTGGAAAATAGATCCAGGAGAGATAATTTAAAAATTATTGGACTACCTGAAAGCCATGATCAAAGAAAGAACCTAGAAATCATCCTCCAAGAAATTCTCAAGGAAAACTACCCTGATGTTTTAGAACCAGAAAGGAGGTTGAAAGAATCCACCAATTACTTCCTGAAAAAGATCCTGAAAAGAAAACTCCGAGGAATATTATAGCCAGGTTCCAGAGTTCCCATATCAAGGAGAAAATATTACAAGCAGCCAGGAAGAAACAATTTGAATATGGTGGAAACACAATCAGGATAACACAGGATCTGGCAGCTTCTACACTGAGGGATCAAAGGGCTTGGAATATGATATTCTGGAGGTCAAAGGAGCTGGGATTAAAACCAAGAATCACCTACCCAGCAAAACTGAGTATCATGTTTCAGGGGAAAATATTGTCATTCCATGAAATAGAGAACTTTCAAGCATTCTTGATGAAAAAAACCATAGTTGGATAGAAAATTTGACATTCAGATACAAGAAGCAAGAGAAGCATAAGAAGGTAAACAGGGAAAAGAAATCATAAGGAACTTATCAAAGTTGAACTATTTACATTCCTATATGGAAAAATTATAATTGTAACTTAAGAAACGTTTTTCAGTATGAGAATAGTTGAAGAGAATGTAAATGTATATATGTATATATATATATATGAATATATACGTATATACATACATATGTCTATATAGGAGGGTATATGGGCATATGAATACATATGTGAGTGTATGTATATATGCATACAGGTATATATAGACAGAGGGCACAGAACCAGTTGAATGAAAGGGATGATACTTAAAAAGTGAAGTTGAGAAGTGAAAGAGGAATATAATGAGAGGAGAGGGAGAGAGACAGAATGGGGTAAATTATCTCATATAGAAGAGGCAAGGGGAAACTATTACAATGGAGGGGAAGAACGGGAAGGCAAAAGGGAATGTCAACCTTACTCTCATTGAATTAGGCTTAGGGAGGGAATGACATACATAGTAAATAGGGTATCTCACCCTACAGGAGAGTAGGGAGGAAGGGAATGAGAGGGGGGAAGATGTAGGGAGGGTGGGGGGGAGGGAAGTTGGGAGCACAGACTTTTGAAAAGGGACAGGGTCAAAATAGAGAATAGAACAAGTGGGGGGCAGAAGAGGATGGAGGGAAATATAGTCAGTCTTTCACAATATATCCACTATGGAAATTTTTTGCATAGCTTCACATGTACAACCTATATTGAATTGCTTATCTTCCCAGTAAGGGTGGGTGATGAGGGAGGAAGGGAAATAATCTTGAATTCAAAGTTTTAAAATCAAATGTTTAAAAATATATATATTATTATTATTTTACATGCAACTGGGAAATAAGATATACAGCCACTGGGGCATGGAGATCCATCTTGCCCTACTGGAAAGTTATGGGGGGATAGGGAAAAATATAGGAGAGAGCAGATTCAGGGAGGGGTTATTCAGTGGGATCGTTGTTTTGGGGTGGTGGTAGGGGGAAAATGGAGAGAAAATTTGTAACTCAAAATCTTGTGGAAATGAATGATGTAATCTAAAAATAAACGTAAAATTTAATTTAAAAAAAGATAATAGAAGAATATTGGAGTGAGTTACAGATGAAGGAAGGGACATAAATAGAGCAATTAGTTGAAACCTTTTGATGTAAACATATAAACACAAATACTCATAAATGTGTAGATCTTTTTTTAAAAACTCTACATGTGGTAATTTACTGACTCTCATACAGTCCTATTAACTGTTCTTGTGATCTCAAAATTTTTGTTTTGGTTAATTACTGTTGAATTTGCAAAAGAAAAAGAAAAGATAAATCGATAATTTATAAATATGCTTTGATTCAAGAACTCTAGCGAAAAAAATCATTGAACAAAAAAGATTTATTTCCAGAAGTTCAGACACTTAGTTCCCTCATTTGTCTTTAATAAAAAATTATCATTTCTTCAATTCACTAAATTTTAAAGATTAAAATAAACTTGTAAGGAAATTCCAAGGATTTGTAATTTGAGTAAAAATTCTTTCACCTGGATCAAAAGCTGGTTTTTGGTTCATTTGTTGTTTGTTTTAATTAGGGTTTCTTTTTTGAGGTTTGGGGGGTAGCAGTACATTTATCACATATTGGGTAATGGCATAGAGAAATATTTCATTAGTGGTATAGTTTTGCCATTGGGGGCAGTGGTCTAGAGTAGCAGCAAAGAAACATCAAGCTTGGATGTGAGGACTAAGATCACCATATAGAAGAAGGACCCTCATCACAAATCTCTTCACTCTGAGGCAAAGTTCTGAGAAAATCCTACATTGATTTGGCATTTCACATTCGACTTTACACCATAGTTAAGTCTATTCTGTAACTCTATTCTGTATTTTATGTAACAACCTTTTCTCTAGCTCTGAATGAAGAAACTCATGAGTTTAGAAGTTTGGTATTCCTCTCACAAGTTAGATACAAAAGTTTAGTTTTCCTATCAATCACTTTTAATAAAAGAAAACCTCTGAGCTGAGTTTAGAAGTTCAGTACTCTCAGAAAATATTTTAACTCAAAGGGAATTGTTATCTCATTACTATCTACCCAAATCATTTTATGTTGAGGAAACTTGTCCCTCATAATTGCTCTCTTTAAAGGCCTATAAGCTGACCTAGTACATATCCACAAGACACACTGCCAACTCTTACTCATTTAAAAATGGTCTTATGTCCTTCCAGGATCCAGGGAGCCTACTATCCTTGGTTCATTATCAATAGTCACAGGATAGATATGGGTCCAATAAATCAATAAAGCATTGCTCTCAGACAGAAAGAGGTGGTTTATGGCCACACGTATGAGTGTTAGCCCAGTTTCCTTAATGTAGGCAATCATGTTGTCCTCATTCCCATGATGTTGTCAACCCTACAAACAATTGTATTATTTTCACCACCTACATCATTCTGCTTTTTGTTCTATGCTTATACAAAGGAACAGCAAATCCTCCTTTGGGTCTTTTGGCCTAACTGAGGTAGTTATTTGTCTCTCTTAATTAAAATGTCCAAAACTAGCTAATGAACTATGATGTTGCTCAGGGAAAACATGACTCAGTTTGCTTTTATTGATTTTCACTCATGACAGTTCCATAACATGTTCCAAATTTTGCTTAGGTCCAGTAAGCCAGACAGGAAAGGAAAATAGAGAAGGACTTAGAACATACTGTCAAGGAAGTAGCTTCTGTTGGTCTTATAACAGTTATCATTACTCAAATCTTTCCATGTTCTCTTTGCTTAAAACCTCCAGCAGCTCCCAGATCAACCCATAGACTTTCCCAGAGATTAATAGAATATGGGAGAACATAGGTTTACAAATCTAGAGAAAGCCACCCAGGTAAGCAGATTCACAGAGCCAGACTTCTCTATCACAACACGATCTCACCTGACTCCCTTGCTCTCCCTCCTACCACAATATACATCTCCAATTCCATCACATAAGGCCTCATTAGTGAACATCTATCTACCCATTCTCCAGGAATATCTCTGCTTTCATGAGCTTCTTACAGGCAATCTCAGAAGCAGGTCTGCCCCTAACTCATTGACACTTCCTTTTTCAGAACCTCAGTTTTATCATGTACAATAAAAACAGCTAGGCCTATAAAATTGTCTCGTTAAGTAACCTGTAAATTCTATTCCTCTGTGATCATTAAGCCTAGAGCTCAAGCTCTCCTCCCAGGCAGGGATGCCACTTAACACATTCTCAACAAGTCAGTAGCTGGCCTCTTCTAGAACATTTTCAGTGATGGGGAGACTGCTACATCATGAGAGGAAGCATAGAAAAGTGAGGAATCCCAGCACTCAATTTGAAGCCCCAAAATTTCAAGTCCTGGTGTCACCATCTAGAAACTCTGAGACTCTGAGCACATCATTTAAATGTTCTGCAGTGGTTACTTCATCTGCAAAAAGGCCATAGAAGAGTTTCTACCTCACAAGTGCATTATGAGCAATCAAATGAGGTAAATTACATAAAGCACTTTACAAACCATGATGCACTCTATAAATATGATCTGTTACTCTATGAGGAAATTCCACTGATTTCATGCGTTTGGGAAACCAGACTAGTACAAGATTACATGTGACAGAACTGGGAGCTGTGGTGAATATCCCTTCATTTCTGGCTCTTAGCTCAAGACTAACTTTCATAAACGAGTCATTCAGAAGTCATTTGTAATTTGTTTCCAGCATTCTGCATTCATGAAAGCTAATTTCACAATCAAGGTAGATTACTGCCTGGTATATAATGCTGGGACACAGAAGTTGAGTACAGAATAGCAGCTAACTTTGACGCACTTCACTGCACTCACCTTGGAATACTTACACCATGAAGGCAGCACCTGTATGCCTGTTCTTAATGCTGACACTGATATCCTTCTTCTGTGAGTATCTCTTTCCTGACTGAGACCTAACCGCTGACATCAGCTGTCCCCTTACAATCATTGACCCGGGGAGTCCTGGGATAATAATATGTGAGAGGTGGACATGCTTTCTGCTCAGAATGACAGCTTTAAAAAGAAACGTTTATTTTTCTGGATCTGCTAAGAGAAATCATGCAATATCAGGGCTTGAAGAGACTTTAGAGGACAGACCTGAGATTATAAGGGCTTGAAGGGATCTTAGAACATAACAATATTGAAGGAGGAAGGATCATACATTATAAAATGTTGGCACGGAAGAAATCATTTAAAATGTACTTTTAGAGATGAAATGGAATTTGGAGCTAGAAACACATTTAGTAGAGGGAATCCAATCTGTTAAAAATATAATAGATTCTAGAACACAGAATTTTAAACTTGAAAGGGTCTTCAGAGTTTACTTAATAAATTCCCTTCATTTTAAAGAGACAGAAAATGAAGAATGGTGAAAGTAGAAGAAAGAAATTAATTCCTTCCATTACATTAAATTGAATTTCTTGTCACAGTAGAGGAGTTTCCTAAGACTAAGAGAATAAGAGGAGGAATCTGGGTAGATAATTCAAGATACCATGTTGCTTAATACTTTTGCCTTTTTTTATTTCTATTCCAGATGTAGAGTCAGTCTCAGAAGAAAAAGTAAGTCTTTTCTCTCTCAAAACCAAACCCTTTTGATATTGCATTCCTATCTTGTAATGACATTGCATTTCACATAAAGATGACCCAAATTTAAATTGTTTTGAAAGAAAACCAGCACAAAATTTAGTAGATATAGAAGCTTATCCCCAAATGACATTCTGAGTTAACCTTCAATGGACTTTTCTCCAAATGTAAATTTTAAAGTCATGCTCTGAATAAATAGAAACCAAGTTCACAGTGGCCAGAAAGAAGTCAAGAGTATATCCAGGTAGGATAGGTAAAGCTAAGGTCGTAAATCAGAAAGCAATGTAGATCAGCACCTAGGCTGTAATGTATAGATGTTGAAGTTTTTCAGAATCACAAGAGGTGTTAAGATACTTGTCAATATGGCTATACAACCAAGATAAGAGAATCAGGACTGGCACCCAGGACTTCTTGCCTCCAAAACTGATTATCTATATTTTGCAATGCTGTCTCTTACTCTGCATATTCTATATGGTCAATATATGTCTGTTAAAAAGACTAGATTCCTAGAGATCAGAGCTCCTCACCCCTCCATGATTATGAAATACAGATTGAGGGTTGGGGGAGAGGGAAATTGGCCTCGGGGTTGTGTGAAAATTGTAGGCATGACTTTTACAGTATCTCCTGACCATTTTCCTTTTCAGACCCAGAGACCTAAGCATCTCTAGGTTTTTAGAAACTTGACTGTGTAAAAATCCTATGACCCAAGAAGGAGATAATGTTAATTACTGATTTTTCAGATTGACTGCAAAGGTTATGAAAAACTGCCACCAGGAAAGCCCCGACCATGCACTCTGGATCTTAGACCAATATGTGGCTCTGATGGGAAAACATATTCCAATAAATGTATTTTCTGTGGTGCTGTTAAGTAAGTACAGGCATGAACTTGAAGGGAAGAAAGTTAATAGGGACAGGGTTGAGGGTGGGACAGAATTTAGTAATTAACACAATGGAAACATATTCTTGAATTGTATGTGTCCAGGAAGTGAGAAACCATTGTTCCATGACCTTAAAGCTTATTCCGACCAGCAGATTGGGGTAGAACCAGCAGTTCTCCTAACTAGGTGATTCATACTCTTCTCTGCCACATTTACTCCCTCAATTACCCTTCCTTTCCTCTAAATGTACTGGTATACCCACTTTATAGACAAGGAAACTGAGGCTTAAAGTAGTAAAAAGAAGTATGTAAAGCTATAACGGTAGTGAGGGACAAAGTTAAGATTTGAACCCAGTGCTCCTTCCATGACACCATGTAACCTATATCAATAGAGCAGACCACAGACAAGTTCCTTCAACACTTTGGGCTCCTATTTCCATGGGAATAGAATTACCTAGATGTTTCCGTATATAAAAGTAGTTGGACAGTATAATCAATATATTCCTTCCAGAGTCAACAATCACGTTAACAATTCCTTCCAGAGATAGCAATCAATGATTTTACAAATTTATGAACTAATAATGAAATCTGTAAATTTATGAACATACCTTTGGAAAAGTCACCCAAATTCTCAATGTTCATTTTTCATCTATAAGATGGGAAAGGGGGGATGGACCCTGTCAGCTCTGACATGCTACATCTCTAACCTTTTTCCTTAAAGGCATCCATAGTTATTCATATATCCTCTCCTTCCAATTCATGATTCATACAATTCATTAGTTCAAATGCTAAACATAAGAACACACATGCTTGTATGACATAAATCATATATACAAATATATGTTTATGTCATATTTTCATCTCTGTTCATCATATTTCCTTAAAGTGATTTATGTCTCATTTTAGACAAGTGCTTCTGACTTTAATATGTTTCTAAACCTCCACCAAAGCCTCATTGTGGCATGGAGATAGCTCTGGATTCTCAAATGCTATCTCAGGTGTGTGCAAGTTTGTGGCAAGGTCTTACCAATACAGAAAGTCTTCTAGCATAAGTACAGTGACAGACTTTTTCTCTATCATCAGGAGACCTGCCTACCTAATTTTTAAAAGGCTCATTACCAGAAGGCTGTCTGCAATGTGGTGAATTGTCTTTGGTCACAGCAATTCTTCAAGATAGGGAAGAGTTGAAATCTGCTTTAGTTGAAATCTGAAAAAATTCCAAAAGCTTGAAGTATTGTCTTCTATGACTTCTAATAAAAACAAGGTGGAGTGAAGTAAAGATCTTATGTTGATTGACTAAAGAACAACCATCAACCACGGCTGATTTAATAGAAATAAAATATGACTTCAGAAGGTTGATGTCTACTGTCTTATCACTGAGTGCTGGTGTGTGCTATCAGTTCAAATTGAGAAATATTTTAAGACATAGCCAATGTGTTGAGGATTTTGTTGTTTTTTCTTTGTTTCCTATACTAATTTATTAAGAGGGATGGTTCTTTTGCTAGAGAGAGGGTTGAGTAGTGGAAAGACATTGTATAATTGCAATGATAGTTTTTAAGAGTATAGATTAAATATTTTTAAGACAGAAACAGTAAGTTTTATGAGCAACATAGTATTATATAAACATGGGATCTCAGTGTGAGAAGGGATACAAGAAACCACCTAATCCAGCTTTTACACAGTGCATGAATCTGCTCTGCAACATCACCTCTAAGTGGTCATCTTACTTCTATTTAAACACTGCCTGTGACAAGGAGTTCATCACTTTCCCAAATAGACTTTCTCCATTGTTCCCTCCTCTGCAGAAAAGAGGAAGGTAGACTTATCTGAAGTTTGAAATCAGAAAACGGGCTTATGTATTAATGATCCTCAACTTTCTTTTTTCATTCCACAGGCAGAGTGATGACAAAATCAAATTTTCACATGAGGGGAAGTGTTGAATGAGAGCATCATTCTGAAATGTCCTCTGGTGTTTTTCATTCCTACTAGAAGGTGATGAAAAAGACATCTCTTATTTCCAGAAGATTCTCCTTCAGAATGTTGGTTCTTGAGCCTTGCTTAGATTGTTTCTTGTTGAATAAAGGAAACATCACTGAAATTTTTGTCTGAATTCTCTTAATTTGTGAGAAAAACGGGGAAACTAAGTAATAGTAAGATATTAAATGTCATAACAGGATTGGAATCAGAAATATTACACCTACAGAAGACTTGGTATTGTGGGGAAAAGGCAGAACATGTTCACTGACTTCAAGACTATCAAGAAATTAGGTGTTTGATTTTTTTCTGCTTAGCCATAAAGGACAAGGCTAAGGCAAACTGAGGTGGGGGTGCATTTTTCAGAGAGGATATTTCTGTTATTTCAGTGATTGTTTGCAACTTTTATGAGATTCACTGAGATTTTTAAGCTCTCCACTTCTCAAAAAGGCTTTACTAAAAAGTAAATACTCCAGGAAAATATGAAGATTCATCAGTTGAGAATCAAACCTCATGGCAAAGAATCCAGAAGAGGCATCTATAGGAAGATGAGAAAGTTCCCCTGCAGAACAGAAAGCAAAGAATACAAGTGGGTTTTCTGATCTGTCAGAGGGTGTCTGTGTAACTGAGATTATTTCTATTTATATGTGCATATATATATATGTGTGTGTGTGTGTGTGTGTGTGTGTATGTATGTATGTATGTATGTATGTATGTGTGATGTGGGAAACATTTCAGAACACTGGCTTGGATTCTTGGATCTTGAGGTCAGATCTATACCAATATATCCCTATCTCAAAGTGAGTCAAGCCATTGTATGCTGGAGGGAACAGGGTATCTGAAATGAGAATTGGAATCCTGTCCCTATAACTAATTACTCTAAGCTCTACTTGAGCTTAGAGTAAATCATTAAACCTCTCTTGGCCTTATTTTCCTCACTGATCAAATGAAATGTTTGAATTAGATGACCCAATAAGATTTCCTTGAGCTTTAAATCTATGATCTATGTGACCTAAAGAGAAGACTCTGGGAGCATATTTCTCATCCATGTTTCATTAGTTAAGGTTTGTGCATCTAGGTTGACATTAGTCAAATTATTCTGGGTTATTGACACTGTACACACTTAATATTTGGGGACACACATCATAAGGCCAACAAAATAGAGAACTAAACATTTTCACCTGTCCTCATGGACTCTCACAAACTTTCTAAAATAGAAATGCCAAAGTGATAAAGTAATTGCTACTGTCTCCAATGACCAAGATGATTATATATATATACATATATATATAATATATAAGGATAGCCTTAGACACACACACACACACTCACACACGTGTGTGTGTGTGTGTGTGTGTGTGTGTGTGTGTGTCTAAGGCTATCCTCCCCACATAGTAGTGGGCATCAGGGCATGGCCTCTGGAGAAGTACAATAGAAATTTTTAGTCTCTTCTCCCATCACCCTTCTCCAAGGGAGATTTTATTCCCTGACAGAAAGAGAAGCAGCAGGTTGAGGCCAGAAGTGTAGCCGCTCTGCTCTCTTCAAAGAAAGGAGGTGCCAGGCTAGAATTGGATCTATTTGCTCCCTTAAATATTGTTAGTGTAGGGCATGTGGTTTTCAGGTTCAGGCTAACCTTCTCATTACTGTTCATTGTTGAGGGAAGCAAAGCAGTACCACAAGATTTATATATAAGGCTTGGTCACTCATGCAGGTACAGAGAATTGATCTCCATCAATTAGGAGGAGTACCATCCCAAAAGACATTGAGATTTCAGTTAGCCAAAATGTTACTAAAGAAACAACCTTATAAATTAACAATGAAGAATCTAATTCCTACTAGATTCACTCACCATAACTTCCCCCACAAGCACCCACCTTCTGACAGAGCGCATAACTTAACACGGAAAGAAGAGCAGGGACACAGGAGCTCAGAGTGCAAGCAAAAGTCACCTACCCTATAAATCTGGGCCTAACAATAAATGAAAATAAATGAAAGTTCAATAAAGAGACATTTAAAAATACTCATAGAAAGAAAACTAGATCTGAAGAAATTGTTTGCTTCCCAAACATCTCTGAATACAGAAATACTTCAACCAAAGATAGCAATAAAAACAAAACAAGAAGGCAGAAACTATTCAGATTTCTTTCTAAAACTATAGGGTGAAAGGATGAAAGTCAAATAAAAAAAGCTAAAAGATCATGCACTAAATCTTATCACACCGTAACTACAGGAAAATCACTGTTCTTGCTTTTGTTTTTGATGAAGATAAATTGCAGAAAGGGAAGGAGAAAAAAGGAAATGGTGGAAGTATATGGAAGGGAATACATGATTTACCTTCATCAAGTCAAAGGGAAAATAACTTCTCCTGCCTCTCAAGAAGAAGACAGCCTAAAAGAAAATGGATATAGATAAAAAGAAGAGCTAGAAAAAGACAGAAAGGAAGAAGAAGCTCTTTTTTCAGTGGTGAGACAGTGTTCTAAAGATCCTATGAGAGAAGAGAAATATTCTATGAAGTAAGATGAAGATCTTATAATGGGTATGATCTACAGAGATTTTTGTGTTTAGGGAAACCACTCATACTGCCTCAGGAAAAGGGCCCCCAGATCCCTTGGGGGCAACTGACATTCAGAGGTCCAAGACAATATGGCCCTAGGGAGGAGATTTGGAAGCAATGGTGGGGAAAATGGCCAAAGAGAGGGCAAAGGTCAATGTTGAACTGCATAATCAGGGACACTGGAAAATTTCTACCTTGGGGCAATATATTCTTTTTATTTGGAGGAATTCTTATTTCTAGGAGTGAGGAACAGAAAAGGGGGGTGGGACAAGTGCTAAGGTTTAAAAACCAGTAAAAGAAACTTCTTATACTAAGGAACCCAGATATCTTAGAAGCCTTGATTCCATGAGGAATTCTAAGACTAAACAAGGACTAAATAAGCATAAGGATCCTGAAAAAATGAATAAAATTCTGGAATAGACATCAAGGGGAGTTAAATAATGGAGGAAAAGAGAGAAAGGAAGCATTTGTTTTGTTTTTTTTTTTTTAAGGCACAGAAAATGAAATTTAAATATTAACAAATAAAACAGATCAATGGTGAAGAGAAGAAGGTGGATTCTACTTGACTACTAAAATGGGAGGATATAGGAAAGTAAAAATTAAATAAATACATAAATAATAGAAAGAAAAAGAACTATTCTGCAAAATTCATAAGGGATGGAGTAACAAAGAGGAATAACAGGGGGTGGGAGAGGCAGAGGAAGAAAGCCAGTGGAAAAAATGATCACCTTAAAATATATTAAGCTAAAATAGCTAAAAAGATATAGCACCGTGTTGAAAAAATGGACAGTGAAAATTTTAGCTCTGAAATATATACATATGTGGTTATATTGATATATACATATTCATATAAGATAAATAAAAAATGTAAACATGTTATAATTTTAAATATCAATGGATTAAACAATCCAAGAAAAAATTTTAAATGACAGATTGAAAAAGAAAACAAAACCACATAATGTGTTGCTTGCAAGAAATGTATTAAAAAACAGACATCCACAGAATAAAAATGAGAAGTCTGAAAAATATTTACTTTCCATCTAATCAATTAAATAAACAAAAGTTGCAATCATTATATCAGACAAAGCAAAAACAAACATTTAAGACATAAAAAGGAATAATAAGGGAAATCCATTATGCTATGAACCATAGACATCAAACCAACATGAATATTATACTTGTGTGCTGTAAATGACTTAGCATCTAAAATCATAAGGGAAAACAAGACATAGACAATATGTCTTGCTATATCAATGTTCCTCTCTCATTTCTAGATAAATCTAAAAGAATTGAAAGGGAAAGTATAGAACTGAAAAAAATTACTGGAGAAACTAGAGGTAAAAAAGTGTGATGCCTAAAGAATAGATAGGCTGCTAAAGAATAAGGATATATTGATATAGATACTACACAGTATGAAAGAAATTAAAACAAAAAACTGAGGCCTAGAGAGTTAATTAACTCACCTCAAGTCACATTAAAATTCAAAATTAGTGAAAAGATTTTAATCTACACCTTTTGATTGCTGGTCCTGTGTCCTTCCTAGTACATTATGGTTCACTTTTCCTTCTCTAGGGAGCTTTGTCCCTGCCAGTCAATTGTATTCTTTCTCTTTCTCTTTCCTCTGAACTCCTATAATTCTTTGTACCTGTCAGAGAACTTATCAGACTATACCCAGTTTTAAAATTATGTGCATCCATGGATTGATTTATCTGCCCTCCAAATACATTATGAGTTCTCTGAGGGCAAGAAAACTAATTTATTTGTTTCTCTATTTATCATAAAAAGTCACATACAATTTTTCACCTAGTAAATGCTTGCTAAACATTTGTGGAATAGAGGAAAGTGTTTAAATTGTGAAGACATTATTTGGAATTCCTTCACAAATTAAAAAAAAAGCTATCTATCTCTTTAGCCACTAAAAAATAATAATGATGATTAATAATAACCGGGTTTCTATTTGGACCAAAATCTACAATGAGGAAAATATTACCAGAAAAGTAAGAGGTAAGACATGAAATAAGTGTAAGAAAGCCTCCCCTAAGGTCAAATCCTGCACTGCTACTCTGAAGATAATTAAAGAATCAATGGAAGTTTCTTGTCTACTGAGTGAATTACCTAAGGAGGATTTCCAAATTAGATATAAGAATCACCCAGGATGAGGCATGTAACAAGTTTCAAGACACATCAGTTGAGTGTGAATATCAAATATGACCTCAGAGATCCATTAAAGGGATATATCAAGAATAAAAAAAAATTAGCTCACATAATATAGAATTTAAGGATTCCAAAGCATTCTCATCACTATAGTCCCATAAGGAGGCAATAGGAGCAATGTTATCTCCATTTTATAGTAGGTGATACTGAGGAACAGAGATAAGAAAACATGGTCAGAGTTACACCTATAAAGATCATATGATCCAGGAAACCAGACCCAGGCTTTCTGAGTCTATGCCCAGGAACATTTCCAAGTCATATGGAAAAAAAAAAACAGGGCAAGAAAGGGGATAAAATTTTAAGAAAGTAAGACAGAGATAGGGGGAAAAAGGAAGAGAGGAATAATGAGAGCAAAAGGAGAGAAGGAAAAAAGAAAGAAAATGATTATAAAAGAACAAATAGGGGTGGCTAGGTGGTGCAGTGAATAGAGCACTGGCCCTATAGTCAGGGGGACCTAAGTTCAAATCTGGCCTCAGACACTTGACACACTTACGAGCCATGTGACCTTGGGCAAGTCACTTAACCACAATTGCCTTGCCCTCCCCCCTCCAAAAAGAAAAAAAAAAAAAAGAGCAAATAAAAGGAGAAGGCAAAGGATAAGATGGCTCTTGTTTCCAACCACATACCCAGGCATTCATCCAAACTGGGTCATTTTCTCAGTAACTCCATGGGTCACAGTACTGTGAACAAACTTCCTGAGTCACTTGGGTCAAGTCATTGTACTTCAGAGGGTCTCAATAAAAGAGTTGAAGCAGACTTCAAAGTTCCTTTCTACCTTTGCAGTTCTATGACTATGTTTTTCTAAGTTTACAACGTTAGATTTTCTTTCAAATGGGAGAATCAAGTGACCCAGGGAGAAATGCAAGGAAAGATGGCAGCAAGCTGTGGCATATTACCAATGATGGCTTTTTGCCTAAGAAGTGACCAGAAATATTATAAAGGACACGTATGATCACAAAAAGGAGGTGGATTGCTCATGTAATGAGAACAAATGATAACATATGGACAACCCAAGAGCTACATCATTCCCCTCATATGATTAAAAGAAGAAGGGAGAGGATTTTCAGAGGGGAGTTAAAAAGACTTGGACAAGGTTCACAAAGGATAAGAAGGTATAAAGGCCCTGAAATCTACACCATTAGAGTGCACATACAATGAAATCACAGAGGAACCCAAGCATCTATAGAACAATAGCTCACATTCATGTGGTATTTTCTGTTTACAAAGAACTTTCACAAACATTCTCTCCTTTGTTTTTTTTTTTTTTCAACAATCCTGTGAGGAAAAAAGGGGACTATTGTCTTCATTTTATAGAAGAGGAAGCTGAGGCTGAGCAGGGCAAAACAATAATAATTTGTGCACTTTTTTTTAACTTTAGACAATCACATATACCTATCAAAGTGGTATAGTAAAAGGAATATTAGATTTTGAATCAAAAGGCCTAAAGGTGAATCATGACTGTGCCACTAATGATTTTGGTGTCCATGGGCAAACCACTGCTCTTCTCTTGGGTCTCAATTTCTTCACCACAAAAATCAGAGAGTTAGACAAGATGATCTCCAAGGTCACTTCCTGCTCTAATCATCTATAATTTACAGTCCTATTTCATAACCTGAGTATTTATGTGTTGATTTATTCCTCAGATAATTTCTTCTTTACCCAATAACCATGACACATCTGTTCTCATCCTTATAAGAAGGAAGAGGATTCCTAATCTTCATTAAATGGTATTGCTTCTAGTACCAAAAGATTTAAAATGAAAAAGGTGAGACTCCTCCTTTTCCTGAAAGGGAACTGAGCTTCCCAGAGTGAAAATAAGCTATTTTGTACATCTTTCTGTGAGAAGGAAGGCCTTGTATAAGAGCAAACTATTTAGAGAATCATACTATTAAACTCATTGAATCATAAATATGAGGCATTCAAAAGGTGACCCACTATGATCAGAATGAATTTATGCCAGAAAGTTAGGAATTGTTCAACATTAAGAAAATTATAAGCACAATATGCTATATTAATAATAAAGAGTAAAATCAGATTATCATATTAATAGACACAGAAAAAGCTTTTGACAAAATAGAGTACACATTTCTATTAAAAAGTATTAGAAAGCTTTGGAATAAATAGATCTCTACTCAAAATTGTGGAGTATCAAAAAACAAGAATTAGCATCAATATTAAGAAATGCTAATGGTCTCTCCAATATAATTAAGGTCTCTTTTCTCACTAGTGCTATTTAATATAGTCCAAGAAATACTACCTACTACAAGAAAATTAGGAAAAGAGATTAATGCAATAAGCATAGGCTTAGGAAACAAAATTATCTCTATTACAGATAACATGTCTGCTTACCTAAAGAACCCAAGACATTAACTAAAAAAAATTTAAGTAATTAATAGCTTAGGTAAAGGAGTAAGATATAAAAAACAAAAAACCACAAAAATCATCAGCTTTTCTGTATACTATTAACAGAACTCAACAGTAAGATATAAGTAACTACAAAGTAATTAAAGTATCTACAAAGTATCTGGAAATCTACCTACCGAGACATACTCAGGACTCATATGAATAAAAGTACAAAAAGCTTTTCCTGGGGGCGGCTAGGTGGCGCAGTGAGTAGAGCATCAGCCCTGGAGTCAGAAGGACCTGAGTTCGGATCCGGGCTCAGACACTTAATGCACATACAGACAAAAACCTAGCTGTGTGACCTTGGGCAAATTACTTAACCCCAATTGCCCTCCAAAAGGCAAAAAAAAAAAAAGCTTTTTCTGGAAATACAAACAAATCATTGGGAAAATATTAAGTTCTCATTATTACAGCACGTCAATTTATTAAAAATAGCAACACTAGGGCAGAGACAAGATGGAAGAGTAGAAACAGCACGTCCAAGCCACTCTCCCCCCAGATCACCTCCAAACTATGTAAAAGGGGGCTCTGAACAACTTCTGGAGCCCCAGCACCCACAGAACAACACATAGAAGCTAACCTCCCACTGAGGACAGCCCAGCAGCCCTGCAGGAAGGACCAGCGCAGCACTCTGGGAGCCAGCAGTGCAGCATGTGGAGAGCTGAGCCCAGGTCCACCTGAGCCCTGGTTTTAGCCCCAGGGCCACCGGGCCAGCAGCTGGCTGGAGGGACCCCAGAACACCAGCAGTTGTGGAGATTCCAGAATTATCAACACAGACATGCCCAGGACAAAGTAAGAGGTTAGTGCCCTATGGACTTTGGGACCAGTATTTGGGGAATGTATCTCACGTCGGCTTCCTCCCCTGGGGGCTAGAAGCCACTGAGGAGACACGCCATTTTGTAGTTTTCAGTGGCAGCTCCAGCTCCTGGCCTGCAAAATGTAGGGAGATCCAGCGATCAGTTTTGGGGGGTAATTGCTCTTGCTTTAACCTCCCTGGATCTGGATTGTGGTCTGCATGGGAGGTTGTGGGGTGGATATCCAGCTTGCCAGAAACGGAAGTTGTCCCCCCACAGGTTCTGGACAGAAGCTCCCCTGTCTGGTGGTAGAGTCATACTGTGGCAACAAGCCCAAAAGTCAAGTAATAAGTGGCAACATGCCAAGGCAAAGGAAACAAATTAAACAGAAAAATGCAACATTAGACTCTTATTTTGGGGGCAAAGGGGATCAAAGCATAGAGCAGGAGGACTGTGAGGTCAGAAATCCTGCTCCAAAAGCCCCAAAGGAAAATATGAGCGGGTTACAGGCCATAGAGGACCTTAAGAAGGACTTTAAAAATCGAATAAGAGAAGTGGAGGAAAAATTGGGAAGAGAAATGAGAAGGATGCAGGAAAAGTATGAAATGAGGTTCAACAGCCTGACTGAGGAAAACAACACCTTAAAAAATAGACTAACTCAAATGGCAAAAGAGGCTCAGAAAGGCAATGAGGAGAAAAATGCCTTAAAAATCCGAATTTGCCAGATGGAAAAAGAATCTCAAAAGTTCACTGAGGAGATTCATTCCTTCAGAGTTAGACTGGAGCAAATGGAAGCTAATGACTTAATGAGAAATCAAGATGCTGTTAAGCAGATCCAAACAAATGAAAGAATAGAAGGCAATGTGAAATATCTCATGGGAAAAACCACTGACCTGGAAAATAGATCCAGGAGAGACAATTTAAAAATTATTGGACTACCTGAAAGCCATGATCAAAGAAAGAACCTAGAAATCACCCTTCAAGAAATTCTCGAGGAAAACTGCCCTGATGTTTTAGATCCAGAGGACAAAATAGAGGTTGAAAGAATCCACCAATCACCTCCTGAAAAAGATCCCAAAAAGAAAACTCCCAGGAATATTATAGCCAGGTTCCAGAATCCCCAGATCAAGGAAAAAATACTACAAGCAGCTAGGAAGAAACAATTTCAATATTGTGGAAACACAATCAGAATAGCACAGGACCTGGCAGCTTCTACACTGAGGGATCAAAGGGCATGGAATATGATATTCCAGAGGGCAAAAGAGCTGGGAATGAACCCAAGGGTCACCTACCCAGCAAAACTGAGTATTTTGTTTCAGGGGAAAATATGGTCATTCATTGGAATAGAAGACTTTCAAGCATTCTTGAGGAAAAAACCAGAGTTGAATAGAAAATTTGACATTCAGACATGAGAAGCAAGAGATGCCTGAGAAGGTAAACAGGGAAAAGAAATCATAAGGAACCTATCAAATTTGAACTATTTACATTCCTACATGGAAAAACAATAACTTGACTGATGAAAACCCTCTCAGTATGAAAATAATGGAAGAAGGGTGTATGGTCGTTTGAATACATATGTGAATGTGTGTATAGATGTTTACAGTTATACATGGATAGAGGGCATAGGTTGAATTTGTTTGGAAGGGATGATACTTGAGGGGTGAAATTATGAGGTGAGAGAGGAAAGTGGCAAGAGGAGATGGAGAGACATAGGGTAGGGTAAACCATCTCATGTAGAAGAAGCAAGGGGAAGTGGCTGCAGGGGAGGGGAAGAATAGGAAGGCAAAAAGGCAAAACCACATTCTCATTGAATTTGGTTCAGGGAGAGAATGACATACATACTAAATGGGATATCTCAACCTACAGCAGAATAGGGAGAAGGCGGATGAGAGGAGGGATGATGGATGGGAAGGCATTCTTGGGGGGAGGGGAGGTTAGAAGTACCCACTATAGAAGAGGGACAGGATCAAGTAGGGAATGGACCAGGTGGGGGGTGGGATGGGTGGGAAGGAATTATAAGCAGCCTTGTACAATATATCTACTATGCTAATGTTTTGCATAGCTACACATGTACAACATATACTGAATTATTTATCTTCCCAGAGGGAGTGGGTGACAAGGGAGGAAGGGAATGGATCTGAAATTCAAGGTCTTAAAATTAAATGTTTCAAATATATATAAATACTATTATTGATACTCTTTTGCATGTAATTGGGAGATAAGATGTGCAGGCATTGGGACACAGAGATTCACCTTGCTCTAATGGAAAAGTTGAAGACGGTATGGGAGAAGATATGGGAGAGAGCAGATGGGAGGAAGCGATTGTGGGACTGCTATTCTGGGATGGTGGGTAGGGGAAAAATGGGGAAAAATTGTAACTTAAAATCTGGCGGAAATGAATGATGTAAAACAGAAGTTAATAAAGCATTTGTTTAATAAAAAAAAATAGCAACAATACATAAGTTAATTACAGGTCAAATTGCATATAGGAATACTAAGGGATTACTTTATTGGTCCAGACAAAATAGTAGCATTTGTCTGGAGGGGAAAAAAGGTAAAAAATCTCAAGGAAAATACTGAAAAAAAGAAAGCATAAAGTAGCCATAGAGGTAACAAATTTTTTAAATATAGTATTAAATAGTAATTATTAAAATGGTCTGTTACTGGATAAAAAAATAAATAAACAGAAAAATTAAACAATGGGATAGGATACTAGGCAAACAAATACCAGAAGTTATCAAACCTAAAATCATTCTTTGATGAGCATAAGGGTACTAACTACCAAAGGACATTCTATTTGAAGGAAAGTAATGGGAAAATTGGAAAATAGGTTCAGAGAAATTAGGTTTAGACTTAAACGTTATGCCATATACCACAATGAATTCCAAAGGTTCACAAAAACTAAATATGAAAAGTTATATGCAAAAATTTTAAAGTTCAAGGAATGGAAATAACTTTTTTAACTATGGCTAAGAAAGAATTATGACCTGAAAAGGGATAGAAATTACCATTAAAAACCTAAATGGGGGCAGCTAGGTGGTGCAGTGAATAGAGCACCAGCCCTGGAGTCAGGAGAACCTGAGTTCAAATCCAACCTCAGACATTTAACACAAAAACTAGCCATGTGACCTTGGGCAAGTCACTTAACCTCAACTGCCCTCCAAAAAGCAACAAAACAAAAGAAATAAAAAAAAAAACCTAAATGAATAATTTTCATTCCATAGCATTGAATCAGTTACAGTAGTCTTGAGATATCATCATCACACAAACATTTTAATGTTCTCTATGCCTAAGACTTCCAGCAATTCCTAGTCCAACCCATTAGACTTTCTGAGAGATTCATAGAGCATGGAACAAAATAAACTCACATATATAAGGAAAGTCACCCAGGTAAACAGATTCCCAGAACCACATTGCTCTGTCACAATTGTAGTGCCAATGCAATATTTATAGTGCCCATGATCATGATAGAGGCCATGACTATAACTATCGCATGACATTTGATTGCAAAATATGCCAGATTCTCCAGATAAAGGATAAAGCTGAAGGATTTATTTAGACACCAAAAAACTGAATCCCAATACCAGTAAGCCAAAGTACCAAAGATATTTAGAAGCTGTAATAATGCTGAGAGCCACAGCATCCTTTAGCTCTCCCACAAACCAATACAAGATCAATATTTACTCAAGAGCCTATCTAACTCTTTGCCTAAGCTCCTCTGTCCCCAACTGTTTCCAACTGTCAGACTCACTCTCACCCAGGCTCCAGAGGGCAGAGTTTTAGCTTCACAGTAAGGGAGGTCTTCAAATTTCCCCCTCAGTCTATTAAAGGGCAGGGAATATCTTCAAATTCCCATTCCCATTACAACAATACACTCTCACCTGGCTCCCTTGCTCTCCCTTACCATAACATACATCTCTGATGCTACCACATAACACCTCATTAGTGAATATCTGCCCATAATCCTGGAAAATCTCTGCTTTCATGAGCTTCTTACAGGCAACCTCAAAAGCACTAACTCCTTGACACTTCCTTTTTCAGAGCCTCAGTTTTATCATAAGAACAGCTCGACCTATCAAACTGTCCCATTAAGTAACCTTTAAATTCTATTCCTCCATTATTAATTATTAAGCCTAGAGTTCAACCTCTTCTCCCATACAGGAATGCCACTTAACACATTTCCAACAAGTAAACAGCTGGCATCTACTAGAACATTTTCAATGATGGAGAGACCCCTAAATCCTGAGAGGGAGCATGGAATAGTAAGGTATCCCAGCACTGGACTGGAGTCCAAAAAATTCATTCCAAGTCCTGGTGTCACCTTTTAGAAACTTTGAGACTCTGAGCACATCATTTAAATGCTCTGCACCAGGTGCCTCATCTGTAAAAAGGCCATAGAAGAGTTTCTACATCACAAGTGCATTATGAGCAATCAAAAGAGGTAAATTATATAAAGCTATTACTATTTGAGGAAAGTCTACTGATTTCATGTGTTTGGGAAACAAGATTACATGTGACAGGACTGGGGTCTCTGGTGAATACCCCTTCATTTCTGGCTCTTAATTCCAAGTCATTCAGAAATCATTTGGAATTTGTTTCCAAGGTCTTGCATTCATAAAAGTTGATTTCACAATCAATGTGGATTCTTGACTGTATATAATGCTGAACCCATGGAAGCTGAGCTCAGAACAGCAGCTCACTTTAATTCATTTCACTCCACTTGCCTTGCCAATACTTATACCATGAAGGCAGCAGCTGTATGCCTGTTCCTAATGCTGACACTAATGTCCATCTTCAATAAGTCTCTCTTTCCTGACCTGTGTGAACCTCAGACATCACCTGTCCCCTTACAATGACAGGCCCAGAGACTGCCAGCATAAAAACACGTGAGAGGTAGGCACACTTTCTCTTCAAAATAAGAATTTCAAAAGAAATGTATTTACTTTTCTGCCTTTGCCAAGAGAAATCATGCAATATCAGGGCTGGAAGAGAACTTTGGAGACAGAACTGAGATTATAAACGCCTAAAGGGACCTTGGAACATACAGTATTATGGGAGGAAAGATACTAGATCATAACATATTAGTAAAGGAAGAGGTCATAAAAACTGAGGCCCAAGGACTTGAAGAAATTTTTCCATACGTATAAAATTAGTGTATAAAGTAGTTAGACAATATGACTGATATATGCCTTCCAGAACTAACACTCGATGTATTCCTAAATTTATGACCTGCCTTCAGTGTTATAAATAAGTCAGTCAAATCCTCTAAGACCATATCTAGAAAATGAATGAATCCCATGAATCCTTCCAGCTCTGAAATGCTTTACCTCTAACCTTTCTGCTAAAAGATATCCATATTTGTTCAGATATCCTCTCCTCCAAAACCATCACAGTAATAGGTCCCTATCATTCATTCTATTCATCAGTTCAAATGCTAAACACATGTTTGCATGACATGACGTGTATATATAATGATTTGTTTCTGTCTCATATTTTTTTTCTGTTTGACCTATTTCTTTTAAGAGATTTATGTCTGGGGCTGCTAGGTGGTGCAGTGAGTAAGAGCACTGGCCTCGGAGTTGGGATGACCCAAGATCGAATCTGGCCTCAGAAAATGAGCACCCACACATAAATAATGACTAGCCGTGTAACCTTGAGCAAGTTACTTAACCCCAATTGCTTTAAAAGAGAGAGAGAGAGAGAGAAAGAGATTTATGTCTTATCTTAGTCTAGTAACTCTGACTTTAAATTTTAAATGTCTCTATATCTATATCAGAAATCCTCTGATGCCTCATTGTGGCAAGGAGGTGGCCTCAGATCCTCAGAGGCTGTCTCAGGTATGTACAAGTTTCTGACCTGATCTTACCAATACAGAAAGTCTTCCAGCTTGAGTACAGTGACAAATTGTCTGTCATTGGAAGTCCTACTTACCTAATTTCAAAAACAATTGTCACCAAAAGTTATCTAACAGGTGATGAATTTTCTCTGGTCAGCACAATGCATCAAAACTGACTACAAAGATTTTGAGGAATCATGACCTAATTCAGCAAAGTTCCTAAATAGACAAAATTAAATTAAATAAACAAAATTAAAATAATAAATAAATAAAATAACACATAATAAAACAATAATTTTCAAGTATTAGTTTCTGTAGCTCCTAGTAAAAACAAGGTGGAATGGAGAAAAGATCTGATGTTAACTGACTGATAAGCAACCATCAGTTATGGCTCTCTTAATAGAAATATGATGTGACCTCAGAAGACTGATGGTCAAGTATGTCTGTTGTCTCTCTACAAAGCTGTAGTGGGCTATCAGTGTGACATGAGAAAAGATTGTGTGTATATGTGTGTATGTGTTTTAAATGTGTTATATATTATAGATAAATATATATATATGCCCAAGCAAATTAACACGTTGGTTATATCTTAAATATATATTTATTCATATTTATATAAACATATATTTATACATATATACATATATTTAAGATATAAGCAATGTGTTGATTTGTTTGGGTTTTTTCCCTGAATTTATTTCTTCTTAGGGGTGATGTTATGGCTAGTGAAAGACAATGAGGAGTGGCAATGATGTTTTTTTAATTGCATAAATTAAACATTTTAATATTTAAATTAACATTAAAACAGAAGTCAGTGACTTTTCTGCAGATGTTTAGAGAATGAAAACAACACAATATTACATTAAAATGGAATCCTAGTGTGAGAAGGGATATTAGAGATCACCCAATCCTGCTTTCACTCAGTGCACAAATCTGTTCTGCAACATCACCACCAAGTGGTCATCTTACTTCTGTTCAAACACTTCCTGTGACAGAGCTCACCAATTCCCCAAACAGCCTATTCTATTGTTCCCTTATCTGCAGAAAAGAGGAAGCTGCACTAAGCAATATCTAAGGTTATTTCTGTATTATAAGGCCTTAGACCCAAAAAATGAACTTGTGGCCCATGAACACCTCACTTTTTTTCTAATTCCACATGTAAAGTGATGACAAAATTAAATTTTCACATATGTGGAAGCACTGAATTAGAGTATCAGTTCTGAAATGTCCTCCAGCACTTTACATTCCTGATAGAAGGCAATGAACTCGATATCTCTTATTTCCAGAAAATTCTTCTTCAGAATGTTGGATCACCAACTTTGCTTGTACTGTTTCTTGTGGAATAAAAGAAATGTCACTGAAATTTGTCTGAATCCTGTGATTAGAAAAGGTAAACAGGGAAGCTGAGAAATAGAAAGCCATCAAATGTCATAATAGGACTAGAACCAAGAGTATTCTACCTAGAGAAGACTTGGTATTGGGGGAAAGGTGGGACATTTGCTGACTTGAAGGTTGTCAAGGAATTAGAATTTTTTTTTCTACTTGACTCCAGAGGAAAGGACTTGTACTATCAGGAGGAAGGCAATGTAGAGGAGTGCATCTTTGCAGAGAAGAGAATTTCAACATAATATGATGAGAAACTGGGGCAGCTAGGTGGTGCAATGAATAGAGCACCAGCCCTGGAGTCAGGGGGACCTGAGTTCAAATCCAACCTCACACACTTGACACACTTACTAGCCATGTGACCTTGGGCAAGTCACTTAACCCCAATCGCCCTCCAAAAAGCAAGGAAAAAAAAAAAAAAAATATATATATATATATATATATATATATATATATATATATGATGAAAATCTTCAGGAAGAGTAAAATGTGCTGCTCCAGAAAGGAGTGTGTTTTTTTTTGTACCTAGAGTTTCTTAAGCAGATACTAAATGACTACTTATTGGGATTTTTTAAAGGGTATTTCTCCTATTTCTGGGATGGGTTAGACTAGATGACCTTCTAGAAAGCCCTATTTAATCCTTTGAGATTTTAAAACTTTTCAAGACTTTGTAAGTAATATGCGATGCTCCAGGGGAATATTAAACTCTATCCATTGAGAATCAGACAACTTGCAAAGAATCCAAGACAGGCATTTGTGGGAAGAATAGGAGTACCTTGCAGAAGGAAAGACATCAGAAATTGCAAAGGATTCAAGAAGTCTCTTTGGCCATTTGATTAAAGGACACACACACACACACACACACACACACACACACACACACACACACACACACATGCATTTAGATTTATTTTAAAGGTTGCCCAAGTGGTATCACAACACAAATTCTGACTCCAAATTAAATGCTCAACTGAACTCTTTCCAACTCTGCTATGAAGGTGAACAGATTGTTTCTTCCTTAGCAGACAGAATCTGGAGTTTTCCAGTCATCAGGGCATCTTACCGAACATTTCAGGGGCCTGGCCTAATTCTTAGTTGAGTAGAGGAAATTAGTTCCTTTTCTCTTTTTAGAATTACCCAACACTGCCCCAATTGGCAAGCCTAGCCAGTCAGATAGGCTAGACTAATGAGCTAATGGGCTGCATGAGAAGAAAAATTTAAAAATTCTCATGTCTCTTGATTTTGTAAATTACTCCTTTGCTCTCTGACATGTTTTTCCCTGAGATGAACATGGCTATAGAAGGGGATCCAGTGAAAACTGAAAAGCAGTTTGACAAAAACTAGGTATAGACCAACATCTCACAACATATACCAAGATAAGGTCAAAATGGCACATGATTTCAACATAAAGGGTGATATAACCAAATTAGGGGAGCATGAAAATTTTATCTGTCAGATGTATGGATAAGGGAAGAATTTTTGACCAAACATGTTATAGAGAGTTGTATGGAATATAAAATGGATAATTTTGGTTACATTAAACTTTAAAAGGTTTCACACAAACAAAACTAATATAACCAAGTTTAGAAGGAAAACAAGAGGGGGCAGAGCCAAGATGGTGGAGTAGAAACAGCTCATCCAAGCCACTCTGCCCCCACATTCCCCCCCAAACGATGTAAACGGGGACTCTGAACAACTTCTGGAGCCCCAGCACCCACAGAACGACACAGAGAAGCTAAACTCCCGCTGAGGACAGCCCAGAAGCCCTGCAGGAAGGACCAGCGCAGTGGTCTGGGAACTGGCAGCGTGCAGTGCGCAGAGCACAGGAGCCGAGCCGAGCCGAGCCCAGGTCCGCATGAGCCGAGGTTTTAGCCCCAGGGCGGCAGGGCCAGCAGCCAGCTGGAGGAACCCCAGAACACCAGGAGCTGTGTGCGACTCCAGAATTATCAACATAGACTTGCCTGGGACAAAGTAAGAGGTTAGTGTCCTATGGACTTTGGGACTGGTATTAGGGAATGCGTCGGCTCCCTCCCCTGGGGGCTAGAAGCCACTGAGGACAAACACCATTTTGTAGTTTTCAGAGGCAGCTCCCGCTCCCAGCCTGCAAATTTGTAGGGAGATCCAGCGATCAGTCTTGGGGGGTAATCGCTCTTGCTTTAACCTCCCTGGATCTGGATTGTGATCTAGGGTGGAAGTCGTGGGTGGGTTTACAGCTTGCCAGAAACGGAAGTTGCCCCCCACACGTTCGGGACGAAAATTCCTCTATCTGGCCTTAAAGCCATAGTGTGGCAACGAGCCCAAAAGTCAAGTAACTAAGTGGCAACATGCCAAGGCAAAGGAAACAGAAAAATGCAACCCTAGACTCCTATTTTGGGGGCATAGAGCAGGAAAAGGACTTGTGAGGTCAGAAGTCCTGCTCCAAAAGCCCCAGGGGAAACCATGAGCGGGTTGCAGACCATAGAGGACTTTAAGAAGGATTTTAAAAATCAAATAAGAGAAGTGGAGGAAAAATTGGAAAGAGAAATGAGAAGGATGCAGGAAAAGTATGAAATGAGGTTCAACAGCCTGACTGAGGAAAACAACACCTTAAAAAATAGACTAACTCAAATGGCAAAGGAGGCCCAAAAGGGCAATGAGGAGAAGAATGCCTTAAAAAGTCGAATTTGCCAGATGGAAAAAGAATCTCAAAAGTTCACTGAGGAGATTCATTCCTTCAGAGTTAGACTGGAGCAAATGGAAGCTAATGACTTAATGAGAAATCAAGATGCTGTTGAGCAGATCCAAACAAATGAAAGAATAGAAGGCAATGTGAAATATCTCATGGGAAAAACCACTGACCTGGAAAATAGATCCAGGAGAGACAATTTAAAAATTATTGGACTACCTGAAAGCCATGATCAAAGAAAGAACCTAGAAATCACCCTTCAAGAAATTCTCAAGGAAAACTGCCCTGATGTTTTAGATCCAGAGGGCAAAATAGAGGTTGAAAGAATCCACCGGTCACCTCCTGAAAAAGACCCCAAAAAGAAAACTCCCAGGAATATTATAGCCAGGTTCCAGAATCCCCAGATCAAGGAGAAAATACTTCAAGCAGCCAGGAAGAAACAATTTCAATATTGTGGAAACACAATCAGAATAGCCCAGGACCTGGCAGCTTCTACACTGAGGGATCGAAGGGCATGGAATATGATATTCCAGAGGGCAAAAGAACTGGGAATGAACCCAAGGGTCACCTACCCAGCAAAACTGAGTATTTTGTTTCAGGGGAAAATATGGTCATTCAGTGGAATAGAGGACTTTCAAGCATTCTTGAGGAAAAAACCAGAATTGAATAGAAAATTTGACATCCAGACACAAGAAGGAAGAGATGCCTGAGAAGGTAATCAGGGAAAAGAAATCAAAAGGAACTTATCAAAGTTGAACTATTTACATTCCTATATGGAAAAGCAATAACTGTGACTGATGATATCTTTCTCACTATGAAAATAATGGAAGAAGGGGGTGTGGTCATATGAATACATATGTGAATGTGTGTGTATATGGTTACAGTTATATATGGATAGAGGGCATAAGTTGAATTTGTTGGGAAGGGAGAATACTCAAGGGATGAAATTATGAGGTGAGAGAGGAAAGTGGCAAGAGGAGATGGGGAGAGACAGGGTAGGGTAAACTATCCCATGCAGAAGAAGCAAGGGGAAGTGGTTGCAAAAGAGGGGGAGAATAAGGAAGACTAAAAAGGCAAAACCACATTCACATTGAATTTGGTTCAGGGAGAAAATGACATACATACTAAATGGGATATCTCAACCTGCAGCAGGATAGGGGGAAGGGGGATGAGAGGAGGGATGATGGATGGGAGGGCATCCTTGGGGTGAGGGGAGGTTGGAAGTACCCACTATAGAAGAGGGACAGGATCATGTAGGGAATGGACCAGGTGGGGGGTGGGATGAGTGGGAGGGAATTATAAGCAGCCTTGTACAATATATCTACTATGATAATGTTTTGCATAGCTAGACATGTACAACATATACTGAATTACTTATCTCCCAAGAGGGAATGGGTGACAAGGGAGGAAGGAAATAGATCTGAAATTTGAGGTCTTAACATTAAATGTTTCAAATATATATAAAAAAAATAATAAAAAAAAATAAAATAAAATAAGCACAAAAAAAAAAGAGGTGGTTCTTAGGAATCTACATGCCAAAACAAACCCAGGACTTTTATGAACACAACTACAAAACACTGTTCACAGAAATAAAGTCATTTGGAAGAACAAAAGATCCAGAATATCAAGGGTATTAATGAAAAGAAATACTAGGGAAGGTGGCCTAGCTATATCAGATTTTATTTTGTATTATAAAGCAACAGTCATCAAAACTACTTGGTACTGGCTGAGGAATAGAGCAGTGGATCAATGGAATAGATTGGGTACACAACTATAATAATCTACTCTTTGATAAACCCAAATGCCCCAGTTCTGGGAACAAGAACTCACTATTTGACAAAAACTGCTGGGAAAACTAGAATATAGTATGGCAGAAACTGGGCATAGACCATTATCTAACACCATATACCAAAATTAAGTCTAAATGGGTGTGTGATCTAGGTATAAAGAATGATACTGTAAGGAATCTGGGAAAGCAAGGAATAGTTTACCTGTCAGATTTATGGAGAGGGGAAGATTTCATGACCAAATAAGAATTAGAGAGCATTATAAAATGCAAAATGGAGAACTCTGACTACATGAAACTGAAAAGCTTCTGTACAAACAAAGCCAATGTAACCAAGATTAAGAGGGAAGTGGGAAATTGGGAAAGAATTTTTATAACCAACATCTCTGATAAAGGCCTCATTTCTAAAATATACAGAGAATTGAGTCAAATCTATAAGAATACAAGTCATTCCCTAATTGATAAATGGTCAAAGGATATGAACAGACAATTCTCAGAAGAAGAAATTAAAGATATCTATAAGCATATGAAAAAAATACTCTAAGTCACTATTGATTAGAGAAATAAAAATCAAAACTACTCTGAGGTACTATATCTCATTGGTCAGATTGGCTAAGATGACAAAACAGGAAAATGATAAATGCTGGAGAGGATGTGGAAACATTGGAACATTAATACATTGCTGGTGGAGTTGTGAACTGATCCAACCATTCTGGAAAGCAATCTGGAATTATGCCCAAAGGGCTATAAATAATTTCATATCCTTTGACCCAACAATACCACTTCTAGGATTGTATCCCAAAGAGATCACAGAAGCGGGGATAAGACCCATATGTACAAAAATATTTATAGCAGCTCTTTTCGTGGTGACAAAGAATTGGAAATTAAATGGATGCCCATCAATTGGGGAATGACTAAACAAGTTATGTTATATGAATGTAATGGAATACTATTGTGCCATAAGAAACAAAGAGCAGATGGACTTCATATCTACCTGGAGAGGCTCATATGAAGTGATGCTGAGTTAGAAGAGCAGAACCAGGAAAAATGTGTACACAATTACAGATACAACGTATGTGTGATGACCCACTTTGATAGATCGAATTCTTTTCAGAAATGCAGGACTATAAGTAAACTCCAAAAGACTCATGATGGAGAGAGATGTCTACATTCAGAAAAAGAACCAGAAAGAACAGAGTTTGAATGCAGATTGAAGCAAATTACCTTATCTCTTTCTTTTTCTTGTTTGGTTTGGTTTCCTCTCTTCCATTATTCATTCCATCTGATACAATCTTTCTTTATAACCTGACCATTGCCTAATGTGAAAGTATCTGCTGATACTATACCTGATTGTATGCCACCATGGGGGTTGAGGAGGGTAAGGGGAGAGATGGGGAGAAAATTTGAAACTCAAAGAACTGGGGAACTGAATCTTGTAACCTCAAAGTAAATGAACAAATTAATAAAGACAAAAAAAATTTTAAGGTGGTTGTCTGAAAGGGGAAGAGTGAAATACATTAGGAAATGTAGTAAAATAAATTAGGAAATATAAAAACAAAAGATACCTTTTTTTAAAAAGTAAATATAACAGTGGAGTTCCATCAACTACAATTTTGAGTGGATCCACAGAATACTTTGAACCTGGGATAACTTTTCTGTGGACCTGTGTGGAACAGGGGGTATACTTGAGGTGAGCTGAGGCCCAGGAAGTTGACTGATTCCTTCTGGGTCACCCAGGTAGTAAGTGATGGAGGTGAGATTTCAACATAAATTCTCTGAATCCAGATCAAACATTCTATTTCACCATTCTTTCAATTGTTTTAGGTAAAGGAACCAAAGATAAGGAGAAAGAAAGAAGAAAATAACAAGGAAAAACAAAGGAAAAAGGCAAAAATAAGATGGCAGAGTAAAGGCAGGAACTCACCTGATCTCTCTCCCAAATACCCCTGAATACCTTTTTAAAATGATTCTAAACAAATTATAGAGGAGCAGAACCCACAAAAAGGCACAGTGAAATAAGTTTTCAGCCCTGGAAGTTCAGCAGGAAATGTCTACTGCACCAGTATGAGAGAGGAGCACAGGCCAGTGAAAGCAGCACTATCTCAGACCAGGTCCCAGAAAACCAAAAGCAAGCATCAGGGCAACTGAATCACTGACAACAGTGGCAGTTTTCAGACCTCATAACCCACAGATGGCAAAGAAAACTTGGAACATCAGCAGGAAAAGTCTGATGCACCTGCATGAGGGTGGAGCAGAGTCCAGTGAAGGCTGTGCCAGCACAACCCCAGCCCCAGCAAACCAGGAGCAGGCCTTATTGAATCAGCAACAGCAGTGACTGCTGCCAGAGCAATCAGACCATAGACAGTAAGGGGTTTGAACAACTAGTCAGAAGGAGATCAGAAGGGTCTCTTTACTGGCACTGAGGCAGGACTGTGTTCCTTTGCCCATACTCACATCCACCTCTCACTCCTAGGTGGCAGTTGCAGGGTGAGGAGGAATACTAGCAGAGCAGAGTTTGTAGCAGCAGTGGAGAGGGGACCCTCCTCATAGTTCCAGGGAGAAAAGAATGCTTTTGGTTGCTCATAGACTAGAGTACAGGTCAAAAGAGTAGGAAACATCTCTCCCTAGATCGCACCATTTTGGAAGAACTGAAAACTTACAGATCCCTAGAAGTATCTCTGAAAATAGTTACACAAAACCCCTGAAACTTGGGACAATGTACCCTCCAACCTGGAAGAAAAGCCCTATTTTACCAAATAATTAAAAGTCAACTGATAGGCTAGGAAAAAAAGCAAGCAATTAAAAAAAACCACTCTGACTATACTGAAAGTTACTATGGTGACAAGGATGATCAAAACACACTCAGAAGAAGACCAAAAAGTCAAAGCTCCCACATCCAAAGCCTCCAAGAAAAATATGAATTGTTCTCAGGCCACTGAAAAGTTCAAAAAAAGACTTTGAAAATCAAGTAAGAAAGTCAGAGAAAAACTTGGGAAAAGAAATGAGAATGATGCAAAAAAAAATCATGAAAAATAAGTCAGCAACTTGGTAAAGGGGATATGCAAAAAAAATATAGAAAATAACACCTTAAAAAACAAGATTAGAGGAGGCAGAGCCAAGACACCAGAGTAAAAGCAGGAACTTGCTTGAGCTCCCACTCCAACCACCTGTAAAAAATTACACTAAACAAATTTTAGTGTTACAGAACACACAAAGTAACACAGAGAAACAAATCTTCCTCTTGAGGCAGCCTGGAAGGTGGACAAGAAGGGTCTATCGAACCAAGCTGAGAGTGGAGACTGGTCTCACATGAGCCATTCTGGCCCAGGCCCAGACCTTTGGCAGAGACCAGCTGGAGCAGACTTCAGAAGAGTGAATCACTGGCAATTGTGGTGGTGTCCAGACTTCTCAACCCATAAACACCAAAGAGAAAGTAAAAGGTCAGTGGGGCACTATTGGAACTGGGTGAGAGAAGAGTATGGTCCAGCTCCTGCCCCAGGGTGGCAGAGATGGCAGCTGTCCCTGCTGATGCTTCTAGCTCCAGGCTTACAGATAGTAGGGGAACCAAGGGGCCTACCACAGGGAATTTGCAGAAATCTCTTTGCTGGCACTGAGGCAGGATTCTCTTGCTTTGTCCTGCTCGGATCTGGGTCGCAATCTTGGGTGGTAGTTGTGGGGTGAGGAGCACTACCATGACAGATCTTGTTGAGGTTGTGGAGAGGCAGTCATCCTCACAGTTCTGAGGCAGGTGCCTAGAAAAAGCTCTGACAACAGCTGCACAAAACCCCAGAAATTTGGGACATAGCACTCTCCACTCTGGAAGCAGAGTTCTATTATTGCAAAGAGCTCAAAGGTCAAGTAATTGGCTGGCAAGATGAGCAAACAGAAGAAGCACAATCAGACTATAGAATCTTTTTGGGGGGACAAAGAGGATCAAGATATAGAACCAGAAGAAGACAACAAAGTCAAAACTCCTGCATCAAAAGCCTCCAAGAAAAATATGAACTGATCACAGTCCAGGGAGGAGCTCAAGAAGGATTTTGAAAATCTAGTAAGAGAAGTGGAGGAAAAATTGGGAAGAGAAATTAGAATGATGCAAGAAAATCATGAAAAATGGATCAACAGCCTGACTGAAGAAAATAGCACCGTAAAAAACAGACTAACTCAAACGGCAAAAGAGGTCCAAAAGGTCAATGAGGAGAAAAATGACTTAAAAAGAAAAATTGGACAGATGGAAAAGGAATTTCAAAAGCTCACTGAAGAAAATAATTGTTTCAAAATTAGATTGGAGCAAATAGAAGCTAATGACTTTATGAAAAATCAAAGTGCTATAAAACAAATCCAAACAAATGAAAAAATAGAAGGCAATGTGAAAGGTCTCATTGGAAAAACCACTTACCGGTAAAATAGATCCAGGAGAGATTAAAAATTAATTAAAAATTGTTGGGCTACCTGAAAGCCATGATCAAAAAAAGAGTCTATTGGGCGGCTAGGTTGGCACAGTGAATAAGAGTGCTGGCCCTGGAGTTGGGACAAGCCAGGATCAGATCCGGGATCAGAAAATGAGCATCCATATATAAATAATGACTGGCCATGTAACCTTGAGCAAGTTACTTAACCCCAATTGCTTTTTTTAAAAAAAAAAGTCTAGATATCATCTTTCAAGAAATTATCAAGCAAAACTGCCCAAAGGGCAAAATAGAAATTGAAAGAATTCACCAATTGACCTCTTGAAAAAGATCCCAAAAAGAAAACTTCTAAGAACATTTTAGCCAAATTCCAGAGTTCCCAGGTGAAGGAGAAAATAATGTAAGCATTCAGGAAGAAACAATTCTAATAATCCCTGATTCTCAAATAAATAGTTATCTGTTCTCTGCTTAACCATTTTCAATGATGAGGAAGTCATTATTTATTGGGAGATGACAGAGATTAGTGGAAGTAAAACTCAATTCTAATTAGAATAATTATTAAACACTTTCTTTGTGCAAGGCACTGTTCTAAGCACTGGGGATAAAAAAAAGAAGCAAAAGATACCCCGCCCCCCACCCGCAGAACTTAAAATCTAAGAAGAGAGACATCTTGCAAATAAACATATATAAAACAAGCTATCTATAGGATAAACAGGAATAAATGAATGGAGAGAAGACATTAGAATTAAGAGATGGTAGGAAAGCCTTCCTGTCAAGGAAGCTGGGATTTTAGTTGGTCCTTAAAGGAAACCCAGGAAGTCAGTGGATAGAGTTAGGAGCAAAAACATTACAGGCATGGGGGCCAGAGAAAATGCCCAGAGCTAAGAGATGTTTTTCTCTAAACAGCAAAGCCAGCTTCACTAAATAAATGAGTACATGGGAAAGAATAAGGTATAAGGAGACTGGAAAGGAAGGAGAGGGCTAGTTTATGAAGGGCTTTGAATGTCAAAAGTAGAGGATTATGGCAGAGTAGAAACAGCACTTCCATGGAGCTCCAACCCACACCATTTCAAAATCATGTAAAAGGGGTCTCTGAACAACCTCTGGAGCTCCAGAACCCACAGAACGACACAGAGAAGTTAACCTCCTACTGAGGACAGTCCGACAGTCCGGCAGGGAGCAGCCAGCTCAGCGCTCTGGGAGCCACTAGCACAGCACTCTGGGAGCTGAGCCCAGGCCTACATGAGTCTCTACATGAGGGAGGAAGGGAATGGATCTTTAAATCAAAGTTTTAAAATTAAATGTTTCATAAGATGTCCAGGCATTGGGGCTCAGAGATTCACCTTGCCCTAATGGCAAAGTTGAAGGGGGTATGGGAGAAGATATGGGAGAGAACAGATTGGATGAGAGGATATCTAGTGGGACAGCTACTCTGGGGTGGTGGGTAGGGAAAAAATGGGGGGAAAATGTAATTCAAAATCTGGTGGAAATGGATGATGTAAACCAGAAGTTAATAAAGCATTTGTTTAAAATAAAAAAAAAAAATTAAGTGGCAGCATGCCTAGGCAAAGGAAACAAAATAAACAGAAAAATGCAACATTAGACTCCTATTTTGGGGCAAAGAGGATAGAAGCATGGAACAGGAGGAGGACTGTGAGGTTAGAACTCCTGCACCAAAAGCCCCAAATGAAAATACTGGTGGGTTACAGGCCATAGAGAACCTTAAAAAGGATTTTAAGAACCAAATAAGAAAAGTGGAAGAAAAATTGGGGAGAGAAATGAGAAGGATGCAGGAAAAGTATGAAATGAGAGTCAACAGCCTGACTGAGGAAAATAACACCTTAAAAAATAGACTAAATCAAATGGCAAAGGACGCTCAAAAGAGCAATGAGGAGAAGAATGCCTTAAAAAGCCGAATTTGCCAGATGCAAAAAGAATCTCAAAAGCTCACTGAGGAGATTCATTCCTTCAGAATTAGACTGGAGCAAATACAATCTAGTGACTTTATGAGAAATCAAGATGCTGTTAAACAGATCCAAGCAATTGAAAGAATAGAAGGCAATGTGAAATATCTCATGGGAAAAACCACTGACCTAGGGGCGGCTAGGTGGCGCAGTGAGTAGAGCGCTGGCCCTGGAGTCAGAAGGACCTGAGTTCGGATCCAGCCTCAGACACTTAATGCACACACAAATAAAAAAAAAAAAAACCTAGCCGTGTGACCTTGGGCAAGTTACTTAATCCCAATTGCCCTCCAAAAAAAAAAACACTGACCTGGAAAATAGATCCAGGAGAGATAATTTAAAAATTATTGTACTACCTAAAAGCCATGATCAAAGAAAGAACCTAGAAATCATCCTCAAGAAATTCTCAAGGAAAATTGCCCTGATGTTTTAGACCCAGAGGGCAAAATAGAGGTTAAAAGAATCCAAAGATCACCTCCTGAAAAACATCCCAAAAAGAAAACTCCTAAGAATATTATAGCCAGGTTCCAGAATTCCCAGATCAAGGAGAAAATACTTCAAGCAGCCAGGAAGAAACAATTTCAATATTGTGGAAACACAATCAGAATAGCACAGGACCTGGCAGCTTCTACACTGAGGGATTGAAGGGCATGGAGTATGATATCCCGCAGGGCAAAGGACCTGGGATTAAAACCAAGAATTACGTACCCAGCAAAACTGAGTATCTTGTTTCAGGGGAAAATATGGTCATTCAGTGGAATAGAGGACTTTCAAGCATTCTTGAGGAAAAAACAAGAGTTGAATAGAAAATTTGACATTCAGACACAAGAAGCAAGAAATACTTGAGAAGGTAAACAGGGAAAAGAAACAAAAAGGAACTTATCAAAATTGGACTATTTACATTCCTACATGGAAAAACAATAACTTGACTGATGAAACCTTTCTCAGTGTGAAAATAATTGAAGAAGGGCATATGGGTATATGAATACATATGTGAATGTGTGTATATATCTTTACAGGTATACATGGATAGAGGGCACAGGTCAAATTTGGTGGGAAGGGATGACACTTAAGGGGTCAAGTTAAGAGGTGAGAGGAATGTGGCAAGAGGAGATGGGGAGAGTCAGGGTGGGGTAAACTATGTCATGTAGAAGAGACAAGGGGAAGTGGTTGCAGGGTATAGGAAGAACAGGAAGGCAAAAAGGTAAAACCATATTCTCATTGAATTTGGCTCAGGGAGAGAATGACATACATACTAAAGGGGATATCTCACCATGCAGGAGGTATATATCACATATCATACCCCAATAAAATTAGAGACTCGTTAACAGAATATGGGATGCATGACAATCTATGATGATAGGAAGGGAGGTCATGTTTAAGAGAAATATGTAATGGGCATATGGGAAAATTGAAACCCTGAAGAGAACAAACCAATCTGTTCTCTGAAGGGAGTATCTGCATCAGACTAATGGTATAAAGGTTTTCTCACTTTTGTATTTAGCACTCCTCATTCCTAAAGAAACGTGGAGTCTGCTTCTGGCCAGAGGTGTTTAATTCCTCTGAACTTCTCAATAAATTTCTTTTATATCCAAATTTTGGGATCAATTGGGTTTATGTTTTTAACAACTGGTCCCCAATGAGGGGCACAACTCACAAACATCAGGTGGGATAAGATAAAATACCACAGGAAGAGCACCCCTGTTGTTTTCAGTGGCCCTATGGGTTAAATCTGCCACAACTGAACTCACGGTATTGGACCACAGGTGAGGTCTAGAGGAATTGGCAAATCAGCTAGCAGGTCACACAAATCAGAATACAGGACAAAGATAAGAGAAACACCTTTGTTGATAGGGTTAGTTCCCTCCTGATGGAAGTCTTGGCCAGGCTTACAGGACCTATCTTGTGGGAGTCTATCCTAGAGGATGGCGGAAGTGGAATATAGAACTTGGAAGGGGAGGAGAGAAAACTTTAGGAAATACTCTGGATTATATCCACAAGACTCCCTTGCAGAAGGTATACTTAAAACGCATTTTCTGACCAATTCATGGGCAGATATAAACAAGAAACTCCAAAAGTTAGAACAGTGGAGTATTAAACCCCTAGAGGAATTATTGAAAGAAGCTCAGAAAGTAAACATTAGAAGAAAAGATGAAAAACAAAGACAGAAAATTAAAATTATGATACAGACAGTAAAGGAAGTGATCAAGTCAGAGGGTGTAGCGGCAAGCACCCCAACATCCCCAGGGTGACTGCCAACACAGGTTCTTAGATCTGCTTTTCAAAAGGAAAGCAACTCAAAATGGGTTAACAAGCTTACTTTAATCAAACAAACATACATTACCTAGTTCAGGGAAAAAGGTCAGCACCCGAACTTCAGAGTTACAGAACTTACAGATCAAACAGACAGGCTTCCAAACTGTCCTACCATTATATCAATACCAAATCACAGTTACCAGAGAGGGAAGCATCAACATCTGGGTTTTCAAAGCCGGGGGGCTCTCAACAACGGCTTCCCAGATCTCATCTGGTCAAATCACACAACACTCTCAAAGTGAGCCCCAAAGCAAAGCCTCTCCTAAGGGTTTATATAGCCTTCTCCTGGCTCAGAGAATGTAACAACCCTCTGGACCCACTGCCCAATCACAAAGTATCAAGGTGTGGGCTTTCCTGAAAAACAAGCCTCCCACCACAGGCTCCAGGTGCACTTAAGCTAGGGGCAGGGAAGATCTTTAAATCTGCATTTCCATTACAGAGGGGGAAAGAAAGGAAGGGCCGACTGGGAAGAGATATGGGCCAGGAATGAAAAAGACCACTGGAGGAAGGAGTGACTAGGAAGTTGGTCTGGAGAAAACCAGTGTTTTAAATTGATAAGACAGGACATTTTAAGGGAAACTGGCCAGACTGGGAAAAAGAGGAGTGGGTTACAACTCTCATAAAGTTTGATGAAGAAGATCAGGGGATTTAGGGGTTCTTTCTCCTAAAAACCAACCAGGAGCCTGTGGTTAATGTGGAGGGTCAGGAGCTTCAGAGAAAACATGCTGTTTCTGGTGGACACAGGAGCAGAAAGGTCCTCCCTTAGCACCCAACCTAGAGGGATGAAGCTAAGTCAAGATAGTCTTAAAATCTCTGAAGTAAAAAGAGAAAATTTCTATGTACCAGTTTTTAAGGAGACAATTATTTGCTGTGGGGGTAGGCAAGCCACCTTTAAATTTCTATTTGTCCTGGAAGCAGGGGTGAATCTACTAGGGAGGGACTTAATTCTCAAACTAGACTTGGAACTAAGAGTACAAAAAGAAAAATTAGCTGTTAAGTTACATTTTTGGAACTCTGAAACGTGTAAGGAAACTAAATCAGAGGTTTGGTTAAAGGAAGGTAATTGTGGGGGCATGAAGATTGAACCAATAAAAATTAACCTAAAAGGGGCGGCTAGGTGGCACAGTGAGTAGAGCACCAGCCCTGGAGTCAGAAGGACCTGAGTTCGGATCCGGCCTCAGACACTTACACACAAACAGAAAAAACCTAGCCATGTGACCTTGGGCAAGTTACTTAACCCCAATTGCCCTCCAAAAAAAAAAAAGAAAGAAAAGAAAAATTAACCTAAAAGAACCCCAGAATGTGACCTGTGTTAGTTAGTATCCAATTTCATTAGAAACCAATGACTGATCAGTTAATTAGGGAAGGACTCTTAGAACCAGGCTCACCCCCCTTCAATTCTCTGGTACTATGGGTCCGAAAGCCTGATAGAACATACAGATTGGTACAAAATTTAAGGAAAGCAAATCAGCTACTTTTGGTATCCAGTGATATCTAACCCTTATACTCTTCTTAGTCAAATACCCTTGAAGCATACCTGGTTCACAGTCATAGATTTAAAGGATGTCTTTTGGGCCTGCCCCCTGGTAGAGGCTAGCCAAGATTTATTTGCCTTTACATAGGAACACCCAGAAATGGGTCAAAAACAGTAGTATCAGTGGACAGTTTTACCTCAGGGATTCATGGAGGCCCTGAATTTATTTGGACAGATTCTAGAGGCCCTCTTGGAGAAATTCAAGCTTACAAGGGTCTTGAATCTGGTAAAATATGCAGATGACTGGGGCGGCTAGGTGGTGCAGTGAATAGAGCACTGGCCCTGGAGTCAGAAAGACCTGAGTTCAGATCCGGCCTCAGACATTTATCACACACAAACAAAAACCTAGCCATGGGACCTTGGGCAAGTTATTTAACCCCAATTGCCCTCCAAAAACCAACAAAAAAAAAAAATGTAGATGACTTCCTCCCCCAGAAAAGGAAGTTTCCCAAACCTCAGTAAACCTTTTGAATTTCTTGGGTGACAATGGGTTGAGAGTATCACCTAAGTTACAATTTTTGCAAAAGGAAGTGATCCTGGGGCATCAAGTTAGTAAAGGTATTAAGAAAATTCAGCCTGATAGAATTAAAGCTGTAACAGAGATGCCCCTCCCTAAAATGAAAAAAGAATTGAGAAAATTTGGGGGGCTAACTGGCTATTGTAGGTTGTGGATTGACTCATATACCCAAATAACCGAGGGTTTATGTAAGAAATTACCATAAAGTGGTCTAAGTAGGAACAGGAAATATTTGAGCAAATTAAGCAAGCTCTGGTTACAGTCCAGTGCTAGCCCTACCTACTCTTAACAAACCTTTTCACTTGTTTGCTATGGTAGATAAAGGAACTGCCCTGGGGGTTTTAACCCAATCCTAGGCTGGAGAAAGACAGCCAGTTGCATTTTTATCTAAATTACTGGATCCTGTCTCAAGGGGGTAGCCTGAATATATACAAGCAGTTGTTACTACTGCTTTGGTGGAAGAAAGCTGAAAACTAACCTTTGGAGGTGTATTAGTGGTGCACACTCCTCATCAGGTTAGAACTATCCAGAACCAAAAGGCAGGACATTGGCTAACAGATTCAAGGATTCTGAAATATAAATGACTACTGTTAGAAAAGGATGATTTAGTGTTGAGCACTGAAAATTGTGTCAATACTGCCACCTTCCTTCAGAGAGGGGAATCAAGCAAGAGGGAGCCTGAACATAATTGTTTGAATCTAATTAATTTCCAAACCAAGGTTAGGCTAGATCTGAGTGGCACATTTTGAAACAGGAGAATGATTGTTTCTAGATGGGTCCTCATGGGTGATTGAGGGAAGAAGAAAAAATGGGTTTGTAATAATAAGATTGGTCAATGTTGGAATCCAAGTCCTTGCTGAAAAACTGGGTGGTACAGACGTGAGCTTTATGCCCTGAATCAAATCCTAAAGGAATTGAAAGGGAAAGAAGGAACAATATATTTCAAATATGCATATGGGGTGGTACATACCTTTGGAAAAATTTGGGAGGAACAAGGTCTTATAAATAGGAAAAGGAAGGATTTGGTCCATGGGGAACTAGTAAAACAAGTACAGGAAAATTTACTATTGCCATAAGAAATAGCAGTGGTCCACATTAAGGGACATCAAAGGGGAAATTCATTAGAAGCAAAAGGGAATCAACTCAAGATGAAGCAGCAAAGGAAGCTGGGTTAGAAGAGTAGGAAACCCAGATTCAGGTCCTAAAACCATGAATAGACTCTCCCAAGAAGGCTCCTGTCTTTAGTCAGAGAGAGAATGAAGAATTGTCAAAATTAGGGGCTATTGAGGATAGAATAGGATGGTGGATACCCCTTGATGGAAGAAAAATGAAAAACAAAGGGATTGCAAAAGAGATAATGGCAATTTTACATGAAGGTAGCCACTGGGGGTTCAATCTTTATGTGATATAATTCTTAAACAATTTGGATATATTGGGATATATACTATTGCGAAGCAAGTTACAGAAAGATACTTGATTTTTCAAAAGGTCAACAAGATTTTAAAATTACACAAAATTACCCCTTTACTCCTAATAGAACCACAACATTTTTCAAAGAACAACCTGCCCCCAAGGATCATTATTGGACCTGTGGCTTAAGAATTTACACCCACTTGCCTGCAAACTGGGTACAAGATGGTAGTAGGGTTACCATACCCCTATTTATATCCCAAATTGACTTATCAGACTACAAGCAGTAGTGGAATAATTACAAATCAAGCAATCAATGCTTTAGAATTATTGACTGACCATCCTACCCAGATGAGAACTGCTATACTGAAACACCAATTGGTATGAGATTATCTCTTAGGTGAGGAAGGAGGTGTTTGTGGGAAGCTGAACCTCTCCAGTTGTTGTCTGAAGATAGATAACAATGGACAAGCAGTGAAACAAATTACACAAGCTATTAGAAAATTTGCGGGGGTGGAGCCAAGATGGCAAAGCATTTCCAATGTGCTCTGCCCCACACAAATTTCAAACAATGTGAAAGGGGACTCCGAATAACTTCTGGAGCCACAGCACCCACAGAACCGCACAGAGAAGCTAACCTCCTGCTGAGGACAGCCCAGCAGCCCTGCAGGGAGTGGCCGGTGCAGTGCTCTGAGAGGAGGCAGCACAGCTCGCTGGGAACCCACAGCTCAGCGCACAGAGCCAAGCCCAGGTCTGCGGTTTTAGCCCCAGGGCGGCCGGGCCTTCAGCCAGATGGAGGGACCCCAGAACACCAGCAATTGTGGCGATTCCAGAATTATCAGCACAGATATGCCTAGGACAAAGTGAGAGGTTAGTGCCCCATGGACTTTGGGACCAGTATTTGGGGAACTAGTCGGTTTCCTCCCCTGGGGGCAAAAAGCTTCTGAAGAAACAGCTGCACAGAAGCCATTTTGCAGTGTCAGTAGTGGCTCTAGCTCCTGGTCTGTGAACTGTAGGAAGATCCAGCAATCAGTCTGGGGGTTAATCGCTCTTGCTTTAAACTGCCTGGATTTGGCTTGTGGTCTGGGAGGGAAGTTTGGGGTGGGTATGCAATTTGCCAGAGTCGGTGGAGGCTTTACAGAGGCCACCCAACTGGCGGAAGTTGTGAAGACCCCACGTTTGGGCAGAAGCTCCCCTGTCTGGTGGCAGAGTCCTACTGTGGCAACAAGCCCAAAAATCAAGTAATTAAGTGGCAACATGCCTAGGCAAACAAAACAAAATAAACAGAAAAGTTCAACATTGGACTCCTATTTTAGGGGCAAAGAGGCTCAAAGCATGGAGGAGGACTGTGAGGTCAGAACTCCTGCACCAGAAGCCCCAAATGAAAATACAAGCTGGCTACAGGCCATAGAGGACCTTAAAAAGCAGATAAGAGAAGTGGGGGGAAATTTGGGAAGAGAAATGAAAAAGATGCAAGAAAAATATGAAATGACAGTCAACTGCCTGACTGAGGAAAATAACACCTTAAAAAATATACTAACTCAAATGGCAAAAGAGGCTCAGAAAGTCAATGAGGAGAAGAATGCCTTAAAAAGTCGAATTTGCCAGATGAAAAAAGAATCTCAAAAGCTCACTGAGGAGATTCATTCCTTCAGAGTTAGACTGGAGCAAATGGAAGCTAGTGACTTTATGAGAAATCAAGATGCTATTAAACAGATCCAAACAAATGAAAGAATAGAAGGCAATGTGAAATATCTCATGGGAAAAAACACTGACCTGGAAAATAGATCCAGGAGAAATAATTTAAAAATTATTGGACTACCTGAAAGCCATGATCAAAGAAAGAACCTAGAAATCATCCTTAAAGAAATTCTCAAGGAAAATTGCCCTGATGTTTTAGACCCAGTGGGGGAAATAGAGGTTGAAAGAATCCACCCATCACCTCCTGAAAAAGATCCCCAAAAGAAAACTCCTAGGAATGTGATAGCCAGGTTCCAGAACTCCCAGATCAAGAAGAAAATACTACAAGCAGCCAGGAAGAAACAATTTCAATATTGTGGAAACACAATCAGAATAGCCCAGGATCTGGCAGCTTCTACCCTGAGGGACTAAAGAGCATGGAATATGATATTCCAGAGGGCAAAAGAGCTGGGATTGAAGCCAAGGGTCACCTACCCAGCAAAACTGAGTATCTTGTTTCAGGGGGAAATATGGTCATTCAGTGGAATAGAGGACTTTCAAGCATTCTTGATGAAAAAACCAGAGTTGAATAGAAACTTTGACATTCAGATGCAAGAAGCAAGAGATGCTTCAGAAGGTAATCAAGGAAAAGAAATCAAACAGAACTTATCAAAGTTGGACTATTTACATTCCTACATGGAAAAAAAAATAACTGTGTTTGATGAAACCTTTCTCATTATGAAAATAATTGAAGAAGGGTACATGGCATATGTTCACAGATATACATGGATAGAGGGCACAGGTTGAATTTGATGGGAAGGGATGATTTTTTTTGGAGGGCAGTTGGGGTTGGGTGACTTGCCCAGGTTCACGTGGCTGGGTTTTTGTTTGTGTGTTGGGTGTCTGGGGCCGGATCCGAGCTCGGGTCCTTCTGGCTCTGGGGCCGGTGCTCTGCTCACTGCGCCACCTAGCCGCCCCAAGGAAGGGATGATTCTTAAGGGGTGAAGTCAAGAGGTGAGAGAGGAAAGTGGCAAGAGGAGATGGAGAGAGACAGGGTAGGGTAAACTATCTCATGTAGAAGAGGCAAGGGGAAGTAGTTGCAGGGGAGGGGAAGAACAGAAAGGCAAAAAGGCAAAAGCATATTCTCATTGAAGTTGGCTCAAGGAGAGAATCACATACATACTAAATGGAATATCTTACCCTCACTCTCCTGAGTAGGGGAAAGGAGGATGAGAGGGGGGATGATGGAGGGGAGGGCATTCTGGGGGGAGGGGAGGTTGGAAGTACCCACTATCAAAGAGGGACAGGATCAAAGTAGGGAATGGACCAGTTGGGAGATGAGATGGGTAGGAGGGAAATATAAGCAATCTTTTACAATATATCTACTATGGTAATGTTTTGCATAGCTATACATGTACAACACATACTGAATTGCTTATCTTCTCAGAGGGAGTGGGTGACAAGGGAGGAAGGGAATGGGTCTGAAAATCGAAGTTTTAAAATTAAATGTTTCATAAGATGTCCAGGCAGTGGGGCTCAGAGATTCACCTTGCCCTAATGGCAAAGTCGAAGGGGGTATGGGAGAAGATATGGGAGAGAGCAGATTGGATGAGGGGATATCTAGTGGGACTGCTATTCTGGGGTGGTGGGTAGGGAAAAAATGGGGGAAAAATGTAACTTATAATCTGGTGGAAATGAATGATGTAAACCAGAAGTTAATAAAGCATTTGTTTAAAATTAAAAAAAAAATGGATCCCTGTGGGCCCAAAGTTTTAGAAGTGAAGGGAGGAGAAGGGAATCTGGACTGTGGGTTAAATGATATCTTTTATATAGTGGCTTGTTTTTTAAAAAGCACTTTATTCATAACAAAAATGAAAATGAATAAATGGCAAAGATAATGACCTTGGTTGTCATCATTTCTTATAAAATTTTAATAAATATAAAGGTCATCACACAGAAGTGGCCATAAGAGCCTAGAAACCTCCTTGGCAAGCACTCATTTAATCTTCTTGCCAAGCAGAGAGAAATCGTAGCCAAGGGCAACAGTGGCTCAGAATACAAACTCATTTGTAAAATGTTAGAGAGGATCAATCAATTGATTAACCAATTAACCAACATTTATTAAATGTCAATCCCATTCCTCACCTGGGATTTCCCTACAGCAATGAAATCAAGCGTCCTGAGCCCATTCCTATTCCTACCATGTGTCAGGCACCATTTTAAATACTAGAGATGCAAAGACAAATATGAAAAAAAAGTCATAAGATAGGACTATGATGATGAATGTTTAACAACAGGGTCTTGGGGGGAGGTGAAGGGGATACTACAACATATTTAATTTACATCAACATCTTCTTCATCGTTTCATTATCTAGACAATTAAGAAAACAATAAATCAGGTTCCAATATGTGGTATTTGCCTATTTTTCAGGTGTATATAGTCACAGCAAAAATTTAACAAATGGCTCTTGAGCAGATATGGGTTGGCTTTAGCACCTTCCTGGACACATATACAGTTATCCCTTCCATATGGTGACTTTTTCCTATCACAATTTCGATATATAACACAGGTCAGCATAAGAAATTAAATGGGAATTTTGGAGGAGTTTTGCAGAAGCTGCAGATGACATATGAAAACCGAAGCCAGAAGATGACATAGAACCTATGACCAAACACTTAAGCTAAAATTTACAATAAGGTACTCTAAAGACTCCATAAAATAAAAAGGAAAAAATTTCAGCCTCCTCTTGTGCAAAGGGAAGGCCAAAAATTTTTACATCGATTTTCCAGATTGCAGGGGGTACCATTTCCTAACCCTTGTGATGTGGAAGGGATAACTGGGTTACTAACAAAGCATTTAAGTCACTTCGTCTTTGATGAAAACCTGATCCCATCTTTCTGAAAAGAAAGTACCCCATATTTATTATCAAAAGATGAGAACATCACTGACTCTTAAAAATAGATGAGTTATCTGATTATGTACTTTAAGCAAAGCATTCATAGCTTGTCTTACTCTAAAAATGTATAAATATATACCTTCCCTTAGTGGGTTTATATTTTATGACATGGTAAATGCTATAATTCTGTGTGTCAAAAAAGCCACAGACTAGATTGGTGGTCTTGAAATATTTTTATCACAAACCCTGATCAGTTTTTGTTTTTAAAAACATTCACCTGAAATAAAATTATATTTACTTAAAAAAAAAAGAAAATTTGCACATATACCAGTTCAGGCCTGGAATTCCCCTTTCAATATCTCTTGGTGGTCTTGGTTTGGTAGCTCTTAGTGGAAGCAGATACTATGGTTTGTACTGATTGCAATTAGCAGAATCATTCTCCTACCTGTCTGTCTCCTCTACATAGTGCAGCTATTCACTAGGATACTACAAGATTCTATACAAAGACTGGGACAGATTCATGTAATAAGGGAAGGAAGTGTTAAGATTCTAGTGGAAAGAATGATAGGAGGTATCCCCCTCAGATGAGGAGTATGAACTAATGTTAAAAAGGTTTGAAGAGAGAAATGAAAGAAAAACATGGAATTCAATCCCTATTAAACAGAAGAGGAAGGATTGTGAGAGGCAGCAAAGAGTTAAACTTCCTCAGATTTGCTTAAAAATTACTGAAGTAAAAAACTACTAATAATAAATTGAGAGAAATAGTAAGGTGTTAAGCTTCCATAGAATTGCTAGACATTACTGAAATAAGATAAAGGGAGTTAGGAAACAACAGGTGGACTCAACCAATCAGAAAGCAGACAATGGCCTCCAGAGACCCTCAGACCAGGATAAGGACTGATCTGGTTTAAACCCATAGTGGGGCAATGACTGAGTATTCCAAATTTACTACTGTGCTTGCTTAATAAACCTCATGCATGTTATGTGACACACCCCAAATACAATTAGAGCTTCATTAACAGAACATGGGGTGCATGACAATGTATGATGATAGGAAGGGAGGTCATGTTTAAGAGAAATATATAATGGGCATATGGGAAAATTGAAACCCTAAAGAGAACAAACCAATCTATCTTCTGAAGGGAGTATCTGCATCAGATTAATGGCTTAAAGCTTTTCTCACTTTTGCATTTAGCACTTCTCCTTCCTAAAGAAGGGTAGAGTCTGCTTCTGGCCCGAGGTGTTTAATTCCTCTGAACTTTTCCTCGATAAACTTCTTTTGATACCAAAATTTTGGGATCAATTGTGTTTGTATTTCTGTATCTAAGACTTCCATCAGGTCACAACCCAAAACAAGAGACTTTACCAGAGATTCATACAACATGGGGGAATATACACTTAGGCATGGAGGGAAAGTCACCCAAGTGGTCAAATTTTTAAATCCAAATTTTACAGAACAAATCCTTAAGGATTTGCATTTCCCCATGTAAGGATCTAAATGGCCACATGTGACCTCAGGTTTCCCACTCTGGCCTAAATTCTATCTTACAAGCTTATTGTGAGAGATAAAATGAGATTAAATACATAAATCACTTAGCAAGTCATGAAGCACTATAAAAACATGAGCTATGACTATTTGAGGAAATTCTCCTGATTTAATGTGTTCTAGAAACTAGACCAGAATTACTACTCTAACTTGGGACTCTGAGGACTATCCATTCCTGGCTCTGAGCTACAGGAAACACTTTAAAAAGGAAGTTAATTAGAAGTCAGCCAGAACCTGTTTCCAATGCTTGGCATTTATACAAGTTGGTTGCACCATCAAGGTAGAACTCCTATCGGTATATATTGCTGGCCCCATCATGATCAAGCACAGAACAGACCACTTTGACTTATTTCGCCTCACTCTCTTGGCCACTATCTACACCATGAAAGCAGCAGCTGTGTGCACATTCCTAATGCTGGCACTAATGCCCATCTTCAGTGAGTATCTCTTTTCCATTGTGATCCTAGCCCCCTACACCAGCTGTGTTCTTACAACAACTGGCTTGATAATTTTGGATTTGATATTTGAGAAGTAAGCAGGTTTCCTGTTCAGAATGAGAGCATTAAAAAGAAATAAACTTTTCTGGACTTTTAAGAGAAATCACACAATGCCATGGCTGGAAAGAGACCTAAGGAGACAGAAGTCAGATTATTAGGATTAAAATGGTCAATAGAACAGATTAGATTAAAGGGCAAGGTATCTTAGCCTATAGAAAAATAGAATTGTAGGAGATTATAGAAATAGACTTTTAAGGTTAAAATGGACTTTTTTTTTAGTAATTTTTTTCACTTTTTTTGCTTTTTTTTTTTTTTGGAGGGCAATTGGGGTTAAGTAACTTGCCCAAGGTCACACGGCTAGGTTTTTTTTGTTTGTGTGTGTTAAGTATCTGAGGCCGGATCCGAACTCAGGTCCTTCTGACTCCAGGGCTGGTGCTCTACTCACTGCGCCACCTAGCCTCCCCTAAAATGGACTTTTAAACATAATATTAGAGCTTACAATGGCTTTAGAAGACAATGGAAACTGTCTGAACCATAACAGATATTAGAGCATAGAATTACAGAGTTGAATGGGTCTTCAAAGTTGACCTAATTCCCTTCATTTTACAGAAGTGGAAACTGAGTCAGAGGTAGGGTGGAAGAAAGATTAATCACATAGAACTTGTAGTCACATTAAAGGAAAATACTTCCTAAAGCCCATGGTAAAGGGAGAAAGGCATTTGCAGGTCATTCAGGAGACCATGTTGGCTTGTGCTTAAGCCAGTCTTCTTTATTTCTATTCCAGATGCGGAGTCAGCCTCAAATAAACAAGTAAGCCTTCTCTCCCCAATCCCCAATCCTTTTGTCTCATAATGACAATACACGCAGGATGAACATGATGCCAAATTTAAATTAAATTATTTTGCGTGGAAATCACTGCAAAATAAAGAGACTCATTCCCACAAGGCATTGTGAGTCAGGAGCCTGATAACAACCAAACTTCCAATTGCCTGTTCTCCAAATGTAAGTTGTAAAGTTAGGACATCAAATAGTAGAATCCAGTAGAATCCACAGGGGCCAAAAGCTGAGAGTATTCAAATTGAGAGTATTGCTCAAGGTCTTAAATCAGAAATCAAAGATATAGGGAACTCTTGGCCTGGAAATTCCCTTTTCAGTGTAGATCAATGACTTAGCTATTACTTATAGGCTCTAAAAGAAACATAGTTATTGGGGACCCTAGAGGTTGTGTGACTTGCCTGTGGTTTTCCAACTAATGTGTATCAGGAGCAGAACTTGAACCCAGGTCTTCCTGACTCCAAAGCTAACCATCTATCTACTCTGCCATTCTGTTCCTTACTCAGCATACAGCAAGTGTTTAATAGATGTCTGCTGAATTGAAGATTAGGACTCTGGAAACCCTAGATGCCCTCCACCCTTTGACTATGAAATACAAGGGAGGGAAGTCAAGACAAACTGATCTCAGGGGCTTTGTAGGCTATTGTTTCCAGTGTGTCTCCAGGACATTTTCTTTTTTAGATGCAAAGCCACAAGTACACCCAGACTTTTAGAAACCTGACTTTCCAAAAAGCCATTTGAACCAAACAGAAGATAACACATATTATTGCTTTTGCAGGTTGACTGCAGTGGCTTCAAAAAATTGCCACCAGGCGATGCCCTGACCTGCATGCAAATATATGACCCAATATGTGGTTCTGATGGGAAAACATATTCCAATACATGCGTTTTTTGCTCTGCTGTTAAGTAAGTACAGGCATCAAATGGAAAGTAAGAGAATGACTGAGGAGGGGGGCAGTGGTTAATACAATAGAAACACATTTTTAGCATAATGTATAAGATCTAGGTTCAAGGGACCTTTGTTCCATGTTCTTAAAGCATATCCCAATCATCAGATCAAGATGTCCCATCAAGTCAGATGACACATACCCCGCTCTGCCACATTTCTTCTATCCTCTATCCTTCCCCATCCCAACACATACAAATAATAATTCCCAAGAACAAGATTAGTGAAGTCAAACAAAAGTTAGTAGAGTGGAATGGATGAAGAGACAGATTTAGAGATGGGAAGATCTAGGATCAAATACCCAGCTATGATATTAACTAGCAGTGTAACTTTGGTCAAGGCATTTAAGTTCCCCAAGCCTCAGCTTCCTTTCCTGTAATATGGGAATAACAATATCTGTATTTCCTCCTACTTCACAGATCAAATGGGATAAAGCATATGCCTCTCTTTCCAAATTTTAAAGCACTGTATAATATCAATTATATTGTTATCATCATCAGTATTCCTTTCCTGCACCTATCCAGGGGGTAACAGAACCAGAATCCATCAGCCTGGTCATACCCTATCTTGGGTTTTCCTTCCAATCAGGGTGTCACATTTATATCTTGTTTAGGTCAGTGTCTTTTAACTCTAATATATCTTCATACCTCCACTAAAGTACTTCTCTGATGCCTCATGGTGGCAGGGAGGTGGCCCTAGATTCTTAAAAGCTGTTTTAAGTGTGTGCAAGTTTCTGGTCAGGTCCTACCAATGCAGAAACATCTTTAAGCATGAGTACAGTGACAGAGTTTGTCTATCATCAGGACATCTGCCTATCTAAGTTCAGCAAGACTCATTACAAGAAGGTTGGCTACCGGGTAATAAATTTTCTTTGGATACACCTATTCACTAAAACTGGCTAGGAAGGTTGGAAGGGGTTATAAACTGTTTCAAAGGAGGAAGCTCCTATAATGAAATTAGAGAAGATTGAAGAATTAGTTCCTACAATTCCTAGTAAAGACCACATTGGAACAGAGCAAATATATGGTGTTGATTGACTGACAGACAACCGTAAGTCACTGTCTTTTCAAAAGAAATGGGAGGTGACTTAAGACTATTAGGCAAACATTCTTTGTCTCTTTCCAGGATAGTGGTGGACTATTAATGTGAAATGAAATATATTTTCAACATGATTGATGTATTGATTATATGCTTTGTGTTATATTCATTTGTTGTCAAGGAGAGTTCTATGGGAAGGAAAGGGCAGGTGTGGGAATGGAGGGAAATTGAAACTTGGTAGAGATTTTTTTTAAAGAATATCAATTAGGCTGTTGCAGGCTGCTGCTACTACTATTGCTGTACTTGAGACATGTGGCCTGATCAGCCTGCTCAGCCCACCATGTGGCCTGATCAGCCAACATGGCGTTTTAATAAAAACTCCATTCTAAAATTATTACTTAGGTCTTGCTCGCATTAATCAAGGTACAACAAATTTGGAGGCCCCAGTGAGATATGGCAGCATTCTGTGTTGCTGTCCAAGGCCCAAGATCTTCACTTGACCTCAGGAGATGGAGGCCCCTCAGCTTTGACTTCCTTGAGCAGCCAGCAATTTTATCAGAGCCCAGAACTCAAGGCTGAGAAAGTCCAGACCATCCCCTGACATCGATCAGATCACATTTCGGCTCTTTGGACCCAGATCTCTGTGTCAGCCTCCAGAGAGTGAATATAGACCCAACCCCCTATGAAACAGAGGCAGATCTACCCAAATGATTTTGGGTCCCAGCTGTTTAAGGGGGAAATGATCAGGTGCTTGGAATGATGGGGTACTTGGGTGTCTGATATTTAGTTTAATCAGAGATAACTCTAGTAGAGAGAAAAGAAAGATGCCATTTTTAACACAAGGTTAATTCAAACTATTTATGAAAAGCTAAACAAAGCAGATAAGAAGGTTTGGGACAAATGGAGTTCATCCAACCCCTCCTATTTCCAAATAGTTGATAATCAGTTTTAGAAGTATGTTGAGAGAGCATGAGGAAGTTTTGGGAAGGCAGAAAGATTTGTAACTTGAGTTTGTAATTAATAGCTCAATCAAATTTTAGATGGCCCTATCTGAAGGACACTAGTCCATATTTATTTGCTATTTAATAATTTGGGTAACTGTAAATTTTGCTATTTATCTAAGCCTTGATTACAGGAGTCGCCATTAAAGCTGATAATGGGATGGCAGAGGCTGCAGGCTGTGAACTGTTCAAGGTGGATGTCTGTACTTGGAAAAGTCTGGGGACAACCTGGGACACTGCCCAGTGCCTTTTCTTTCTGCAAGGAAACCTCCCACCTACTTATGCCTAAGCCTTGCTTTCAGCACCTGGTGACTATCTGAATGACTAGTGGAGATGACTCATTAACTCATGACTCATGACAAGGCTAAGGAAGTTTTCCTTCTGGCAAGGTTTATGACATTGTCCCTCTTTCTATTCTTTAGCAAATTCACTAAGAAGTAATATTCAGGGCCAAATAAATGAATAAATATAGAGATAACATCTTTCAAAGAAAGAGATGATAATAAGATCAGAGTTATGGATTTTTTGGATTTTAGCACAAGGATTGTATAAGATAGTGGTAAGGGTGAAGCTAATGTTAATTTTTTAATACATCTGTCTGATAATTTTACAAAGGGCAGATGAAATCAATTTTAAAAGGGTTTTTCATATTTTAAAGGATTCCTATACCTGGTACAAGATTTAGGAAAGGTAGAAATAACAAAGAATAAATAAACTGAAAATTCTGTAGTTTCAAAATATGGAACTAATCTTAAGTAATTGTACCAATTTATATTAAGTCAAAATTATGTGCTCTCTAGATCTAAAATGGAGAAGCAAAACTCCTTTTTAAATTCTATAACTACATGAGGCATCTGGGATTTAAAAGTGTTGCTTGAATGAAATAGGTCACTGGAATACAAGGAATTGTATGTTAATTATGATTCTCATATGGTTTGTATATAAGTTTTCTTTGCTATCTTGGTGACATGTACCTGACTTAATGTAATTATGTCATTTTGTAAAATTGTGAGAAAAACCTCATTGTATTAACTGAGCCTAGCCCTATAAGGCTAAGAAAACTGAACTATTTGTTTGAACCTAGTCTAGCATGGCTAGAAAACTGGACCTTTATATGTAAAATTGTGTTTCTGGGAGCTCTTGTATTGTACATTTGAACTCTAGTCATCTAAGGATTACCCCTTGAGCCATGGAATCTGAAAAAGAAGACATCAGATGCAGACAGCTATCCCAAGAATCCGGACCTGACCTCTACTGGGACAGTTTCTTTCCTGGAGAAATTCAACTAGAGGACCAATGGAAAAATGTGACCCCCTCCTTGTGACTATGGCCTTGATTGTAGGAACTTCTAATTAACTCTTAAATTGCTAATTGTTATGGATCCCCACTACCAGCCCTTGGGAACAAAGCTCACTGTCTAGTATGATTCGGCCAAGGTGTCAAGGGTCTGACACACCCACAAAAGAAGTGAGGAATGTTGTGCCTGGTTTTCCCCATCCCCCCACCTCAAGGAAGTGAGCAAATTGTCAGGTAAGCTCCGCACTCCCCCACTGGGTCTCCACCCTTTCCACTTAGCTCAGCTGCATAGAAGTGGTCAGGCTTCTGTGTCAGACTCCAGAGTTTCAAGGTGTGTACTGACCAATTACTACTTACGTAAGACCCCCTTTATAAGCTAAGGTTCTGCCCCAAATCTGGGCTGTTGCAGGCTGCTGCTACTACTATTGCTGTACTTGAGACATGTGGCCTGATCAGCCAACATGGCATTTTAATAAAAGGTCCATTCTGAAATTAAAAAAATAAAGAATATCAATTAAACATTTAAAAGAAAAGGAAGGAAAGCAGCATAGCATTATACAAACACAGACTCTCAATGTAGGAAAGGATTTCAGAGATCATCAAACTCTAGCTTTTACCCAGTACATAAATCTCCTCTATGACATCACTGACGAGTGGTCATCTTACTTCTGCTTAAACACTCCCACAATAAGGAGCTCATCCCCTCCCAAGGCAGCCTCTTCCATCGTTTCATCCTCTGCAAAGAAGACAAAGCTGGACTAGTTGGTTGAGGTTCTACAGTCTGACTCAAGAAAATGGGCTTGTGGCCTAGTGTTCCTCACTTAACTTCCTGTTTTCATTCCACAGGCAGAGTGATGACAAAATCAAATTTGGACGATTTGGAAAGTGCTGAATTAAAGCAACAGTTCTAAGATATCCTCTTCCTCCTTTCCTTCCAACTAGAAGATCAATGCACAAGACAGCTGTTTTTCCAGAAGATTCACTTCCATAATGCTTGTTTAATCATCAACACTGCTTATAGAATAAAAGTAAAATTCACTGAAAAAAAAGTTGTTTGCTGAATTCTGTTAGTATGAAAGAAAACAAGGCATCCAAAGGATAATAAGATCCCAATTGTTATAATAGGATGGAAACTAGTAATGTTCCTTCAAGAGAAATTTTGTAGGAGGAAAGGAGGAACATGCTCACTGGCTTCAAGGTTTAAATTCAAGGAAATAAATTAAATTAATTCAAAAAATTAAACTTTTTTGTCTTGGTTCCAGAGGATAGGGCTACTGTAATTAGGGGTTGAGTTTGTTGAATTGTGTTTCAGGGAGGAGAATTTCAATTGAGTCAAACAATACTACAATGTACCTCAAGAAGTAGTGACCTTTTGGTAATTAGAGCTTGTGAAATATAAGCTGAATGACCACTTCTTAGAGACTTTGTAGACTGTATTTCTGTTATTTTGGGGATGGTATGACTTCTATGAAGCCCCCTGTTTTCTCAATTCTTTGAGACCTTAAAGCTTTACCTCCTCCCCCAACAGACGGTCCTATAAAAATGCAAATATTCCAGAGAAATATTTTTTTTAAACTGGCTTTTATTTTATTTTATTTTTTTGCCTTTTTTGGAGGGCAATTAGGGTTAAGTAACTTGCCCAAGGTTACACCGCTAGGTTTTTTTGTTGTTGTTTGTTTGTGTGCGTTAAGTGTCTGAGGCCGGATCCGAACTCAGGTCATTCTGACTCCAGGGCTGACACTCTACTCACTGCGCCACCTAGCCGCCCCCAGAGAAATATTAAATTTTGTTTATTGAGAATCAGACTTCATGGGAAAAATCCAGGAGAAGGATCTGTGGAAAGAAAAGTCCCTTGCAGAGGAAAGGCATCAGAGGATACACAACATTTAAAGGTTTTTTGATCATTAGGAAGTTTTCTGTATGACTGGAATTATTTCTATTTGGATATATTTAACTTATAAGAAGCAACTCGGAATATTGGTGTTAATCCTTGGATTTTAAGACCAGATCCCTGGAAATTTGCCTTTGCCTCAGCGAATCATGCCATGGTTTAGTAGAAAGACCAGGGAATCCAGAGTGAGAGTTTGAATCCTGGCTCTGTAATTCACCACCTGGGTGAACTGGAGTAAATCAGTAAACCACTCTGGGCCTCATCCTCTTTATTGATAAAATAAGGATTTTAGATTAGATTACTCTCTAAGGGTTCTTCTACCTATGATCTATATAACCTGCTGGGAAAGCTCTGGGAGAACTCATGTCACCTCTGTTTCACAAGTTAAGTCTTATGTGTCCAGGTTCCCATTGGTCAGAAAGTTCAGTGTTATAAGCATACAACATTAAAATTTTAAATTTTAGGACAAAAGTTACATGACTAAAACTTGGTAGAGATTTATTTTTAAAGAATATCAATTAAATATCAAGAAACTGGGCACAGATCTGGAATTATGCCCAAAGGATTATAAATAATTTCATACCCTTTGACCCAGCCATACCACTTCTAGGGTTATATCCCAAAGAGATCATAGAAGTGGGAGGAAGACCCATATGTACAAAAATATTTTTAGCAGCCCTTTTTGTGGTTGCAAAGAATTGGAAACTGAAGGGGTGCCCACCAATTGGGGAATGGCTAAACAAGTTGTGGTATATGAATGTAATGGAATATTATTGTGCTATAAGAAATGAAGAGGTGACGGATTTCATAAATACCTGGAGAGACATACAAACTGATGCTGAGCGAGAAGAGTAGAATCAGAAGAAATCTGTATACAATCACAGACATACCATATCTGTGATGACCAACTATGACAGACTGGACTCTTTTCAGCAATGCAGTGATATAAGTTAATCCCAAAAGACTCAAGAAAGTGAGAAATGCGCCATCCAGAGATATAATTAGAAAGAACTGAACGTGAACCCTGATGGAAGCAAACTAAATGATCTTGTTCTTTTCAAAAAAAAAAAAAAAGAGGGTGTTGGAGGCTTCAATTTACTCTGGAAATTGGAACTGGCTTTTTTCACTCTACTACACTGAAACTGACCTTGCCAAAAAAAAATCAATAAAAAAAAAAAAGCTATCCTGTGGAAGAGAGATTAGACATGCTCCCCTTGGTCCCGGACACTAAAACTGGGAGCAATGGTTTAAAGTACAAAGAGGCAAATTTAGGCTTGATATAAGAAAACTTCTGAATAATTAAAAAGTAGGGTGGCAGCCTAAAAGACACTAGATTTCCACTCACAACTCTTCAAACAAAGGTTATTTGATCACTAATTGTGTATATTGTAAAAGAGATTTTTGTTCCAGAATGGGTTAGTATATTACATAGCTGAAATCTAAGATACTGTATTATTTTAAGTAATTGGGAACAATGGATACAAGTTGGAGAGGCCTCTTACATTAAAGTAGTCCAAAAGTATAAAGGGAACTAATTACTTCTTGAGGTAGTCCAATCACTAGAGGTCTTCAGGCAGAAGTAGGATGAACACTTTTACGGAATAATATAAAGACTAACCCTATATAGGTGAAGTTTGAACTATCCTCTGGGGTCTCTTCCAAATGCAAGTCTGGGAAAATTTATTTTAATTATACACAAAAGAAAACAGCAACCTGGTGGTTAAAATATATTATTCACAGGGTGGCTAGGTGGCACAGTGAGTAGAGTGTCGGCCCTGGAGTCAGAAGGACCTGAGTTCAGTTCCAGCCTCAGACACTTAACATACACACAAAACAAAATACCTAGCCATGTGACCTTGGGCAAGTTACTTAACCCCAATTGCCCTCTAAAAAAAAAATTATATATATATATATATATATTATTCACCTCAAGGTGAAGAAAAGGAAGATGAGAAAGCTACCTTTATCACAATTTAATTACACTAAATGGTTATATTTTTAATAGGTCAGTGGCAGGGCAAGAGAAAAACTAATGTATATGCTTATCCTGAAATAACAGGTACCTAACTAGCATAAAGACTTTGTGCTAAGACTTAAAATACCTTGCTAAGCCCATAAACATCCTCTCTGCTAAGGATTAAAATATCAAATTACGGGGCGGCTAGGTGGCGCAGTGAATAGAGCGCCGGCCCTGGAATCAGAAGGACCTGAGTTCAGAGCCGGCCTCCGACACTTAATCCACACAAACAAAAACCTAGCCGTGTAACCTTGGGCAAGTTACTTAACCCCAATTGCTTAAAAAAAAAAAAAAATATCAAATTACCACCTGGTACATATTATGTAGGACTGAGCTAAAAGTTCCTCAGAATAGGAAGATACATACAAAACAATAGTGTTAGAAAAAAACCTGCTTCAATATTTATTATTGAAAACTAACAAAAAAAAAGTAAAAAGGTTAAACTCTACTAAAAACCAAAATTCAAGAAAAACACAAAAATTGATCAACTTATTTTTTTTTAATTGGGCTTAGCCCCACCTCTCCTAAACTTCAGTCTCACATAACCAACTGCCTTATAGACATCTCCAGCCAAGGATAGCAAATAATTTATCTCAGACTTGACGTATTGAAAACTGAATAAATCATCTTCCTCACTAAAAAAAAAAAGAAAAAAAGAAACTGGGCACAGGCCTTCTGAAACCATGTCAGGATCCTTTCCATATCATGTCAACCAACCAGAACAGGAAAAGGGACAGTGATAGAATGGTGAAGGACAGGGATAAGAAGAAAGGAAGGGGGGGCTGGCACTGGAGGCAGCAGCGGCGGCTTGGGGACTGCCACAGTCACTGTCCCAATCATGGCATATCTGGGGCATCCTGGCACTGGCGGGGGCAGCTACTTCCAAGGCATGTACAGAGGTGCTCCCAGAAGACCGGCTTTTCCAGATCAAACTCAGGACCCATTGTACAGATACTTTGCTGCTGTGGCTGGGAAGGATGGGCAGATAGATGCTGATGAGTTGCAGAGACGTCTGACCCAGTCGGGCATTGCTAGAGGATATAAACCTTTCAACCTGGAGATTTGTAGGCTTATGGTCTCAATGTTGTATAGAGACATGTCTGGCACCATGGGTTTTAGTGATTTTAAGGAACTTTGGGCTGTGTTGAATGGCTGGAGACAACACCTCATAAGCTTTGACAGTGAATGAAGTGGGACAGTGGACCCAAAAGAGCTGCAGAAAGCCCTGGGGACTATGGGGTTTAGATTGAGCCCCCAAACGGTAACTTCAATTGCAAAGCGACACAGCACAAATGGAAAGAAAACCTTTGAAGACTATATTGCCTGCTGTGTGAAGCTTAGAGCCCTCACTGATAGTTTTCGAAGAAGGGATACAGCTCAACAAGGTGTTGTGAATTTCCCAGATGATGATTTCATACACTGTGTGATGAGTGTCTAAATCAAAGGAAGAAGATGGTGGGCATGACCAACATTCCTGTTTGCATTTTGCTTTGTGTTTGTTTATCTATCATCTGTAATATGTGTAACTTAACATTGACACATTCTCAGATTCATTTTGTAAAGGTTTATTGCTTTATATATAATTAAGGTTTTTGTTTTTAGTTTTGATAATAAATGTTTATTAAAAAAGAATTTTTTAATAACTTAAGATCAAGTGTAACACATCATGCCTTTTGTTTGGGCATCCCCATGAGCCATTGTTAATCATGCTTTATTTTCTTGCTAAGCCACTATTATATAATTTAAAATGGTAAAGTGTTTGAGCCATACTATGTATTTTCCATCAAGATCTACTAAAACCTTTTAATGAAAAAAAAAGAAGAAGAAGAAAAGAAGGAAGAAAGGAAGAATAAGAAATAAAGGTAATGGGGGCAGCTAGGTAGCACAGTGTACAGGCCTTGGAGTCAGGAGGCATGAGTTCAAATCTGACCTTGGACACATAACACTTACTAGCTGTGTGACCTTGGGCAAGTCACTTAACCCCAATTGCCCTGCCTTCCCCCCTCCAAAAAAAAATATAAAGCAAAGAAAAAAAGGTAGGTTGGCCATGCAATAAGAACAAAGGATAACAAATACATGGCCAAAGTATTGCATTGGTATCCCTGTGATATGAAAAGCAGAGGAGGAGAAAGGCCTTTCAGAAGACTTTCCAAAAATATCTGTGCAAGGTTCAAACTAAATAAGAAGATATGGTTGGACTGCAATCTATACCACAAAAAAAAAGGTGCCCATATTGTGAAATCACAGATTTATCTGGGCATCTAAATGATACATTCACATTCATGTGAAAATTTCTGGCTCACAAAGCACAAAAAATGTTTCAAAAACATTCTTTTGTTTGTTTTTCTAAAACCTCTCTGAGGAAAGAAGGAAGGCATTATCTTCACTTTCACAAGAGCAATCTGGGACCTAGAAATGTGAAATACAATATGAACAAGTTTTTAAATCTTTAAACAATCATATTTACACATATCAAAGTTGCATGGTATAAGAAAAACTAGATTTTGAATCAAAAGGATTAATGTGACTCTTAGCTCTACAACTAATGACCTCAGCATCTATGGTCAAGCCACTTCCCTTCTTTTGAGTCTCAGTTTCCTCACCTGTACAATCAGAAGGTTGGGCCGAATGGTCTCCAAGGTCTCTCTAGCTCTAACAATTTATGTTCTAAGGTTCTTTGCACCTCTATAGACTACTTATTCATAAGCTACCTTGTTCCTTAGTAGATGGAGAGCTAGGATTGAAGTCAGGAAGACTGAGTTCAAATTTGACCATAGATATTTAATAGCTGTGAGACTCTAGACAAGTCACTAAAATCTCTGCTGGCTTCAGTTTCCTCAGTCATAAAATAGGGATAATAATAGCATCTACCTCTCAGTATTGTTGTGAGGATCAAATAAGATAATAATTATAAAGTGCTCTGGCCCATAGTAGTTGCTTCATAAATGTTTATTTTTGTTTCCTTCTTTCCTTCCCAATATCCTTGAAGTTTTTAACCTCTTCTTTCTGAGAGGAGGAAAAGCTCTTGCCTTCAAATTTTAGTAGGAATCTAAAATTCATGTGGGTCTCCTGACTTACCTTAAAGGAAACTGAAATTCCCAGAGTAAAAATAAATTACTTTGTGCTGTTTAAATTTCTCAATGTTTTCATTTTTCTCTAAGGAAAAAACCCATACTCTAATAAACATTAAATCATAAATGTCAGGTATTCAAAAGATATCTATGATGATCAGGTAAGATTTAAGCCAGGAAAGCAGGGATGATTCAATATTAGAACTTTATCAATAACCACAGAAAAAGCTTTTGACAAAATAAAACACAAATTTATGTTATAAGCACTAGGAAGGGTAGGAATAAGTGGATCTTTCATCAAAATTATAGAGTATCAAAAACTAAGAACTGGTATCTACGATGGAAAACACAAAAGGCCTTTCCAATAAGAAAAGCAGAAAGGGCTATCAACTGTAAAGCAATCATGTAAGCCCTGCTTTTATGCATACCAGTCAACACCTGAGGGGAATCTGGTATTATCAGTCAAAGCTCCCACTGATTCCAAGGTTAAATTTGACTTTCTCCTTTGACTCTGCTCCTTGTGAGTGATGGTCCAGATTATTGGTTCTCAGTGCTCTCAGTGCTCCCACTTGCTGGGGGGGGGGGGTGGGGGGGAACCACCCTTCTCATCCATCTCCACACTGTTGTGTTTCATTTGAATCCGTTTGCCAAAGCATAGCTATATATATAGTCCTTCAATCACAATATTGAAAATTAATACAAATGCATCAGAACCTCCAATGTGGAACCTTTCTTGCCCATGAATACTCCCCCAAATAGGCAGCACCCCTCTTTTTCCAAGAGAGATCCAAACACAAATAGTACAACCATGTCAGGGCTGTTTCACTGGAGATTTGGCCTTCAGCCAGTTGGAATGTCACTTTGATTAAGGATAATCTGACTGGTCTCAGACTCTGTTCCAAAGGCAATGGTATTGAACCCAGAATGGACAGCCCAAGGCAGGCTTGGTCAGGTGCCATTAAAGTGGTGTTATCCCCACTCCAAATATCTTGTTCTCTCTGGTAGGGTCTATCTTTGTACAGGACAAAAAGACTAAGTTATTTATCTCTTGATATTCCATAAAAGGGGACCATCTCCAGTCATTCTGATCTATATCTTGCTACTGGAAGAGAGAATGAGGCTGTTGACTTTGCACAGCTCTGCCTCACTTAAATCCAATTTGCTTGCAAGTCATGATGTCACCTTCACAAAGTCATGGTCTCTTCCAGAACAAAGGACAAACAACAATCACATCTTTATACAAGCACTTTAAAGTTTCCAAAGACATCTTCATAACAACAGATTTAAGAGTTAGAAATATGAGTATTATTGCTACTATTTCAGAGAAAAATAAATTGGGGATTAAAGATAATAAAGTAATCAAAAGAAAGGGAGAAGAGGAAAAAGGAGAGAAAAATAATGGAAAAGAACAAACATAAGAGGGAAAAGGAGATGACTCTTGCCACTGAGCTGGAAGCTTTGCCATTTACTATATGACCTTTCAAGTCTCAATTTTCCAGTTTATAAAACAAAAGATGGACTTGCCTTCTACAACAACCTCAGAGGGTTGTTTTGAGGATCAAGTGAGATAAAGTGCCCAGCACAGTGTTTGGCTAATAATAGGTACTTAATAAATGCTTGTATCCTTCTCCCCACTACCACCCCCAACCCCACTCTTTTTTTCTAGTTCTATTATATCCTTACAATTTTATAAGTTCACAGCACACGACTTTTGTTCAAAGTTAAGCTTAGTTAACCCAGAAGGCAATGGAAACATTCATGGTGGTGAGTTGTAGCACATTACCAATAATGACATTAGAAGTAGTATGAAAATACCATAAAAGATGAGTAAGATCAGACAGGGAGGTGGGCTGGTCATGTAATGAGAATAAAGGATAATAAACTAACAGCCCTGGTACCTCTATGATAGTAAAAGAAAAGGAAGATTGAAGGATGGAGCCATGAACTCCAAAACCTCCATTTGAGCAAGGAGCTCAGCTCAGAATATCTCATTTTTCACCTGGTTATACTACTTTTGGATTTTTCTGACTTTTCCTTCCCAGTCCCCTCCCTCTAACCCCATTAGACTCTAAATTTTTGTAGTCTTTCTGCTACCTCCAGTTAGTTACCCTTCCAAGTAACCTTCAGAGCTTATAGCATGACAGTTATCCTTATATATTTTGTGCTACTTGTCCCAGGAACAAAACTGCTAATTGCCTATAAAACTACATTTGCGTAAAGCATTAATGGAAAGTAGAGGTAGGAAAGATTGGGTAGGTAACTTCCCAATGTTAAATTGTCATACCATAATGGTTTAGATTAAAAATATAAACCAGCAGTATTTCTGTTGTGTTGCTGATTGAAGAATGGAGAGAATACTTGAACCTGTTAAATCAAAAGTAACTAAATACTTCTCCTGTTCTATTATGGATCCTGTTGAGAACAAAGTATTTTCCTTACTGCATAGCTTATTTCCTGATGACCCTTTCCTTAGCATCCCATATGACCAGCCTATTCTGAAATTTACTTCATAATGAGGGGAGCATGTTCTACCTATGTGTTTCTATCAACATGAGTCAAATATCCATAGGTCTCCATAGAAATCTGTCACTAACCATCCTTGAGGTAGATAAAGTCTCCTTCTGTCTCAGGAAGATTAAAATTATTTTCATATTCTTTATTCTGGCACTTTATGATTCTTCAGGTAATGTTATTAAACTTAAGCTTCTGAATATTTAATGGTACCAAAATAGAGCACCCAAGAGACAGTCATTTCCTAGATTAAGGGAATATTAAGGTATTGGGCTTTCTCACTTATAATGAGTTTTGTTCCATGGATTAAAACCTTGTATTAATTTGGTTTATATTTTTGCATTAACTTCTCAATGTTCATAAAGTTTCTTCCCAATAAAATGAAAACTCTTTATGATCATGGCAGTTTCATGTTCATCTATATGTCTCTAGCAGCTGGCATAGTACCTGACACACAGTAGGTGCTTAATAAATGCCTATTGAATGAGGACTATACCAGGCAGCAAGTAACTGAGCAGTTCAGAAAACTTAAAGCAACACATTTCATGTCAGTTATGAAGTAGAAATTTAGCAATAGGTATGAAGCTACTGCCTCTTCCCTAGTAACTCTCATGCAATCAACAAGGAAGAGGAAAAAATGAAATAAGAATTTCACAAGCTCCTACTATGTACCAGGCAAGTACTAAGCATTTTACAAATATTTCATTTATATTCATTACTGACATTACTGATTTTCCTTAGTCATACAGATTAGGAAATTGAGACAAGTAATGGTCACATATGCAGAACAGTAAAAGGAATGAAATGGGGTCTTTTATAATGTACTCCATTGCAGAAATTAAGAAATGCATGCTGATTGTAACAAAAAGATCTAGAATAAAACATTTTCAGTTTTCCTACAATAGTCAGAGAAAGTTTCTGTGAAAGGAAGAAGGACACCACTGCAACAAAATCAGGACTGTTTAGGATTGTATCCTTAGGTTTACACCTAAGTCACCAACTGACTGATCTATCATAGGTATACAACAGGAAAACCCTTCCAACAGCTATTTGATTCCAGGTCAAAATCACAGACACATTTTGGAACAGTCAATCATACAACAGAGTTCCACATTATTCACAGGTTTTCATACTAGGTTTAGGATTGACCAGGTGGGAAATATTCTTGTTGAGAAAAGAAACAGCACATAAGGAAACTGAGTCAAGAGGATCCTGTGGAAGGTCTTCTCAACCTTCCCAGTCATTAACATTTATTCATTACATAGTTTCCAGAAGGCATATTTTCTGAGCAGCTCTTAGCCTTTCTCTTGAATGATGGAGCAAATAAAATCACAGTTCTATACCACATAGCAAATTCCACTGCTTACAGTTTAAAGAAGGTTACAGTTATTTTTTGTGTTTCAATAATGGTCAACAATAAATAACCTGCTTTAGTGGAGAGAATTCCTATATTGACAAAACTACGGGTTCTTGAAAGACTAGTTTCTATAACTCTTGATAAAAACCACAGTGTGGTAGAGCAAAAAAATTGTATTGACTAACTGATAGCCATGACCACTTCCTTTTTAAAAGGAAAAAGTTATTTCTACCAATGACTTATGGTGATACATGTCTTCTGTCTCTCTAGAGTGGTGATGAATTATTGGTAAGAAATATGATGTTTTCAGACATGGCCAATGTGTTTGATTCAGTACTCATACATATATACATACATATAAATATAATTTAATTTTCATTACTTTATATATACATATGTACATATATGAATATACACACATTTGGTAGGAGGACATGAGGCAGTGGGGTGACATTGGGGAGTGACAATGATGTTTTCTTTTGTAAAAGGGTATTAAGTTAGACATTTTAAAGTAAAAAAGAGGAGGAGTTAGCACATTTCTCTGTATCTTTGGAAAGGAAAGAAAAAAGCATCAATTAAATGCCTGCTATATGTTCTGTACTATACGAACACTTTACAAATATTATGTCAAAAACAACCCTGGGAGATAAGTGCTATTATTAACTCCATTTTACATTTGAGGAAACTGAGGCAGGCAGGGGCTAAGTGATTTGCCCAAGGTCACAAAGCTTGTAAGGTCACAAAACTGATGCCAGTTTTGAACTAAGGTATTCTTGACTACAGGCACAGCACTCCATCCACTGCACCAACTAGCTATATCTTTAAAGAAGGAAAGCAACATAGCATTTTATTGATCATAGACTCTCAGTGTGGGACAGATGTCAGAGATCATATAATCATACCCTTTACCTATTACATGAATCTCCTTTAGAACATCATTGCTATGTAGTCTTCACTGCATGTGAAAAAGAACTCATCTTCTCCCAAGGCAGCCTGCTCCATAGTTTCTTCCTATGCAGAAGAAGAAGAAGAAGAAGAAGAAGAAGGAGGAGGAGGAGGAGGAGGAGGAGGAGGAGGAGGAGGAGGAGGAGGAGGAGGAGGAGGAGAAGAAGAAGAAGAAGAAGAAGAAGAAGAAGAAGAAGAAGAAGAAGAAGAAGAAGAAGAAGAAAAGAAGAAAAAGAAGAAAGAAGAAGAAAACATTAGATTATCTCAAAGGTCATTTGTAGGTTCTAGAAAATGGGCTTATGTCCAGGTATTTCTAAGTCCAAGTGGCACACTTTGGTAAGTGCTAAATTTTAAAGCAGCAGTTCTGAAATGTCTTCCATTGCTTTTTCTATGAACAGATCAATGCAGTAGACATGTCTTTTTTTTTTTTTTAATAGAAGATTCTTTTTCAGAACTTTGGCTCTTCAGCTTTGCTTGTAGAATAAAACATTTCGGGGCAGCTAGGTGGCGCAGTAAATAGAGTACCAGCCCTGGAGTCAGGAGGATCAAATCTGGCCTCACACACTTAACACTTACAAGCCATGTGACCTTGGGCAAGTCACTTAACCCCAATTGCCCTCTGAAAAGTAAAAAAAAAAAAAAAGAATAAAACATTCCACTGAAGTTTTTATCTGTATTATTTTAGTAAAAGAGGGAAATGGAAGTTAAGGGACTGTAAGATCTCATGTGTCATAATAAACATAGATACCTATAATGTTCTACCTAGAGAAAAAATATTGTTTGCTGGTGATAGAAAAATTATCACTATCTTCAGGCTGTTGAATTAGATTTCTTTCTCTTTGGACCCAGAGGAGAAAGCTACCACAGATGGGGATAGGAGAGGAGAGGGTCAGTGTGGCCAGGGAGAATGATTTCAACTTAATATGAGGAAAAACTTCTAACAGTCAGTCATGCAAATGTAGAATATGCTGCCTCACGAAGGAGTAGCCTTTTTCAAGTGGAAGGTGGATGACTACTTGTAGGAGGTTTTGTTAAGCTCCTGGGTTGGATTGGATGACCTATGAAACCCACTGAGACTTTAAAGGTCTTCATTCTTTTAAGATTGTCCTATTAAAATCACATGCTGTGGGGCGGCTGGGTGGCACAGTGAGTAAGAGTGCCAGCCTCAGAGTTGGGATGACCCAAGATCGAAACCGGCCTCAGAAAATGAGCACCCACACATAAATAATGACTAACCGTGTATCCTTGAGCAAATTACTTAACCCCAATTGCTTTAAAAAAAAAAAAAGCAAACAAACAAACAAAATCACATCCTGAAGGGAATTATTAAACTTCATCAGTTGAAAAATGGACTTTTGGGCCCCTTTAAGATTCTACCCAAACTCTGAGAACCCACGGAAAACTCAGGCAAATGACAAAACAACTCAGGGTTGGGTTAGAGGTACCTGAGCGTATGTTCTGCCCTGTGATTTCGGGGTATTGAGCATGTGCTGCTAACAGGGGAGCACTCCCGTGCCATGAGAAGCCTGCTACTGCTGAGGCACGTGGGGAACAGAGTCGGGGGAGGGGAAAGGAGATAAAAGTAGGGAGGCAAGGTGAAAGGAGAGGGAGAGAGAGAAGAGGGGATTGTGAACGAGAAAGAGATTAAATGGCAAGATACATCACCTCTTGGTGTCAGGACTCCTTTGTCTGTTTGGGAGGAGCAGGCTCCCCCAGGGGGTCATGGGGGCGAACCAGAGGTCGCAGTGGGGCGACCAGGAAAGGAACTCTCTGAGGGGTCGTGGTGGGGTGACCATAAGGGTCATAGTAGGGTGACCAGAATCGTGGAAGGCAATTGGAGTGTCGCAGAGGCGGCTGGAGAGGTGAGTTTGACGTCAGCCCAGTAAGGCGGGCCCTTACAATAGACCTTTTGTAAAGAATCCAGGATAGGTATCTGTGGGAGAGGAAAAGCCTCTTCCAGAAGGGAAAGCAAAAGATTTTAGAAGATTTTTTTTACCCTTTGGAGGGTGACAGTTTGACTGGGATTATTTCAATATGGGTAACTGGTCCAGAATTATTACATTATTATTTATTAAATTATTGATAAATATTGATCCTTGAATTTTGAGACCAGATCCATATGATTCTACTACCATCTCAGAGTGAATCATACCATATTGTAGTGGAAAGAAGAAATGATCTGGAGTGACCTAATCCTGACTCTGCAATTTATTTTTTGGGTGAGCTGTGATAAATTGATAAACCTCTCAGCACATTCTGTTCATTAATAAAATGATTTTTTTTCAATTGTATGATTCCTGAGATTTCTTAAAGCTTTAAGTATGTGATCTATATGATCTACAAGTAATACTCTAGGAAACCTTGTATCATATTGTAACAGCTAGCACCCTAGCATCCCCAGGGTGGCTGCCAACACAGATTCTTAGATCTGCTTTTCTAAAGGAAAGCAATTCAAAATGGGTTAACAGCCTTGCTATAATCAATCAAACATATCATTTACCTAGTTCAGGGGAAAAAGTCGGCACCCAAACTTCAGAATATACAGATAGAAGTTACAAGTTAGTTACAGAAGTTACAGAAGTTACAGGAAGACAGAAACATTTCAAGCAGACAGGCCTCCAACTGTCTGACCATTACATCCATACCTAGTCATAGTTACCAGAAAGGGAAGCATCAACATCTGGGTTTTCAAAGCCAGGGTCCTCAACGGCTGCCCAGAGTCTCATCTGGTCAAATCATATAACTCTTCTCAAAGTGAGCCTCAAAACAAAGCCCCACATTAGGGTTTATATAGCCACCTCCTGGATCAGAGAATATAACAACCCCGTTGACCCACTGCCCAATCACAAAGTATCTCCTGAAAAACAAGCCTCCCGCCACAGACTCTAGGTTTACTTAAGCTTATCAAAGGGCCTAGGGGCAGGGAAGATCTTAAATTCACATTCCCATAACACATATGTGTTTTACCAGTTTGTGTAATATGCCAAATTCCTACTAGACAATTCAAGAGTTATAGGCAATGAACACTTAAAATTTTTGCCATGAATTTCATGACCTAGAGAATGGAGGACTAATTATTTTCTTCAGTTCTTATGAGCACCTAGAAACTCCTGAAATTGGGAATTATGTGCAAGAGATAAAGCAATTGCTGCTGTCTCCACAGGTTAAGATATGAATCTTACCCAGATAACAACCTCATGAATTAACAGGAGAGAAGGCTGATTGCTAATGCATTCACTCAGCATCATTTTCCTCACCAACTCCCACATTAAGGCATGAAACACAACCTGATCCATTAGTTTGTACTTTGGGATCTGCTTAGCAATATCCTTGTTCCTGCTGTTGTCTCTTTCATGGCATTCTGCCCCTATTCTCATCTTGGCATTCTGTGGCAACAAGGGGCAGAGCCCACCCACTTTCAGAGGAGGGAAAGGTATAACAAGGCAGGATGCTACAATGTAGCCAAACAGCCCAAGAACTAAAGAATAGAGAGACAGGTGCCAGCATGTAGAAGGGGCTGAATAAGCAGAACATGATGACTTTTTCTGCCTAAACCCCTTAAGGAGAGAGACTGTCTTGATTTTTTGTCTACCCTCAGTACTTTGCACACAGTAAGTGCTTAATATATGCTTTATCATTCCATTTCATTAATTCTGAAGGAAGTAAGCAGAACCAGGGAGACAAGATACACTAAATCAATGTAAATGGAAAGAACAAAATAAAACAAAGCACCATGTAATAATGATCAGGTTTGGCCTTGGAGAAGAGTTGAGAAAAAGTATTTTCATCCCTTGCCTGCAGAAATGGGGACTACAATTAGGAATTTTACATATACTGTCAAACAGGCAGGTGTATGGGATAGGATTTTTTTGGGTGTTTTCTGAGCCATTTTTTTTTCTCTTTAAATTTCTACTACAGGGGCGGCTAGGTGGCGCAGTGAATATAGCGCCGGCCCTGGAATCAGAAGGACCTGAGTTCGGAGCCGGCCTCTGACACTTAATCCATACAAACAAAAACCTAGCCGTGTAACCTTGGGCAAGTTACTTAACCCCAATTGCCCTAAAGGGGCGACTAGGTGGCGCAGTGAGTGAGAGTGCCGGCCTCAGAGTTGGGATGACCCGAGATCAGATCCGGCCTCAGAAAATGAGCACCCACGCATAAATAATGACTAGCCGTGTAACCTTGAGCAAGTTACTTAACCCCAATTGCTTTAAAAAAAAAAATTTCTACTACAAGAAATGACTCAATGGTATGGTCTGAAGAGGAGAGAATATATTCAGAAATGATGCATTGTAAAAACAAAGCATCCATTAAAAGTAGATAAGAACATGCCCCAGTTGATCCATCTGTCATAGACATTAGACTAAGAATGAAATTTTTAAATAAAGTTGATAGAGTTGTATTTCTTTTAATAATTAGTAACTATATAATTATAATAATAATTGCTTTTTGATAATGTTTACTTTTAGTTCTTGTTTCTCTTATTTGCTTTATTTTTACCTTTTGTTACTTTTCTGCTACTTGACAATTTATATTGTTGTTACAAATTATAACTATTCTTAAAAAATAAAATGAAGTCATCCTGAACAGTCCTTAAGGTGTCTTCTCATTCTATAATTTGTGCTTCCTAAATCAAAACTATGCTTTCCAAATCAATTTCCCATGTGCCCTTTAATATGAGTTTCACTAGCCATCTCCCATGCCTAGAATTTACTCCATCTACCTTCACCCCCTTACAACACAGAATCCCTATCTATTTTCAAGACAAACTTCAAGGACCAATTCTTTTCTTGATTTCCTTATCTACTAATGTCCTTCCTAACTTTGGTATAACTACCTTATAATTATTCTGTATTCTACTATGTTTATTCTTTATATTCTTTTGTTTTGGTGCATGCTCAGATAATAGTCACCCATGTGGGAGACTCCAGGAACTGATTGTGGAAGAAGCTTAGTGCTTTGGCCTACTGCATTAGTTGGGAACAGCATCTTTCCATTAGTTATGTGTGCAGAACTACCTGCATTGTTAAAACTACCAGACTTGGACAGTCTTTCTCTTTATGGTAGTGTTCAGGGATGAAAGTCTCACCCACAACATGGACACTATGCCAGTAAGCCAAGTGAGAGGAAAAAACACTCTCCCCTTTTGCTTTGTGGCCTTGAGAAGCTGACTTTAGTATTACTTGTAGATCCTTTTCAGTTTTAGATAGAAGAAATGGAGTCCCCAGACCCAGGAACTTGAGCCATGGGAACCTTGAAACCTGATTCTCTTTATGGGCTGATTATAATGTACTGGTTGTAATGAGGGCATAGTGCCCTCATGTTGAGTAAACAAGATCTTCACCCGTAGGTGCCACTAGAAAGAAAAACATTCCGGGTCTAGTAATTTTAAATATGCAAGTGGTTCTGGCCATGCAACCAATGGAAAGATGCTCCTCTCTCCACCCCCTCTCCCCCACCAATGTGATAGAATAATGCAGGATATCTTCTCTCAGAAGCAGGCCCTTGTGTCTCCTATGTGTATACATCAATCTTGGGTGATCTGGACAGCCATCAAAGTCTTGTTAACATGTTGATGTCTTCCCCAATAGAAAGTGAACACCTTAGAGGCAGCTAGGTGGCGCAGTGAATAGAGCACCAGCCCTGGAGTCAGGAGGACCTGAGTTCAAATCCGGCCTCAAGACACTTAACACACACCAAAATAATAATAATAATAATAATAATAATAATAATAATAATAATACTATCCATGTGACCTTGGGCAAATCACTTAACCCCAATTGCCCTCCAAAAAAAAAAAAAGAAAGAAAAAAGAAAGTAAACACCTTGAAAGCAGAGATTGTTTCATTTTTGTCTTTGTATCCAGTACTTAGTACAGTGTCTGGTATAGAGTAGGCCCTAAATAAATGTTGTGTTTGAACCTCACAACAGCCCAGCAAGGAAGACTGGCAAGGGATTATTAACTCTGCTTTACATAAGAGGAAATTAGGACCTGACAAATAGTGATTTGCCGAAGGCAAAAAGGAAATCAATGGCAGATCCACTGGTCCAGCCTTTGAGGTAAAGAATACTGAGAATTCAAGTAAAATAGATTGGCTGTACTGGATTTCACATAACCAGTAATACTAACTCTGAAAGGACTTCAGATTATACATCTTTCCTTTTTGATGCCTGTCCTTTCAGGCACCTTTGAACATTCCTAGGCCAGAATTGAGCTGCACAAGGATTATCCTATAAGTATCATAGATTAATAGAATGAAAATGCTTAAAGGGACTTTGAGGGAGCAGAGTCAAGATGGTGGAGTATAAACAGGACTTCCTCGGGGCTCTGGCTTCCACCGCCTCCAATTCATGTAAAAGGTGACTCTAAACAAACTTTGGAGCTACAGAACCCACAAAATAACACAGAGAAGCTAACCTCCTGCTGAGGACAGCCTGGCAGGCCAGCAGGGAATGACCAGCACAGTGCTCTGGAAGCCTCCTCTATCCCCTTGTGAGCCAGAGGTTTTAGCCTCAGGGCAGCCTGACCAGCCACTGGCTGGAAGGGACTTCAGATCACCAGCAGCTTTGGCAGTTTCCAAAATTATCAATCCATAGATGCTAAGGACAAAATGAGAGGTCAGTGCAGTGTGGACTTTGGGATCCAGTAGTTCGGGAGTGCAATCCGGCCTTTATCCCCTTGAGGGAGAAGCTGCTGAGGCACAGTGGCCATGTAGCCACTGCTACATGGCAGCTTCAACTCCTGGCTTGCAGATTGTAGGGGGACCAAGTGACCAGTCTGAGGAGTAATTTCTGTTGCTTTAACCTGCTTGGATCTGGATTGCAGTCTAGGGTGGAGGTCCTGGAGTGCATGACCAGCTTGCCAAAGCATGTGGAGGCTTCAGAGAGGGTACCCAACTAACAGCTTTGGAAGCTGAGAAAACCCCAGTGATTTGGGACAAAGCTCCCCTGTCTTGTAGCAGAGTCCTACTGTGGCAAAAATCTCAAAATTCAAGTATTTGAGTGGCAACATGAGCAGACAAAGTAAGCAAAGCAAGCAGAGCAATCTAATTTTACACTACTATTTGGGGGACAAAGCATGGAACAGCAGGAAGACAATGAAGTCAGAACTCCTGCACCAAAAGCTTCCAAGAAAAACATAAGCTGGGGCGGCTAGGTGGCGCAGTGAATAGAGCGCCGGCCCTGGAGTCAGAAGGACCTGAGTTCGGAGCCGGCCTCAGACACTTAATCCACACAAACAAAAACCTAGCTGTGTAACCTTGGGCAAGTTACTTAACCCCAATTGCCCTAAAGGGGAGGCTAGGTGGCGCAGTGAGTAAGAGTGCCGGCCTCGGAGTTGGGATGACCTGAGATCAGATCCGGCCTCAGAAAATGAGCACCCACGCATAAAAACAATGACTAGCCATGTAACCTTGAGCAAGTTACTTAACCCCAATTGCTTTAAAAAAAAACAAAAAAAAAAAAAAGAAAAACATAAGCTAGTTACAGGCCATAGAGGACCTTAAGAGGGATTTTGAAAACCAAATAAGAGAAGTGGAGGAAAAATTGGGAAGAGAAATGAGAATGATGCAAGAAAATTATGAAATGAGAATCAACAACCTGACTGAAGAAAATAACAACTTAAAAAATAGACTAACTCAAATGGCAAAAGAGCTCAAAAAGGCAATGAGGAGAGGAATGCCTTAAAAAGCCGAATTTGCCAGATGGAAAAAGAATCTCAAAAGCTCGCTGAAGAGAATCATTCCTTCAGAATTAGATTGGAGCAAATGGAAGTTAGTGACTTTATGAGAAATCAAGATGCTATTAAACAGATCAAAACAAATGAAAAAATAAAAGGCAATGTGAAATGTTTCATTGGGAAAACCACTAGCCTAGAAAATAGATCCAGGAGAGATCATTTAAAAATTATTGGACTACCTGAAAACCATGATCAAAAAAAGAACCTAGAAATCATCCTTCAAGAAATTCTCAAGGAAAATTGCCCTGATGTTTTAGAACCAGAGGGCAAAATAGAGGTTTAAAGAATCCACCAATCACCTCCTGAAAAAGATACCAAAAAGAAAACTCCTAGGAATATTATAGCCAGGCTCCAAAGTTCCCAGATCAAGGAGAAAATATTACAAGCAGCCAGGAAGAAACAATATGAATACTGTGGAAACACAATCAGGATAACACAGGATCTAGCAGCTTCTACAGTGAGGGACCGAAGGACTTAGAGTATGATATTCTGGAGATCAAAGGGACTTTGAAGATCATCAAGTCCAATGTCCTTATTTAGTTAAGACAGAAACTCAAGCCCAAGGAGAAGAAAGGACTTGCCTAAGGTCACACAGTAATAAAGCTAGCACTCAAACTTGGCACAAGTGTTTATCCCAGCACAAAAAGAGGCCTTCTCTCTTCTAAAGTCAGAGGACAGGGAGGGAACAGTTTGCTTCACAGAAGCTCTGTGAACAGCCTAGGACATCACAGATGCAGAGAGTAAAGGACATATGGAGATCCTTTCATGTGAACCCATCTTCTTACATATGAAACTTGTTCAGATATTACCCAGTCTGTGTGAATTTATCTAGTCAGCTGGAATTTATCTCCTAAGGCAGTGAATTCCATTTTTCTTCAAGTCTTATCATTCCACAATTCTTCCTTATGTTGGGCCAAAACCTCCTGTCCTGTGATTTACAATTCAGTGACCCTCAGAGATTATCTAATAAAACTCCCATCATTTTACAGATAAGGAAGCTGAAGCTCAGAAAGATAAATTACCTTTGCCAGAGTCACATAAACTACTTAAGTTGCTCCTGACTCCAAAATTCCTACTATTGCCTTCTGCTACCACACAGCATAAGCTCTGCTTTGTGACAGCTCTTTAGGTATCTAGAGACAGCAGTCACAAGTCTTCTTTCGGCACATCCTCACCAGTTTATTCACTTCCTAGACTGTTGTCAAGAGATAGAAGGGGCCTCAGAGGCCATCCAGTCCATCCTTTACGTCAGGGGTCTTAACCCTCACACTATTTTGGAATATATGCACTGGACACATGAAAGTTCACCAGTATCCCTTCAAAAATTTGGAAAAATATTTTATACCTCTATAGCACTTTCCAATTTGTGTGCATTTCCTGGCAACAGCTCTAGAAGGTGCAATGCAAGTATTGTAAGTCCTATTTCACAAGTAAAGAAATTGAATTTCAGGTGAGATTGTATGTACCTAAGTTTCAGAGCCAGCATCAAAACCCAAGTTTCTTGATTACAAATTAGGAGTCTTGATTGAACCATTTTACTTCCAGATATGGCCTGATCAGGGCACAAGTCAGTGGTATCAATACATTCCATGTGCTGGGCACATAGTTCATGCCTGAGATCATAATTAGCTTTTTTTCAAGACATCATTACACTGTTAACATGACTCCTGTAAGCAACCCAGATCCTCAGATCCTTTTTTTATTTCAGATGCTATTCTACCCAAATCTCTCTCATCTATTTGTTCATGTGATTTTGAAATCAAGGGTAGAATATTTCTTTTAAAATTTTACCCCACCCGCCACCCCCACCCCGCATAATGCAAAGTGAGAAGGAAACATGCTGTAGTAGGAAAGAATACTAGAGTTGGAGAAAGAAGACCTGGGTTTGAGTATTGGCTCTTACACCAACTACTAGCATGACTTTTCAGCAAGACATTTAAGGTCTTTGGTCCTCAGTTTCCACATATGTATAATGAGGGGATTGGGTCCCATTTTACATTCCTTTTGGCATCAAAAATTGTGGGATACTTAAGTCTCCCAAGTATTCTAGCTCTCCTTTCCCCCCCAGTTCCATAAAAATCACACCATCTTTGTACTTTCCCTTGCAATAAGCTTCTTCTCTGTGACTACAATCTATTTACTGTGCTATTTCATTAAAAGACTTGCACTAATTCCGTCTCCTGACTGATTACAGAAATGAACACATTCTGGGTAAAGGTCAAATAAATTGTGTATGGATGATGTTTTGGACCTGGTACATTCTACTTTTGACCAACAATATTTGTTAGGAGGATTTTTCATGCACCAAACCTAAAAAAACGTATTCCTGTAACTTCTATCTATTACTTTCTAGTTATGCCCAAACAGAACAAATATAACCTCTCTTCCACAGTATCTTCCCTCTTAGCCTCCCTAGTTCATCCATTTGATACTCAATGTAGCATCTTTGGTGTCTTCTTCTGAATGCACTTCAGTTTCTCAACTTTACTCCTGAAATGTACCCAGAACTATTCAGATGTTTATAGAGTCTGAGCAAGGCAGGCTAGCACCTCCCTCCTCCTAGACCCTTCTTTAATGGAGCTAGGATCAGTCACATCAGGGTGGGTACTCCCTCTCTAGAGCAGATAACATTTTCCTTAGCTTGGGTGGTTATTCTCTGTCTTTTCATGACAACTCTTCTATTTTGTGGAGTCCAGGGCAGCATTCAGACAATCCATCTTTATCTCTCTAAGTGACTGGCTCCTCTTGTTTTGTCATACCTGTCCTTAATGTCTTTTATAGCTCTTACTATCTTCAAGTCCTTGGTAATGTCACCTCCTTACATAATTTCTCTTCCAGAGAAGCAGCAGGGTCAGGGTACCACAATGGGGGGTCTGGACCTGGGCTGGAATCTTCTTCTGTTACTTTTGTTCATCAATTGTTTAGTTGTGTCCGACTCTGTGATGGGGTTTTCTTGGCAAAGATACTAGAGTGATTTGCCATTTCCTTCTCCACTGGATTAACACAAATAGAGGCTAAAGGACTTGCCCAGGATCACATAATAAGTTTCCGAGACTTGTATTAGAACTCAGGTCTTTCTGACTTCAGGCCAGCACTCTATCCACTGAGCCATCTAGTTGCTTTCTAAAATAGAGGTTAAATAATTTGCCCAGGATCACACAGTAATTGTCTGAGGCTCAAATTGAACTCAGGTCTTCTTGACTCAAGGCCCAGTGCTCTATCCACTGAGGCAAAAACATTTGCAAACCTCACTGTCCCTAGAGAATCCCACTTCAATTGGGATTTTATATAGGGAATTTTCTGTTAATGAACACCTTTGTTTAAGGTACCTGGCTGTCTCTGTTTTATCTTTACTTGGTTTTGATAATCGAAGATTATGGAAATCAACTGTCTGGTTGTCTTTATCAGGGAATTTTGTGTAATCAATATATACAAGAGAGAAAGTTCATTAGAAAAAAGAACTTTAAGGCTACATTTTTATGGTCATTTTTTAAAAAATCAGTATGCAGGAATCTTGTGTTTCTGTACTTCTCAGTTGTGTAACTGAAATCATGGTATGTTGTAGAAAAACCTAAATATTCATGTCTCATGTATTCATCAAGGATATCATCAATGTAAATATTCGACCATAGAGAATAAGAACTAAACCTGTGATTTAATTAAGTAAGAAATATTTAAATGAGGAAACACTGTCTAGCAATGCAGGTTGGCTCCTTTTCTGCATATGTCTGTCTTCTGCTCAAACCACTCAAATCACATCTTAGAATAACTTTATTTAATTTTGAGCATCGTATTTTAGGAAGGATACTGGCGTCTAGAGAAGAAAAATCAGGATGCTGATGAAATATAAAACAATAGCATATGAGAATCTTTTGAAGAAAATTGGGATGTTTAAATGGGAAAAGGCTTAGCATTACTGTCTCCTATCACTGGAAAGTCTATTATGTGGTGTAAGAATTAGAATTGTTCTGTACAGTCCTAGGAGACTGAACAAGGACTAGTGGAGATTACAGTGAGCCAGATGTGGAGCTAGTATGAGAAGGGTAAATGAATGAGAGTTGTTTAGCAACAGAAAATAAATGACCTTTCCATTGCAGTGGAAGGGCTACAAATGATTCCTTTGACCAGCTCCAAGCAAAGATCAAATATTACAATCAGGGTTGTTGAAAAGGGGATTCTTCTATCAGATGAAGATCAAACAAGTTGACCTGTGTAACCCTGGACAAGGCACTTGAACTTTGTAGGACTTCATTTTCTTCTCTGTAAAATGAAGGTTTTAGACTAAATGACTGAGGACCTTTTAGGCTCTAAGACGATGGTCCCATAAAAGATAACATGCTCTGTTTGCAATTATCTTATTTTATAGTGATGGAGTCCCTAGATCAGGCTACCTGGAAAGTTATATGCAAATGGAATGTTCAATAGAATTATACTCACATATTCTCTAAATTCAAATCCTCAATTCTGCACAATCATTTATCTGCTTCTCTCTGTTTTCTTCCAGATGTTTTTGGTTCACAAAACAAGACTTTATCCATTGCTACCAAGGTCTAGTTTGATGGAAAAAATTTGTGACAGAAAGCATGGTCATGGACAAAGATCTCAAACTCTATACCACAAAAAAAGAATGGAAGGGGCGGCTAGGTGGCTCAGTGAATAGAGTGCTGGCCCTGGAGTCAGAAGGACCTGAGTTCGGAGCCGGCCTCTGACACTTAATCCACGCAAACAAAAACCTAGCCGTGTAACCTTGGGCAAGTTACTTAACCCCAATTGCCCTAAAGGGGTGGCTAGGTGGCGCAGTGAGTAAGAGCACCGGCCTCGGAGTTGGGATGACCCGAGATCAGATCCGGCCTCAGAAAATGAGCACCCACGCATAAACAATGACTAGCCATGTAACCTTGAGCAAGTTACTTAACCCCAATTGCTTTAAAAAAAAAAAAAAAGAATGGAAAAGATCAGTCCTCAAAGAAGTAAGTTCACACAAGAGATGTCACAGGATCTCAGAGTGAGAAAAAATTTGAAAGGTCAAAGCTCTACCTCCAGAACATGCAATATCAATTGATTATGCATCCTTTTGAATACCTTCAGTGATGGAGAGCTCATTACCTCAGAATCAGCCCATTCCACTTTCAGGCAGCCCAATTTTGGGGAAGTTCTTCCTTATAAGGAGCCAGAATCTCTCTGACATCTCCCCTCCCTTCAGCCCCCAACCATGACTCTTAGATTTATCTTCAGAGTTCAGATAGAAAAAGTTTGATCTGTTCCACATAACAGTCCATTCAAAAACTTAGATTATGTACTTCCTAATTCTTAACTTTTCTATGCTAAACATCCTCACTTCCTTCACTCTTCTTTTGGACATGGTTTCCCATCTTCCATCTTGTTTGTCCTTCTTTGGACTTTCTGGCTTGTCGGTGTCCTTCTTAAAATCAGGCTCAGAATTGGACACAAGATTTCAGGTGCTGTCTGCCCCAGAAGAAGAATAGCAGAATAACTGTCACTTTTCTCATCCTGGAACCTGCTTCATTGGTGGGTAATTGCCACCAGATGTAGTAGGGAGAAGTTACAGAGAGGAATGTTTAAGCTCATATATTGAATGAAAGCAAATACTGTTCACATGAGGAAAGACTAGTTACCATCAGGCACTACTATAAGATTTCTTTCGATCTCCCTTGCCCTTAGTTTCCTCATCCATACAGCAAGGGGGTTGTATGAGTTTATATCAAAGCTCTTTTACGTCTCCAAATCTCTCATTCACTACAACAGCTATTTCACACCTGTTCTATCTAAAACACTTTGCTAGGCCCTGGGGATGCAAAGAAAAAAATTAAACAACCCCTCTTGTACTGGAGATTACATTTCTGTGTATGAGTTGGGGAGACAGGCACATGATGTACTCAGCTAAATAAGCACAAAGTATATAAAAAATAAAACATTCAGGAAAAGGAACCAACAATTGGGGCATCTAGAAGAGCCTTAAGAGGTGATTCCCAAGCAGATCCTCTAAGGACTGGTGACACCTAGTGTATCTAAAAAAAAATAAATCCAATCTATTTCTAAATCTTAATCTCCACAACAGCTCTCTTACCTGTCTGTTCCTCTCCAAGTGCACTGCCACCATCCTTTTTTCTGACCTCTTCAGCAGCTGATACTCCAGGCTCCTATTTGTCACCAGCTTCTGCCCTCTCTTCTCTCTGTTCTCCAACTTTCCAGAAGAATTTTTCTTTAGTGCAGGTATGATCATGTCATTTTCCTGCTCAGAAATCTTCAGTGGCTCCTTATTGCCTCGAGGATGAATATAAAATTCTTGCCTTTGTTAGTTAAAGATTGTCACAGTACTAGTTACAGCTCTAGCCTACCTTTCCAGATGTATATTCAGTTTACATTTCAACCAAACTGAACTACTTGCTGTTCATTAAACTTGGCATTCCATCTCTGGTCTCTGCTTTTTCACAATCTGCTCCTCATGTCTGGGATATACTTCCTTCTAACCTGAATCCCTTAAAACTCTTACATGGCTTCAAACTATATTTCTAATGCCACCTCCAACAAGAAGCCTTTTCCTGGTCCCAGTCATTATTAGTATTCACTACCTTCTCAAAATATCATGTGTGTGTGTATGTATGTTTATATGTATGTATGTGTGCATGTATGTTGAATGGCAAGGATAGGCCTGTATCCTAGCCTTTTCCAGGGGGCCATAAGTGTTCTGGTCCATTGCAAAAGGCTCTGCAAAACCAACATTACCTGGACTATCTCCATATCTTTTGGGGCTATTTCAAAGATGGTTGGTAATTGAACCAGAAAAACCATAGACCCAGTAAGTAGGCTTTACGAAATAAGACCAAAGCTTCTACTCATCTCTTTTCTACTATCCTTGGAAAGTGCCACTTGGGACTCAAGCAGCTTCTTCCTGGAATGTCCCATTAAGGTAAGAAGAGAAATCACTTTTTCCATCTTATCCATGGACAAGGTGGAAGATACATACATGTTTATTTGTGAACATAGTATGTCCCCCAGTTGAATGGAAGCTTTTTGAAAACAGGGATTTTTTTTTTCATTTCCCCTCTCCCCCTCCCACATTTGGTTTTTTGTTTGTTTGTTTGTTTTGTTGCTTTTTGGAGGGGAGATGTCAGGGCAATCTGGGTTAAGTGACTTGTCCAAGGTCACATGGCCAGTAAATGTTAAGTGTGTGAGGCCAGATTTGATCCTCCTGACTCCAGGGCCGGCACTCTATTCACTGTGCCATCTAGCCGCCTCCATTTTCCCCCCATTTTGGTTTTTATATCTTTAGACATAGTAATGAGTTAAGGAAGTCACTAACTTTGTTATTTCCAGATCCATTAAATGAAGTTAAAAGCCACAGTCAGATTACTTGGGATCCATTTAAGGACCTATGTACAATATGGGCAAAAAACAGAAAACAGATCAATAACTTTTTTTTTTAGTCCTGCCTAATTCAACCTCATAAAAATGGGTCCAAGTGGAGAATGAAAAAGCTCTGGCCCAAAAGTCAGAAGATTTAAGTAAGAGTCCTTTCTCTGTTACTAATTTACTACATATGATTTTTAGCAAGTCACTTCCCCTCTATGGGTCTCAGCTTCCCCATCAGTAAAACGGTGACTTGGTCAGCTTATTAGTGACAAGTATGCTAGAATTAGAGTCCTGATGCCTGAGTTTAGATCTGTGTTCCAACAGATTCTACTTATCTGAATGACTTAATCCTTTTGGGTTTCAGTTTCCTTAACTGTGAAAATGGGGATAATTATAATCATATTTTTTTTGCCTTGCTGGTTTGTCATGAGAGAAGTACTTTTTAAACCATAAAGTTCTATGGAAATGGGATTTATTCATATTGTTTCTCTACAGTGAACAGAGTATTACTTCATGCAGAGTATGTACTCAGTAAATGTTTTTCACTGGTGGGAGAATCAAGCCCACAACAGAAATCGTCAAAAGATTTCACTTTTCATTAAAACAACTAGAAAGGATTTGATGGCCACCAGGTGGTGCCATTTTATTATTTTGGTTGACAAAAGATAAAGGTGACTGACATGAACTCAGTAGCCTGCTGGTAGGTCTGACAGCTGCTACAAGCCTTTCCTCACTCCTTCCATTCTCCATTCAGGCATCTAAAGCTCACATCAGACTATGTCAGCCTTCTATTTAATAAACTGTAGTGGCTTCTCAAACACAATCTTCTTTGGCTCACTGACTGTCTTTACTATATCTAGTTTGTGATAACTTTAATATATAATCCTAATCAAACTGAGGAACTATGATCTTATCTCTACTCTAATATGTGGCACTGATGGCATTTCCCACAATACTCATGTTAGTTGTATATTACGATCAAATGAGAGTATAAGATTCATCACTGGACTAAAAACTTCCCAAACTGTGTTTCCTTACCCAGTGGACTAAACGTGAAAAGCACCTTGAAGTCTTTCAAGGCCAGCTTTCTACCTGAGACAGGAATTTTCCTTACAGGCTACTTAATGGATGTTCATCCACTTTCCAAAGGAAGACAGTAGGGTGTCAGCAGACCTGGAAACAAATTCTAATCTTAACTATTTCCTACTTGTGTACCTTGGGTAACTTGCTTTCTGTCTCTGGACCTTAGTTTCCTCATCTATAAAATGAGAGATGGTTGCTGTGGTCCCTTCCAGCCCACTGTGAGCCTTCACTGGGCTTTGACTTCTTCATCTTTACAATGAGACAGTTTGGCTAGTGGTTCTATAAGGTGCATTCCATTTCTAAATCCTGATAACCCCCTCTGATGACATTCAATAATAATGATAAACTGTGGAGCATTGTAAAGAACATTATATTTGGAGTCAGAGGGCCTCTTATTCTGAATCTCAGCTCTTCTTTGTATTCCTTGTGTGTGCTTGGAAAAGCCACTGAACCTTTCAGATCCTCAGTTTCTTTCTCTATAAAATGAGGGGAGTAGACTTGATGCTACTGCAGTAATCCAGTTGTGAGGTGATGTAGGGAAGCATGGCAGGAGACTAGATGCCCAGGATCAATAGTGTGATCTGTCTGGGACTGGCTAGATATAATATAATATATATAATATAATAGTGTGATCTGTCTGGGACTGGCTAGAGTTTTCATTCAGTTACCAATCAGAAAAGCTCAGCTGTATGCCAGAGATCTTATAATTCTGAAATAATACAGTTGTCATCTCCATTTTACAGATGAGGATGTTAAAGTTGGTCAGGTGAAAAGACTCAGGATCATATAGCTAATAAGTGCCAAGGGAGCTGGGTGTTCCTGACTCTTTAGCCCAGCCCCTTCTTCCACAATGCCATATTGCATGTTGCAGATAGTACTCAGCTTTTGCAGCCCATGAGTGGCATCATTTTCAGAATTTGCTATAGGGAATGCCAATGTTTTCTCCTTGCTCTGGGATCTTTCTGGTTAACTAGTTAAACTGCCTTGCTTTCTCACTAGTGTTAGTGAGTACATTGGCCCTCTCCCAGACACAGGCTGCTGCATCACCCCTCAGTGCTCTGGGAGCACCCCAATGGGTTTGGAGTTATTCTCCACACCTGTTGGGTTGAGCCTCCACTGGCTGTGTTGCCAAGTAAAACACAGAAGTGGCACATATGTGGGTGATAGTACAGATAAGGATATGTCTATCTTTGTGTGTGTGTGTGTGTGTGTGTGTGTGTGTGTGTGTGTGTGTGTGTGTGTGTGGTGAGGTGAAGTGGAGGAGTAAGTAATAGGAAATGATTAAGTTGAGGAACTGGTAGGTTAGAATGTTAAAAGGAGTATCTATATGCATGTGGAAGTCCCCTAGTATGGAGGCAGGAGTTGGGAAGGAAAGGATGACTGTGAGCCAGGTACTGAACTCATTGAGAAAGGAAGATGGGTACTCTGGAGGTCAGTAGACAACAGGTAACACTGTTTTTTTTTGTTTTGTTTTGTTTTTTGTTTGTTTTTTGTTTGTTTTTTTAAAGCAATTGGGGTTAAGTAACTTGCTCAAGGTTACAGGGCTAGTCATTGTTTATGCGTGGGTGCTCATTTTCTGAGGCCGGATCTGATCTCAGGTCATCCCAACTCCGAGGCCGGCGCTCTTACTCACTGCGCCACCTAGCCGCCCCTTTAGGGCAGTTGGGGTTAAGTAACTTGCCCAAGGTTACACAGCTAGGTTTTTGTTTGTGTGGATTAAGTGTCGATGGCCAGCTCCGAACTCAGGTCCTTCTGACTCCAGGGCTGGTGCTCTATTCACTGCACCACCTAGCCGCCCCAGGTAACACTGTTTTGATTGGTTTGTAGACAGGATTAAGTGAACCTCAAAAGAAGAGAGATCCCTGTGAAGAAGGTAGTGAGAAGTCTGAAAGTGGAGTGAGGAGTTAGGGAGAATGAGTAAAAGCACAATCTATGCTGGAAAGACTGTCCAGGGAGGCTGTGTCATCAAGATAGAGTGAGGGGTCATTGAGATCCAGAAGGTGAAAGGAGAGGGAAAGGAAAAAATTTAAAATAAAACTACCACACACGTGGAATGGGTGGGACTTAGAATGGGACATTGAGGGTTTGGGTTGAGAGATATGGGAATTAAGGAGGTAGGAAGTGGGGCCTAAAGAATGGGGCTTACATAATGACAACCAGTGGTTCAGGATCACTGAAATGGGCAGGGTATGACCAGGTATGAGGTGTTGTTTTATTTTGAAGAGGCAGTTGAAATTAAGTGACTTGCCCAGGATCACACAGCTTGTAAAGTATCAAGTGTCTGAAGTTGGATTTGAATTCAGCTTCTCCTGACTCCACAGCCAATTCTCTATTCACTCTACCACCTAGCTGCCCCCAGGGGTGAAGTTAAGTGTTATTTATATCACTCAGAGTTCCCTGCATCAGGGTGGTGTCTGCTTAGGGTGTAAGGCAGCTCTTTCAAGAGGACCATTGAGGGGAGCTTCAAAAGAAGAATTTGTTTCCTATTCCTACAGGTAGGCCAAGTCAGGAGATAGGTAGAATGAACAGGAACACTGGCTCCATCTCTGCCCTTTGCTCACAGGAATATGCCATGTCAGGAGACAGGCACCTGATGGAGTAGAGTCTATATGATCCCATGCAGGAAGGGCCCATATTAAGAGACAGGTACATAATAGAATTGAGTATATCTCACCCCCTGGTATCCTGTGTAAGAAATAGCAAGTTAGCCAGTGTTGCTAGATTAATATATGGAGGGGAATAAAGTATAAGAAGACTGGAGTTAGGAAGAGCCCAGATTGTGAAAGGCTTTGAAAGCCACACAGCCTTTCCTCTTTTATTCTGGAGGTAAGAGGAAACCACTATGGCTTATTGGGCAAGTAGGTGGCACAGTGGATAGAGTGTTGGACCTGGAGTCAGGAAAATCCATCTTTCTGATTGTGACCCTGGCCAATGATCCAACCTCCAAGGTCAGGGGTGGCCCGGTCTTGCCTGCTTCCAGCCTTTAGTGTACACCTGGTCATAGTCCAGCTATGTTCCCCAAGAATGGAGTTCCAAGCCAGGAGAGTCAAAGAGTAGCAAGACTTTATTCAGCAGCTTCTTATGTGATTACATCCTAACTACTACATGATCAGCTAAGAGTTCAAAATATATAGTGTATAATTGTATAGCCATCATAAACTACAATTTGAGGGAGTACAACATTGTCCTCGTTCCAATACACCTCTTACGTCACAGCCGAGTACTCTGTATCAGGTTCTGAGTACTGGGCAGGATGTTCCAAACCTCCCTAAAGCTCCCCAAATGTCCCTGGAATCTCAAGGCTTCTCTTTCCTGGAAGACCCTATCGGTTGGCAACAAGTCAGAAGGTCACAGAGCTCCCTTCCTGGAACAGAGCTATCTCACGGAATGTCTGATTTACCTCCAGTGTTACTGTAGAGTAAGCATGCTCTGGGCCTCATGCCTCCAGGGGAATTGCATGTATACCACCAACAGGCCAAATCACTTAATTCTATTTGCCTCAGTTTCCTCATCTACAAAATGAGTTGGAGAAGGGAATGGCAAACTACTTCAGTATCTTTGTCAAGAAAACCCCAGTGGGGTCACAAAGAGTTAGATACAACTAAAACAACTGAACAACAACAGCATAAAGCCAGTTTGTATTACTTGAATCTATAATTATTTAAATTTTCTCTTCCTCTCTTCTTTCATTCCAGGAAACCCGGTCTTCATCCTAAGGAAAACTGGCACATCTTACCCATGGAACTAAAAAGAGTAGACCATCTGTTTCTTCTTTACAGTATTAGGACCCAGGAAAGAAACAGTTGGGCTCCCATTTCTATAGTGCTTTAAGATTTACATAGCATTTTCTTTATAACAAGTTTATAGAGTATTCCTATTTTACAAATAAAAACTGAGGTTCAGAGAGAAAATATGAAATTGTCTGTGGACATCCAGCTAGAAATTGTAACCAAGGTCTTTTGACTCTGATTTTGGAGTCAAATATCCTAAATTTGAATAATAGTTCTACTGTGTGACCTTGGGAAATTAGTTTCCCCTTTCTAGGCCCATTGTAATGAGAGGGTAAGCCTGGATAACTCTAAGAGTCCTTCCAGCTGTAAATTCCATGATCTTAGGACTCTAAGTCTAACACTTTCTAGTATATAATGTTGCCTTTTGCTGTTATCATCCTCACCCTTCGGTCATCATTCAGTAAGAACCTACATGAGTACAGCTCTTTGCTCAATTAAGGAAAGGATATGGAGAAGATGTTTCATCTACCTGAGAAGTCATATTTTTATCACATATACCAAGAGTGGCTGGGTTATTGTTTTCTACTCCACACTGGATTTTTCAGTAAACATACGGCAACTGCTTTATTCAACAGCATAATCAACTGCTATTGAATAAGTCCCTACTGTGAGCAAAGGCATGCTGCTGATCACTAGAGAAGGTAGAAGACATGGTCCTTGCCCTAATAGATAATAATATATGTGACTCCAGTGAAAGCCCATGAAAGCACAATCCTGTTAAGCAGCAAAGGCCATCAAGTATGCTGTCAGACAAGCACTTAGACCTCCATTTATGTGTACCTACCCAGAGCCTGTAAGGGATCTGGTGTATCAGCTGCAGTTCCTAGGGCTTCTCTCAGGCTATATGTGACCTGCCCTTTTTTCTCCACCCCTTGTGGATGGTAGCCTAAATGACTGGCTCCCAATGTACCCTCTACTAAGGAAAAAAAATAAAATAAATACCCCTAAAACATCATCCCAGTTACATTTCGGTTGAAGGCATTTCCCAAAGCAGCTAGGTGAAGCAATAAATAGAACACTGGACCTAGAGACAGGAAGACCTGAATAATTCAAATCCAGCTTCAAACAATTAATAACTATGTGTCCCTGGGCAAGTCATGAACCTTTGTCTCAGTTTCTTAATAATAGCACCTACCTGCCAGGTTTGTTGTGAGGATCAAATGGGAAAATTTGTAAAGCCCTAACCACATAGTAAACATTTAATAAATGCTTATTTTCTCCTTCCCAAAGCATAACTGTATACAATCCTTTAATTATCATTGTGTATATAAATACCAATAAATATATGAAAATACATCCCCTCTGGGCATCTTCTTGCCTGTGAAGCCTCCCCATATCAGGTTGCCACAGCTCCAAAACCTAAGTGCTCAGTCTTACTACAGCAGGGGTATTCCACTCTTGGCCTAAAGATTCAGCCTCCAGTCAGTTGGAGTGTCCCTTGAATTAAAGCTACTGTAGCTGGTCTCTGACTCTCCCAAGGACAATACTGTTTGAACTAGTAGGGACAATCCTAGGAAGGCTTACTTGGGTGCCAACCCTTCATTCCAATCGTGTTTTCATTCCAGGATCCTGGTAGTCATGGCACAGTTTATATTTGCACAAGAAAAGGTAGTCATGGATAGGATCATAGATTGAAAGCTGGCAGGGACATTAGAGATCATCTAATAGTCATTTTATACATGAAAAAACTAAGGTTTGGAGCTTAAATGCTTTGCCTCAAGTCATATAGGTAGCAAGTAGCAGAGGCAAGCCTTTGGATCCAGATCTTCTGGATTCAAGTGATTCATGACAAGATCCACGATTCCATGACAAGTGTTCTTTGTACTACACCATATTGCTAGTTAGGAGAGAATGGTCCTGAGGAATTTTGCTTATCCTCTCTGCCATTAAATGTTTGGGTTTTTTTGTTATTGTTGTTAGACACTTTCCTATCTGGCTACAACCCATTGTCCTATAACTTAAAATCATTGAACCATAGGGTTTAGAGTTGGCAGTCATCTAACAACTTAATTTTACAGGTAATGAAACAAGCTCAAAAAGATAATGTGCCTCTGCCAGAATTACACAGATAGTCTATTGCTCTGGACTCTAAAACTACTTTTGCCCTCTGGTATCACACAGACTAAATCTAATTTCCTTGCCTTGTGATAGTACTTCAGTTTTCTAAAGATAGAAATCACAGATGCTATAAATCTCTTGGCAAAACACCCCCAGTTTCTTCACTTCATATGACAGTAAATCTGGGACCTCCAAGGTCATCTAGTCCAGCCTTTACCCCTTTTTGCAGAGGAGAAAACAGGCATTTTCAAGTGATGCTCCTAGGACAGGATGTTTAACCTGTACACCATCCTGGTCTTCATCCATTTGGTTCATGAAAACTCATCAATGTCTTTTCTAAAAGCCAGCTAGAAAGAGAAATTGTTTACACTTCTCTAAAACTGCAGTTTACATAACTTGGCAGCAGCTCTAAAAGTGATACAAGCATTTAAAATCCCATTTTATATGTAATATAAAGCTCAAAGAGGTGTACTGACTTCATCAAGGCCACAAAGCTATTGTGTTGGATGCTACATCAAAACCCAGGTCTCCTTAATTACAAATCAAGGGGGATTTTGTTTGTTTTTATTGTAACACTTTAATTCCATATGTGACCTGATATAACAGAGGACGGTGGTAATGTGTCTGGTTGTGTGGACACTAGGGCTCAAATCATGCAGTGTATGGTCATACTAACTTTTTTCAGTGCACCGTTACACTAACATTTATTGTTCTTGAGATCTGTCAAGACTCCCAAGTCCTTTTGAACTGCTAGCTACCCGATTCCTACTCTTCTATTTGTGTACTTAATTTTGGACTCAAGAGTAGAATATTTCTTTTAAATTTCTTCTCCCACATATTGGAAAGTGCCTGCCATAGGAAAGAATACTGGTGGAAGAAGAACTCAGCTTGAATCTGTGCTATCATACTAACTACCAACATGACTTAGGGCAAATAATTTAAGATCTTTGGTAGTCAAGTTTTCACATGTATATAATAAGAGGTTTGGATTATATTCTCTTTTAAGTGCCATCTAGACCCTCTCAAATTTGGGGGGTAGGTTTCCAAAACACTCTAGCTTCCCCTACCCCCAATTATAAAAACATCATCACTTGCAATATCCTTCTCCATTACTATAACTGATTTACAGTACTATTTCATTAAGTTTTTTTGACTTGTACTAATTTCGTTTTCTGGCTCACTAGTAAGTATTACCACACAATTGGGGAGTAAGCTAAACAAAGTATGGTAAGGGATAGTGCTCTGAACTGGGTCTGATTGGCCAGTCTGGTTGTTCAGGCTAAAAATTAGAATCAATTGATACACTCATAGACTCTAATATTTAGCAAGAAGAAAGGTTACTTAACTGTAGTATGGAAAGGATATTGAGCAGGAAAACAGCAATGATTCAGATAGACACAGCCACTTTGTCCCCATATAGAAATACATGTTGTCAGGGTATTTTAATAGCATAGCAATATGGCTTCCTTCAAGTCTAAGGGACAGGAATTCAAAGGACTAAGCTTTTTAAGCCTTAGGAAATTTGCAAGCTGGGTAACCAGTTCAAAGTTAGTGACCTGGATCATATAATAAGTTTCCTTGCCTTTTTGCAGACAAATTAGCCTAGCCCTCCTCAAATTGTATTTGTCCCCACTGGAGATGAATGTATTGCCATACTGAAAGAAGGAATAAATACACAGAAAGAAAGGAGACATATGAATTGATTCAAAGTAAAGTTGTTGATACTTTGTTTTTAGAGGACTCATGATATCATGGGGTGATATCTTGCACAAGAATTGGATTTAAGTGAGGCAAAGTTATGCAAAGTTTTCAGCCTCTCTTCCAGAGTCACATGGATGAGAGAAATTTGTTCCAACAGCTTTTATGAATGCATCTGAAGCAGGTGCTGTGGAGTGTAAAATAAAGTAAGAGGAATCAGGAAAACAATGAAAAATAAAACCCATTTCAGTGAAAATAACAAAGCTTGTCCCCAAAGAATCATAGGATCATAGATTTAGAAAGGGGAAGGAACATGGAGGTTAAGTCCAAGGCCCTTCATTTTATAGATGAGGAAACTGGTACTAAGAGAGGTCAAGTGTCTAGTAGCAGTGTTTGAATTCAGGTTTTCCTGAGTCCAAGTCCAGTACACTATGCATTGTGCCACCTATACAGGAAGTTGTATCTTTCTGCTCCCCCTGACCTCCACCAACTCCACAAAGCCTAAGATGTCAGATTCAATGTTTTGGCTCACATTCCTGAATTGGATTTTCCCCCTTCTTAAGAATTCTGTTATTCACAATAGTTCTCTGGGAGGGATGGAAGTGGTAAACTAGAATGGGAAATACAGGTAACATGAAAACATAAGAGACTTTTTTAAAGAAAATATATCAGTGAGGGCCCACAAGCTATGATTTTGAGTAGATACACAACCGCAAGAGTGCCTTGGACCTGATACCCGAGGGCCCATGAGAGAAGTACTGGTGCTGTACACATATGAGGAAGCAGGCCTAAAGAGGCTAACTAACTCATTTATGGCCATCTAGGTAGTAAATGGCAAAACTGAGATTTCAACACAAAGTCTTTGACTCCAGATAAAATTAATAAGTCAAGTTTTCAACTGTGCTATGAAATAAACAGGTTGTTTCCTTCTTTGCCAAATTTGGGGTTTTCCCCACAGAGCAACAAAGCTTTAGGACCTCTTGCTATACACCAGATAGTATTGGCCCATTTCTCATCTCAGTAAAAAAAAAAAATGTTTCTTTTCTCTTTTCAGAATTACCCAATGCTCCTTCAAGAGATGGACCTTGGGGGCCACTAGGTGGTGCAGTGAGTAGAGCATTGGCCCTGGAGTCAGAAGGACCTGAGTTCAGATACGACCTTAGACACTTAACACACACAAACAAAAACCTAGCCATGTGACCTTGGGCAAGTTACTTAACTCCAATTGCCCTCCAAAATGCAAAAAAAAAAAAAGAGAGAGAGAGATGGACCTTGTCAACTGGACAGGTTCTGAAATGGACACCATTAAAAATTCTGTTGTCTCTTGGTTTTTAAATTGGTTGTTTCCTCCTTATTATTGTAGTTGCAGAGAATTAAGATTTTTAATTATTCCATTGATACTTTTTGTTATAATGTATGTTATTTAACTGGCTCTGCTTACTTTACTTTCAATCAATGCATATAAATACTTTGTACCTGTTGGGGACCTTATATTTCACTCTGCTTTATAGTTAGATGTATCCCATGGAATTCCCCCCTCCCCCCCCCCACCAATTACACTATCAATTTCCTGAGGACAGGAAAACCAGCTTATTTACTGTTATAAGATTGGGTCTGGTGGTCTTAAGACCACCATGAGAATTCCCTTTTAAAGAGAGGCTGTAGTTTATAGAATCTATTCATGGAAATCATTGTTATAAGATTAGACCTGATGGTCTTGAGGCCATTACTATGGTCTGCCTGTAAAACTATAAACCTAAAGAACATACTTATGTTATTAATTATATTATATTAATAATATTTTTCTAAGGTTAATACAGCTGTGTGCCCAAAATATTTTGCCCTCACCCTCAATATACAACTTGGCCAACTCCAGGGAAGCTGCCTCCAAGTCAGAGTATAAAAACCTCACACTCTGAAGGGCACTTTGGAGCACACCCTCCCCCACTGAGAGGAGCACACCTTCCCTCTGGGGCACACCCTTCCTGCTCAATGGACCTGTGTCAATGTATTTCCCAATGTAACATCACTCTTATGTGAGTTATACTCTTGTTAGTGAGTGTGTCCAAGCTACATAATGGATCCCCTTTTCTTTCTCCCCTTCCTGCCCTCTTCCCTGATACTTGCAATAAAACTTTCATTGAACTGATTCCCATTGTTTTACATGTTCTTGGCATCTGAGCTCATTAAGGGGTTGTTTTTCATAATATCTCTGGCTTCCCATGGACCTTTTTTTGGACATAAACTGGTCCCCAGATAAGGACTTAATCTATTGACAGTCACATCTACATGGGGAAAGAATGGTGCTGTGATCCCAGTCATAGAAAGTAAGGTCAACAGGGGAACTTTACATCCTCCTAGGAGGGACTCCATTATACTAAAAGACTGTCACAAAAAATTTATCAGTATTCCAGAACACCTCATATTTGGTTTCTCTTATAGTAAGACTGGCCAACATTTGTTAAGTAAAAGAATGTTAAATTGTGGGGAAATCATTATTCCTTTATAACTTAATTTAATTCCTTTTTTAATTCCTTTATAACTATAATAAACAAATTTTCTTCTATTGCCACTAATAATGATGATGTTGATGCCTATTTCCAGTGATTATTTGGGCTCAAGAAACAGCATAAGAGATAGTCAGGACTAATGACCTAAAAAATGGGTGGGTAAATCATGAATCAAGAGGGAAAAAAAAGATTGTTGTTAGCTCAAATGCTACCCTGGTATTCTCAAGATACTAAGAGAACCAAAGGAGGTCTTCCTGCATGTTGGATGAATCATCTCTGGAGACTTTTCAAACAATAGAGATAGGTATCTTCCAGGTGTGGAGGAGTTGCAAGCTACATCAGTGGAGGGGGACAAATGAGATAATGGATGCATTAAAGCATTATAACATCTTTTAAAAAAAGTTATTAGATTACAATTGTACAGCAACTTCAAGGTTTTAAAATCATTTTCATCACAACAGCCCCATGATGTGGCAACCTTTCATAGAAGGGGAGAGTGAGGATCAGAAATCAGAGACTTGCCCAGGTAAATAACAATTACATGAGAAGTTGTAGAAAGCTAGCATATTAGTACACTTAACTATACATATCCTTTGACCCAGAAATTTGCTATTAGATATGTGCCTCACGGGATTTAAAGCAGAGGGAAAGAATCCATAAGTATAAGAATATTTGTAATAGCATGTTTTTCCATAGCAAAGAATTACAAATGAAATAGTCTTTGGGGGAAATGTCTGTCTGAATTATGATATGTGACTATAAAAGAATTTTACTATATTATAAGATATAAGGAATATGGTGGATTTTAAGAAATATGGGAAGATTTATATGAACTGATGCAAGGTGAAGTGAGTAGTACCAAGAGAACAATTTATACACCACAATAATGTGAAGGGAAGCAATTCTGAAAAAACTGAGAACTCTGACCAAGGTAGTGATCAATTATGATTTTTAAAAAAGTAATGATGATATAGACTTTCTACCCCTTAGCAGAGGGACAACATGCTAGAAGATTAAAACAATGTATATTCTCAGACATGGTTAATGTATTTCTACACAGTTTTGCTTGACTATATATATTTGTTGCAAAGGTGATCTACTGGAGGTAAGAGGAAAGTCAAAGGATAGAAACAGACATGAAAAAAGAACAAAACATTTTAAAAGATGTGGAGAGGTAAATGGAGAGAAGATGCTGATGCATGAAGGAACATGCAAATAGAACAACTATGGAGTCTGCATGCAGATCAAAGCATACTCTTTCCTTTTCTTTTTTTTTTCTTTGTCATGGTTTTCTCCTTTTGTTCTGATTCTTCTTTCACAACATGACTAATGTGGAAATATGTTTAATATTATTATGTGTGTATATCCTATATCAGATTGCATGTCATCTGGGGGGAGGGGAAAATTTTAGAACTCAATATCTTATAAAAGTGAACGTTGAAAACTAAAAATAATTTACATGATCTTTAAAAAGAATATGCCAAATGGTAAAAGATATACAAAAATCCACTGAAGAAAAGAAATCCTTAAAAAGTAGAATTGGAAATATGGGAAAGGACGTATAAAAGCTCACTGAAGAAAACAATTCCTTAAAAATTAGACCTGAGCAAATGGAAGCTAATGGCATTATAAGACATTAAGAAACAATAAAACAAAATCAAAAGAATGGAAAAGTAGAAGATAATGTAAAAAATATATCATGGGGAAAACAACTGACTTGGAAAATAGATCCAGGAGAGATAATTTAAGAATTATTGGAATAACTGAAAATCATGATTAAAAAAAAAAAGGAGCCTAGACATGATCTTTCAAGGACGTATCAAGGAAATCTGTCCTGATATTCTAGAACCAGAAGGTAAAATAGAAATTGAAAGAATCCACCAATCACTTTCTTAAAGACACACCAAAATGTAAATTCTCAGAAATATTATAGCCAAATTCCAGAGCTCCCAGATTAAGGAGAAAATATTGTAAGCAGTTAAAAAGAAACAATTCAAATAAGGAGCCACAATCAGGATAGCACAAGACTTAGTAAGAATCAGAGAACTTGGAATATTATATTCTGGAGGGCAAAGGAACTAGGAATACAACTAAGAATCACCTACCCAGGAAAAGTGAGTATAACCATTCAGGGAGAAAGAAAAAAAAAAGATTTTCAATGAAATTGATGATTTTCAAGCATTCCTGATGAAAATACCAGAGCTGAATAGAAAATTTTACTTTAAAATACAAGACTCAAGAGAAATATAAAAAGATAAACAAGGAAGAGAAATCATAAGGTATTCAATAAGATTAAGCTACTTACATTCCTATATAGGAAAATGATACTTATAACTTCTAAATTGTTTCTCATTATTAGGGCAGTTAAAAATAGTATACATAGACAGAGGGGACTGGTGTGAGTTGAATATGATGAGATGGCTACAAAAAAAGTAAAATAAAGGGGTAAGAGGAATGGACTAGGAGAAGGAGAAAGGGAAAGGTAGAATAAGGTAAATAACCTGTTATAAAAGAGATTTTTCAATGGAGAGGAGCATAGGGAAAGGTAAGGGTGGAACTTACTTTCATCAAAATTGGCTCAAAAAGGGAATAACATACACAACCCATTTGGGTGTAGAAATCTATCTTATCCTACAGGAAAGTAGGAGGGGAATGGGATAAGAGAAGGTAAGGATGATAGAAGGTATGGAAGATTGAAGGAGGGAGTGGCCAGAAGCAAAACACTTTTGACAATGAATAAGGTAAAAAGAAAGATAGAGTGGGGTTAATGGGGAAAATAGAATGGAGGAAAATATAAAGTAATTATTACTGTGAAAAACTTTTACAGCAAGTTTCTCTGATAAAGACTTCATTTTTCAAATATATAGAAAACTGAGGCAAATTTATAGAAATAAGAACCATTCCCTAGTTGATAAATGATCAAAGGATATGAATAGGAAGTTTTCAGACAAAGTAATCAAATCTATCTATAGTCATATAAAAAATTCTCTAAATAACTAATTTTTTTAAAACAATTGAGGTTAAGTAACTTGCTCAAGGTTACACAGCCAGTCATTATTTAGGTGTGGGTGCTCATTTTCTGAGGCCGGATTTGATCCCGGGTCATCCCAACGCCGAGGCCAGCATTCTTACTTACTTCGCCACCTACCCGCCCCTCTAAATAACTATTGATTAGAGAAATGATAATTAAAACAACTCTGAGGTACCACCTCACACCTATCAGATTGGTTATACATAACAAGGAAATGGTAAATGTTGGTAGGGATGTGGGAAAATTAAAACACTAAGGCACTGTTGGTGAAGCTGTATACTGATTCAACCATCCTGGAGAACAATTTGGAACTATGCCCAAAGGGCTATAAAACCATGTATAGCCTTTCTCCTTTGTCACCCACTCCCTCTGAGAAGATAGGCAATTCAGTATGTGTTGTACATGTATATCTATGTATATGTATATGTATAAAACTATAAAACCCTTTGACCCTATAATACCACTAGTAGACCTGTATCACATAGATTAAAAAAAAAACCAAAAATAAGTATAAAAATATTTATAGCAGCTATTCTAGTGGTAGCAAAGAATTGGAAATTGAGTGTAATGTCCATCAATTGGAGAATAACTGAACAAATTGTTGTATAGGATTGTGATGGAATACTGTTGTGCTATAAGAAATGAGGAGCAGGATCCTCTCAGAAAAACCTGGTAATACTTATATGAATTGAGGCAAAGTGAAATGAGCAGAACCAGGAGAATACTGCATACAGTATATATGATATATGATGTTCATATATACATATATATGATATATGAGCAATAATATATGATGATCTACTGTGAATAACTTAGCTATTCTCAGCAATACAATTATTCAAAATAATTCTGAAGGGTTTATGATGAAAGGTGCTGTCCATACCCAGAGAAAGAACTGGTAGAGCCTAAATGCAAATATCTATGTTTTCTCTCACAGCATGACTTACATGAAAATGTGTTTTGCATGACTACACATGTATGACCTATTTCAAATTGCTTGCCTTCTCAATTGGGGAGGGGATGGAGGGAGAGAATTTGGAATTCAAATTTGAAAAAAGAATGTTAAAATTGTTTTTATATGTAATTGGGGAAAAAATAAAATATTTTTAAAATAAAAAGTATCAAAGACAATGAATTAATATCAACACTGAACATTATGTGCACCAAATGGTGTAATATCTAAATTCTTAAAAAATTAAATGAGTTACAGGAAGAAATAGACAGTAGAACTATAAAATAGGGGAACCTCAAATTACCCTCCTCACATATAGATAAATCTAACTATAAATTAAAAATGGAAGAAGTTTAGGAGAGGAATAGAATTTTTTTTAATTAAACAAATGCTTTATTAACTTCTGGTTTACATCATTCATTTCCACAAGATTATGAGTTACATTTTTCCCTCATTTTTCCCTACCCACCACCCCAGAATAGCAGTCCCACTAGATATCCCCTCATCCAATCTGCTCTCTCCCATATCTTCTCCCATACCCCCTCGACTTTGCCATTAGGGCAAGGTGAATCTCTGAGCCCCACTGCCTGGACATCTTATGAAACATTTAATTTTAAAACTTCAATTTTCAGATCCATTCCCTTTCTCCTTTGTCACCCACTCCCTCTGAGAAGATAGGCAATTCAGTATGTGTTGTACATGTATATCTATGCAAAACATTACCATAGTAGATATATTGTAAAAGACTGCTTATATTTCCCTCCCACCTGTCTCACCTCCCACCTGGTCCATTCCCTACTTTGATCCTGTCCCTCTTTGATAGTGGGTACTTCTAACCTCCCCTCTCCCCAGAATGCCCTCCCCTCCATCATCCCCCTCTCATCCCCCTTTCCCCTACTCAGGAGAGTGAGTGAGGGTAAGATATTCCATTTAGTATGTATGTGATTCTCTCCTTGAGCCAACTTCAAGGAGAATATGCTTTTGCCTTTTTGCCTTCCTGTTCTTCCCCTCCCCTGCAACTACTTCCCTTGCCTCTTCTACATGAGATAGTTTGCCCTACCCTGTCTCTCTCCATCTCCTCTTGCCACTTTCCTCTCTCACCTCTTGACTTCACCCCTTAAGAATCATCCCTTCCTTGGGGCGGCTAGGTGGCGCAGCGAGCAGAGAGCCAGCCCCGGAGCCGGAGGGACCCGAGCTCAGATCCAGCCCCAGACAACCAACACACAAACAAAAACCCAGCCACGTGAACCTGGGCAAGTCACCCAACCCCAATTGCCCTCCAAAAAAAAAGAAATAATCATCCCTTCCCATCAAATTCACCCTGTGCCCTCTATCCATGTATACCTGTGAACATATGCCATGTACCCTTCTTCAATTATTTTCATAATGAGAAAGGTTTCATCAAACACAGTTATTGTTTATCCATGTAGGACTGTAAATAGTCCAACTTTGATAAGTTCCTTTTTATTTCTTTTCCTTGATTACTTTCTCAAGCATCTCTTGCTTCTTGTGTCTGAATGTCAAATTTTCTATTCAACTCTGGTTTTTTCCTCAAGAATGCTTGAAAGTCCTCTATTCCACTGAATGACCATATTTTCCCCTGAAATAAGATACTCAGTTTTGCTGGGTAGGTGACCCTTGGGTTCATTTCCAGCTCTTTTGCCCTCTGGAATATCATATTCCATGCCCTTCTATCCCTCAATGTAGAAGCTGCCAGGTCCTGTGCTATTCTGATTGTGTTTCCACAATATTGAAAATGTTTCTTCCTGGCTGCTTGTAGTATTTTCTTCTTGATCTGGGAGTTCTGGAACCTGGCTATCACATTCCTAGGAGTTTTCTTTTGGGGATCTTTTTCAGGAGGTGATGGGTGGATTCTTTCAACCTCTATTTCCCCCACTGGGTCTAAAACATCAGGGCAATTTTCCTTGAGAATTTCTTGAAGGATGATTTCTAGGTTCTTTCTTTGATCATGGCTTTCAGGTAGTCCAATAAATTTTAAATTTAAATTAAATCTATTTTCCAGGTCAGTGGTTTTTCCCATGAGATATTTCACATAGCCTTCTATTCTTTCATTTGTTTAGATCTGTTTAATAGTATCTTGATTTCTCACAAAGTTGCTAGCTTCCATTTGCTCCAGTCTAACTCTGAAGGAATGAATGTCCTCAGTGAGCTTTTGATATTCTTTTTCCATCTGGCAAATTCGACTTTTTAAGGCATTCTTCTCCTCATTGACTTTCTGAGCCTCTTTTGCCATTTGAGTTAGTCTATTTTTTAAGGTGTTATTTTCCTCAGTCAGGCTGTTGACTGTCATTTCATACTTTTCTTGCGTCTTTTTCATTTCTCTTCCCAAATTTTCCCCCACTTCTCTTATCTGCTTCTTAAGGTCCTCTATGGCCTGTAGCCAGCTTGTATTTTCATTTGGGGCTTTTGGTGCAGGAATTCTGACCTCACAGTCCTCCTCCATGCTTTGAGCCTCTTTGCCCCTAAAATAGGAGTCCAATGTTGAACTTTTCTGTTTATTTTGTTTCGTTTGCCTAGGCATATTGCCACTTAATTACTTGATTTTTGAGCTTGTTGCCACAGTAGGATATGCCACCAGACAGGGGAGCTTCCGCCCAAACGTGGGGTCTTCACAACTTCCGCCAGTTGGGTGGCCTCTGTAAAGCCTCCACCCACTCTGGCAAGTTGGATACCCACCCCAAACTTCCCCCCCAGACCACAATCCAGATCCAGGCAGTTTAAAGCAAGAGTGATTAACCCCCAGACTGATTGCTGGATCTTCCTACAGTTCACAGACCAGGAGCTAGAGCCACTACTGAAACTGCAAAATGGCTTCTGTGCAGCTGTCTCTTCAGCAGCTTTTTGCCCCCAGGGGAGGAAGCCACGTGTTCCCCAAATACTGGTCCCAAAGTCCATAGGGCACTAACCTCTCACATTGTCCTAGGCATATCTGTGCTGATAATTCTGGAATCGCCACAATTGCTGGTGTTCTGGGGTCCCTCCATCTGGCTGAAGGCCCGGCCTCCCTGGGGCTAAAACCGCAGACCTGGGCTCGGCTCTGTGCGCTGAGCTGTCTGTTCCCAGCATGCTGTGCTGCCTGCTCTCAGAGAGCTGCACTAGCCACTCCCTGCAGGGCTGCTGGGCTGTCCTCAGCAGGAGGTTAGCTTCTCTGTGCTGTTCTGTGGGTGCTGTGGCTCCAGAAGTTGTTCGGAGCTCCCTTTCACATTGTTTGAAATTTGTGCGGGGCAGAGCACATTGGAAATGCTGTTTCTACTCCACCATCTTGGCTCCGCCCCAAGGAATAGAATTTTTTAAAAGAAAAAATATGATAGACCTTTGGAGAAAAATGAAGGAGAATAGAAAAGATTATACTTTTTCTCAGCTATTCATGGAACCTTCACAAAAACTGAGCATGTATTAGGGCATAAAAACATCACCAGTAAATGCAGAAAAATAGAAATATTCAATTAACTTTTATATAACCACAGTGCAATAAAATTACATTTAATAAAGGATCTTTGAAAAATGGATTAAAATTCATTGGAAAGGAAATAACTTGATCCTAAAGAATGAGTTAGTCAGGGCAACCAGGTGGAGCAGTGAATAGAGTACAGGCCCTGGAGTCAGGAGGACCTGAGTTCAAATCCAGCCTCAGACACCTGACACTAGTTTGTGACCTTGGGCATGTCACTTAACCCCAATTGCCTTGCCTTCCCCCCTCCATAAAAACAAGGAATTAGTTAGTAAACAACAAATCATAGAAAAAATCAAGAATTCCATTAAAAATAATGACTGTAATGAGACAACATACAAAAATTTGGGGAATACAGTCAAAGCAGTACTTATGCAGAAATTTATATCTCTGGATGCTTACATCAACAAAAGAGACATAGCAAATCAATAAATTGGGTATGCAATTAAAATAAAACCATAGAAAACATTTTAAAATCACCATTCAGACAAAAAATAGAAAACTTGAAAATCAAAGGAGAGATGAACAAAAAAGAAAGTAAAAAAATTATTGAAACAATAAAATTAGGAGTTTTTTTAAAGGCTAGTAAAATAGGCATTAGCTAAATTGAGTTTTCAAAAAGGAAGAACATCAAATTACCAGTATCAAAAAATGAAAAAAAAAGTGAATTCATAATTAGTGATGACGAAATAAAAGCAATTACTAGGAGGTATTTTGCCCAACTATATGCCACTAAAAATCAAAATGAACGGGATAAATGTTTATAAAAAATATAAATTTCCCAGAATAAGAGAAGATGAAATAAAATATTTAAAAAACCCTAGTTTAGAAAAAGAAGTTGAAAAAGCCTTAAATGAGCTCCCTAAAAAAATTCCTAGGACCAGATGGACTTTTAATTGAATTTTACTAAGCAATTAAAATTTTTTATTTTAGAATCAAATGCCAGAACACAAATACAGAAAAGAAACACAAACAAAACATAAACTTAAATATTGGACCTTAAATACAAAGTTAGAAAGAGAAAACAGCATGTTGTGTGCATAGCAGAACATAAGAGAAAATTCTAAATATGTAACAATAAATTTTCCTTTCAAGAAAGCCTATATGATAAATAATACTTATTGTGTTGAGAATTATCCATCTTTTCTTTACTTCCTTGTAAATTTTCTCTTGTTCTCTGCTGTGCACATTTTTACTTTGTTCTCTTTTTTCCCTCCCCAACTCCTCCAGAAGGCTACAATAGAGTTTAAAGGTTTCTCTATAGCTATACTTATATACATATAAAAATATATAGACATATGCTTTCCCATATTGTACTCCTGATCTTTGTTTTTATGTTTGTGCATATCTCCTGCTTCCTATCCCTCCTGCCTCCTCTGCTTCACTTCTATCCACTACCTTGACCTCCTATTACTTGCCTACCCCCCTCCAAGGATCCCTCTCCTATCCTCCCATTCCCATAAATCTAAATACCCTTCTATACCCCCCTTTTACCTATTCCCTCACTCTCCCTTCTAAAGATCCCTCCCTTGTCCTCTCCCCACTCCCTATGGCCCTACCATTTTATTTCTTCTGAATTTAGAAGACTTTTATATTCTCCTAAACATATATGTATTGTTCCCTCTTCAACGCATTCCCCATGAAAGTAAGTTACCGGAACTACCAGCCCTCCCCCCCATCTAATTCCTCTGTATTGATTCTTCCTCTTGCACCTCATTTGTATAAAATAATTACTCTTTCTAGCTGTTCCTAAATGGTTTTACTTTTTAAATTCATATCATACTCAGGTTTACTCCAATTTTTCTTATAAGCTATGCAATTATTAATAAGAATTTTACACACAAATTTACATTATATATATATATATATTTAATAAAAGCTCTGTCCTTATTTCTCTTGGTTCTTGAATGTTGAATCTTCTACTGAATTCACAATTTTTGTAAACAAAGTCTTGAAAATCAGAAAGTTTATCTAATATCTATTTTTTCCTTCAGGATAATACTTAACTTTGAAGGATATGATATTTTTGGCTAGAGCCCCAGTTCTTTTGCTCTTCAATATGTTGTGTTCTAAGACCTTCGGTCTTTTAAATGTCTCTGCTGCTAGGTCTTGTGTGAGACTAATTGTGGCAGCACCATATATAAATTATTTTAATCTTGATGTTTTTAATACTTTATTCTTGAGCTTGGAATTTTGGAATTTGATTATGATATTCCTGAGTTTTCCTCATAGGATCTCTTTTAAGTGGTGATCAATAGATTTTTTTTCCTATTTCTACTTTCTCCCCTTGTTCTAATATTTCAGGACAATTTTATTTAATTATTTCTTGTATTATTGTATCCAGGTTCTTTTTTTCATCATAACTTTTAGTATGATTATTTTTATATTTTCTCTTCTTGATCTATTCTCCAAATCTGTTGTTTTTCTCATGTTTCACTTTTTTCAAATTTTTCATTATTCATATTCGGTTTAATTACTTCTCAATCTCTCATAATTTCACTGGCTTCACTTTGCCCAATTCCAATTTTCAAGGTGTCATTTTCTTAAGATTCTGGATCTCCTTTTCTAATTGACTTTCTTTTCATAACCTTGTTTTTCTTGGGTTATTTTTTTTTTCATTTAGTTTTTCCTCCATCTCTGTAATTTGATTTTTAAAGTCTTTTTTAAGATCTTCTATGAATTCTTTTTGGGCAACCATTTGATATTACTCTTTGGGGGTTTCTTTACTTCAATATCCTCCTCTGACGATGAACCCTGGTCATCTCTATTCCCATAATAGTTTTCTATGGTTGGATTCTTCCTCCTTTTGCCTGTGAACTTTTTGTGGTAATAGCTTAATTTTTGTAATTACCTCTAGCCCTGGGGTGTGGGAAATGGTGCCTCTTGCCCTGATCTTCAGTTCTTCCCTCTAGCCTCAAACCAAAGCCAAACCTCCAACATCCTTTAAGTACCCACAACCAGGGGCTTTCTGGTCCACTGCTTTTGCACTCACTTGGTGTGCACTGATTCCTTCTCACCTCCACCCCTCTTCACAGTACAGCTGGGTCTGGCCATTCCTTTTCAGCAGAGGTTCCCTGGATCATCCAGTGCTCAAATGCCCAATTCTCCTTACTATCCCAGGGTTAAAATTCCTGTGGCTGGAACAGAGGCAGCCTCTCAAACCAACTAACCCCAGGGCTTGCTGCTGGTTGTTAAAACAGAACCTAGCATGGAGGTGTTTCCTCTTTATGGAACCAAATCTTGTCCTGGGATTTTTCTTCAGATCTTCTCAAATTGTCCAAGGAAGATCAGGTTGTACCCTGTTCTTATTTATCTCCACCCACACTTTGATGGCCCTAAGGTACTATTTTAACTATTCTGTGGGGGAAAAAATCTTGAAAGTTTGGAACTTTCTGACCTACTCTGCCATCTTCCGTCTTGCAATTAAAAAATTAAATTCCAAATTCCAAAACTACATAAACTGTTAAAAAAAATAGGTAAAGAAGGATATCTACCAAATTATAGGACACAAATATGATCTTAATATATAAACCAGAGAGAATGAAAACAAAGAAAAGTGTAGACCTATTTCCCTTATGAGTATTGATGCATATTTTTAAAATAAAATAATAGCAAGAAGATTATAACACTATATTACAAACATCATACTATAATCGAACTGGATTTACACCAGAACCACAGGGCTGGTTCAAATCAGGAAAATTGGGAACAGAATTAACCATAATAACAAAAAAACAATAATCATATTATTATTTCAATAGACACAGGAAAAAAAACCTTTTGACAAAATACAATACCCATCCTTGTTAAACACACACACACACACACACACATGAAAACACAGGAATAAATGGAACTTTCTTAAAATGATAGTAGTATCTATCTAAAACCAAAAGTAAGCAGTATCAATATTGGAGAGAAGATAGAAACCTTTCCAATAAAAACAAAGGTGAAGTAAGGATGTCTATTATTGCTCTTATGTTCAATTTTGTACTAGAAAGCTAACTATAACAATTAGAAAAGAAAAAGAAATTGAAGAAATAAGAATAAGCTAAAAGAAAACAAAACTATCACTTTTTACAATTGAGATAGTAGTTTACTTAGAGAATCGAGATTCAACTAAAAAACTAATCAAAACAATAAACAATTTTAACAAAGTTGCAGGATATAAAATAAATCCATATAAATTATCAGCATTTCTGTATATTACTGACAAAATCCAGCAAGAAGAAACAAAAAGAGAAATTTCATTTAAACTAACTACAAATAGTATAAAATACTTGAAAACCTACCTGCCAAGATACATACAAAAACTATATGAACACTACTACAAAACACTATTTTCACAATTAATAACAGGTAAATAATTGTTGAAATATTAATTGCTCATGATATTAGGAGAACAATTTATATAGTAACAGCAATGTCATGAAGATAATCAACCTTGAAAGACTTAATAACTCTTATCAACCCAATGACTAACCATAATTTCAAAGGATTCGTGATTGAAACAACATCCAGATAAGAGTTCATAGGCCCAGAGTCCAAACTGAAAGATATTTTCTTCCTTTTTCTTTTTCTTTCTTTTTTGGAAATGGCTAGTGTAGAAATTTGTTTTATTTGTAAAGAATTTTATTTTGCTTGCCTTCCCAATGCATGGGCAATAGAAGGAACAGAAAATTCAAAACTGAAAATAAATTTGTAATAAGTAATGGAAAAAAGTTAGAGTAATATTAAAAAGCAAAATAAGTGAATAGAGCACCGGCCCTGGAATCAGAAGGACCTGAGTTCGGAGCCGGCCTCCGACACTTAATCCACACAAACAAAAACCTAGCCGTGTAACCTTGGGCAAGTTACTTAACCCCAATTGCCCTAAAGGGGCGGCTAGGTGGCGCAGTGAGTAAGAGCGCCGGCCTCGGAGTTTGGATGACCCGAGATCAGATCCGGCCTCAGAAAATGAGCACCCACGCATAAATAATGACTAGCCGTGTAACCTTGAGCAAGTTACTTAACCCCAATTGCTTTAAAAAAAAAAAAAAAGCAAAATAGATAAATAGATAAAAATGACCATACTTTTGACTCAGAGGTTAAATTATTAGTCATATACATGGAGGTCACTGATTAAGAGCAAGTCCCCTTATACACCAAAATATTTGTAGAAGCACATTTTGTTGCAATTAAGAACTGGAAAGAAAGTAGATGCCTATTCATTGAGGAATGGCTAAAAAAGCTGTAATGGATGAATTTGATGGAATATTAATGTGCTGTTAAAAAGATGACAAATCCAATGCATACAAAGCATGCATTTGCATGAACTGCTTTCACATGAAACATAAAATGCATACAAGTTCCAACAATGTAAATATAGAAAGAACAATCCAAACTAAATGTTGTAAAATGACAAAGAAAAAACACAACTCCAATAAAGAGTTAGGAGAAGACAACTCCTTCCACAGCTCTGCAGAGTTGGGAGGTACACAGTTATGGAACATCATATATATTTTCAGATTCTTTCTATCAGTGGATTTATTGAGGTTTTTTTCTCTTCATCCTTTACAAAATATTCTTTTTATATGAAATGACTCTTTGGGAGTGTGAAGGGGAAAGTATAGGAGACATTAAGGTAATATAAAAACAAAATATATTCATTTGAATTTATTTTTATAAGTAAATATATTATTATATTTATATAGAAAAGATAAATATTTAATTATCTAGTTCTATTAATTATGTGATATAATACAGATATCTAATTATCTAAGAATGAGTTAAAATAGAAAGCTATCAAATTATCTACCAGTAGTCACATATCATGTGAAATATTCTTTAGTCTGCCCATTATCTCTCCCAGCCTCCCAGAGAATCTTAAGAGCTTGTTATCATACGATTTGTCCTCAGCACATTTTATGCTACTCGCCCCAAGTGCAAAAATTTATAATTACCTACAGAACTAAGTTTTACAGGATTAAAGCATTGAAGGAAAGCAGAGGAAGGAAAAATTAGTTAGGTAATTTTATAATGTTAGATTGTCATTCCGTACTGGTTTAAATTAGAAATATAAACCAGCAGTGTTGTATTGCATCGCTGGTTTTCATAAAGATAAGACTTGAATCTGTGGATGATTTAATTATAAAATTAAAAAAAAAACCTGATAGAAATAATTTCCCTGTTCAGTGCAGAAGAAGTCCTGTTGAGAACAAGATATTTTCCTTAGCATGTGACTGAGTTCCTAATGATTTTTTCTTTAGCATTCCAGGGAACTGGTCATTCCAAAAGTGACTTCATAATAAGGGGAGGGAATGTTCCACCCACCAGTTTCATCAACATGAACTGAATCTTCATACATCTGGTATAGAAAACAGTCACTAAAGACCCTTCAGGTGGATAAAATCACCTTCTGTCTCAGGAAAATGAAAATTATTTTGATATTTTTCATCTTGGAACATTATGATTTCTCAGGTAATGTTATTAATTTTAAATTCTGACAATTTAACAATGCTAGGGCAGAGTAACCAAGGGATAGCAATTTCCTGTATTGAATGTTGAGACACTGGGCCCTCCCATTGATGATAAGGTTCACTACCAAGATTAAAACTTTATAGTTACTTGGCATATATTTTCTGCTGTTTCTTCACAATAAAGTATAAGCTACTTATGGGCAAAGACTGTTTCATTTTTGTCTTTGTATCTCTAGCATCTAGCTTGACACATAGTAAGTGCCTAATAAATGCTTACTGAAGGAAGGAATACCTCAAGCAATGTGTATTTCAGTAGTTCAGAAAAATTAAAGCATCATACTCTGTCAGGTCTCAAGTGGAAATTTATCAGGAAAGTATGGAAGGAAGGGGGAAGGAAAACTTTGTTAAGCTCCTATGTATCCAGGACTGTACTAACCACTTTACAAATATCCCTTATAGCTAGAATCATAAGAAACCCATAGGAGGCATTAGTCATTAGCCTATTCCTATGTCTTTACTAGGACAGGTTCCTGTATTTCCTGAACTTTACTTTCATAAATTTGGTTCAGTCCCTATATATTTGAGAACTGAGGCCTATATCAAAGAAACTTGGTGTAATTTCCCCACAGTTTCTTGTTTTCCTTCTAATTTTGGCTGTATTTACTTTGTTTGTGTAAAACCATTTTCATTTCATTTAATCAAAAGGATCCCTTTTAACTTCCACGATCTTCTCTATCTCTTCTTTGGTCATAAAATCTTTCCTTATCCTTAGATCTTAGATAATTTTTTCCATGCTCCACTAATTTGCTTATATCATGCTTTAAGTCTATATCATGTACCCATTTTGACCTTATCTTAATAGACAGTTTGAGATGTTGATCTATACTTAGTTTCTACCAGATTGCTTTCCTGTTTTCCCAGGGGTTTTTGTCAAATAGTGAGCTCTTACTCAAAAGCTTAGATCTTTGGATTTTTCAAACACTAAATTACTGTTGTCATTTACCTTTATATATTCTGCACCTAATCTATTCCATTGATCAACCACTATATTTCTTAGCCAGTGCCAAATTGTTTTGATGATTACCACTTCATAATATAGTTTGAAATATGGTACTATTAGGCCACCTTTCTTCATATTTTTCTTTCATTGATTCCTTTGACATTCTTAATTTTTGTTCTTCTAGATGATTTTTTTTTTTTTTTGCTTTTTGGAGGGCAATTGGGGTTAAGTAACTTGCCCAAGGTCACACGGCTAGGTTTTTGTTTGTGTGTGTGTTAAGTGTCTGAGGCCAGATCCGAACTCAGGTCCTTCTGACTCCAGGGCCAACACTCTACTCACTGTGCCACCTAGCCGCCCCTCTTCTAGATGATTTTTGCTATTGGAATGACACTGAATAAGTATATTAATTTAGGTGGAATCATTATTTTTACCATATTAACTTTGCCTACCTATGAAAAATTAAGCTTTCTCCAATTGTTTAGCTCTGTATTTGTGTGAAAAGTGTTTTATAATTGTATTATAGTTCCTAGCTATGTATTGGCAGGTAGATTCCCAAGTACTTACTACTATTTACAGTTATTTTAAATGGAATTTCTCTTTCTGTTTCTTCCTTTTTGTTCCTTTATCCTTCCTTTATTGGTAATATATATAGAAATGCTTTATATGTGTTTATTTTACATCCTATAATTTTGTGAAAGTTGTTGTTTCTAATAGTTTTTTAGTTGACTCTATAGGATTTTCATCATATTATCTGCTGTAATGGTAATGGGAATTGAAGATCTTCCATGCCCCTTGTATTGGCAAGCAAATGGGTACTTAGCACTTAGTTTCAAGTTCATAATTGTGTCATGTCATGCTGTCATGTATTAAGACCCAGAACTTGTGAATCCCACAGTGGTGCTGATATAATAGGAAGGGGAGGGGCAAGGAGGATCTAATACCATATATAAGGAGAGGCCCAGGTTGGAGAGGAGAGAGATTTGGAGAACAGAACTTCTTCTGAGAGCCATTGAGAACTTCTGCTGAGAACTTGTGCCAAGAATTGCTGGGAGCCAGAACTGCTGGAAGAGATGCAGTGTGCAGGCTGAGCAGCTACTATGAGTGAGGAGAGGAGGATCCCTTGCTTGACTGAATGAGTGAGGAAAGGAGGATCTTTGCCTGAGGGAGTCTGTTTTGTTTTGAAGGTTTGAGAATGTGGGTGTGTGCTGCACTGCCTCTGTATACCAACTTTATGGCTACTGTAATGACTTTGACTTCCTAGTTTGGGGACTCAGTTTTCTGGTATTTGAATAAATACTTTGGTTCTGTCCTCCATGTGAAAATCCTGTTACATTTTGTGATTCACAACTAAACAAGCATATTTATAGTCACCGTAGGCACTGTAAATATTGCATTGGTGTTATAGCTGCAAAGAGTGATAGTTTTGTTTCCTCATTGCCTATTCTTATTCTTTCAATTTCTTTTTCTTGTCTTATTGCTATAGATAATGTTTGTTCTTGATTTTAGATAGACACTGCTGATCACTTTAAGAAAAACTCCATTTATTACTATGCTTTTTAATGTTTTCTTAAATAGGAATGGGTGTTTTATTTTATAAAAAGATTTATTTCTGTATCTATTGAAATAATCAGGGGGCGGCTAGGTGGTGCAGTGAGTAGAGCACTGGCCGTGGAGTCAAAAGGACCTGAGTTCGGATCTGGGCTCAGACATTTAACACACAAAAACAAAAAAACCTAGCCATGTAACCTTGGGCAAGTTACTTAATCCCAATTGCCCTCCAAAAAAAATAAATAATCCGGTTATTTTTTTGATTTTTGTTATTGACATGATCAGTTCTGGTTATAGTTTTCCTATTATCCAGCCCTGTGTGGTGGGTAAAGATGAAATGACTGAGGAAAAGAAGATTCAACCTTCTGAGCATATCAATTTATTAAGCAATGCATATTGTACAACAAATCAGAACTAGACCTCCTCAACTTAGAACTGGACTCTGAATACAAAGGAAGAAAGATTTTTATGTATTAAAAGCAATGAATCAAATAAGCCCAACTAATTAAAAGAAAATAATTAACTGGAATATAAAATTAGGCAATCTGATTTCTATTTAGAGGAAAAATTAGGGACTAACCAATTAGGTAGGGAGAGGGTAAAGAGGTGTGATTCCCTGAAATCAGAAAAAAGGGGTGTTCCACTTCTCCCAAGTGTTTGTATTTAATCAAAGGAACATGGAAATAATAACTGACTGACCAATCTGGGGCCAGGTTTCAGATAAAACATATGGTTTACATGACTTGCTTGAGATATATAACTGTGAGAAAACTCATAGCATCAGTCTTAGGATTTGACTGATTTTCTGGTCAGCATGATCTAGGTCCTTAGCCAGGGGTCTCTAAACAACAGGTAGTTGTAGTCCTGTAGTAGTCCAGCTTCCCAGATATGCAGGGTTAAGTTCATACAATGAAGTGTAGTTTTCTCTCAGTTCCCACAATTGAATAAAATTTTCTCAAAAGACATAAATTGAACTAGATCCATAATTGAATAGAAAGGGAACTGAGCTAGCCCCAGAATTGCCACAAGATGGAGTCAGTGTTGTTCATTCAATTTCCACGCCCACTTGCTGTTCTAATCCCATCAATTCTTTCAATTCCTCCTTTTGAAAGGTTTTTCATATATTTAGAATCAGAATTACATAAGGCAGTTTTCAGATCAAACTATTTAGAGGGCTCACAATGAACTATGAATGAAGGGATATTTACATGTCACCAAGAAAACTTAAACATAAAGATAAACACCATGAAACAAAAGGCTAATTAAAATACAATAATTGTCATCAATATGAACTAACATCAAGTCTCCCTGTATCCTAGTAACTCACTGTCAATGTCACATTTACCATCACATTTTGTCTTGAATCCTAGATGTCCCATGTAGTCTTCCGGTCCCTGGAAATCTCTTGGACATTCTGGACAGGCTTCATTCTCAGAACAGTTCTGAAGGAGGCTCTGCTTCTCTGGTTCCAAGTCACTTATAGAGATTCCTAGATAATTCTGATAAAATCTGCTAGTGACAAGACAATACAATTTAGCAAAATCTCTTAAATTTGGTTTATCAAACCTGCAACCTAAGAGAATTTTCAATTTCTGTTTCTTTATCTAAACTTTGCAACTAATGTAAGAAACTTAAAAAAAAAATTCATGAGGGCGACTAGGTGGTGCAGTGAGTAGAGCATCGTCGGCCCTGGAGTCAGAAGGACCTGAGTTCGGATCCGGCCTCAGACACTTAATGCACAAACAAACAAAAACCTAGCTGTGTGACCTTGGGCAAGTTACTTAACCCCAATTGCCCTCCAAAAAGCAAAAAAAAAAAAAAAATTCATGAGTATCTAACTTGTAAAATGAATTCTTTCTTTTAAAATTATCAGATACTTCAAAATGGAAAAAATAATTTCACTTTCTTTATACTTATCAATACAATTTTATATATAATATCCTTAACCCAATTTTTGTTTTACTTTTTGGAGAGCAATTGGGGTTAAGTGACTTGCCCAAGGTCACATAGCTAGTTAAGTGTTAAGTGTCTGAGGCTGGATTTGAACGCAGGTCCTCCTGACTCCAGGGCTGGTGCTCTATTCACTGCACCACCTAACCGCCCCGAGAACTTATTACTAAAACAAATTGAAAGCCTGAATTTTCATACAAGATACATTTAGAAGCTAATCATATACATATGTATTTAATTCTAGAGAAAATATTTTAATCCTATTCCTTTCTCAAATTTTACTGTTCCACTTAATTAGAAAATATTTACATTGTATCTGTTTTATTACTTCGTCTAATTCCTTTAGAAGGATCTCATCCCTAAATCATAAATTAAACATAAATACATATTAAAATGGTGATGGTTGTATATTATTATAGTAACACAGAGATACTCTAGTATCACTCTATTAATAGATTTAGTATTGTACTCACAAAACTTCTACTGCTCATCTGCCCTCATTATAGAAATTTACTATGAAAGGAAAAGGAGAGACATAGTTATAATAATAATAAGACTCACCCCTCAAAGCCACAGACTGACCTTATATATACCATAACGAGGAAAACATAACTCCCTTAGCTCTGTTTGATTCCCTGAAACTGTGACCAGGTCCCTTACTCTCTTCTGCATTCACAGGTGCTATGCTCCTCTCTGCCTTAAAACTGCAACCATGCACCTACACCCTTGTGGCCAACTACATGCACTCCTCTCTACCCTAGAATTAAGACCCAGAACTATATATGGGCAATAGAATCACCATATGGGCAAGAGAGTTGCCAATCAGCTCTAGCCACACCCAGTGCCAACAAAGGATCATATGTAATCTCTTTCTGACCAGATTGAGACCCCCTGAGAACTCTCAAAGCTGCTGCTCCCACATGTGTGTACTTTAGACAGGTTTCCACCCCAGTGTCACAGACCTATCCTGCTAACTTCCAAAGTTGTGTTAGGCTGGAAAAATATCTCACCTCAACCTTTTGTTGGTTCTGTGATGCCAAAATTTTATTTGAGACATTATTTTAAAGTTGTTTGGAGGGGAATGTTGAGAGATTTCAATGGATTGGTGCCTATACTCTGCCATCCTGCCCCGCTCCTCTCATTTCTTTTCCCAATTTTTCCTGCTCTTTTATAATTTTCAAAATCTTATTTTTTAGTTCTTTTTATAGATCTCTTTCTTTAAGTCTTCTAGGAATTCTTGTTGGGCCTATTTCCAGTCTGCATTTTTCTTTGAGGCTTTGCTTGCAGAAGTTTTCTTATCATTTCTTCTGAGTTTATCATAAGCTTCCCCATAGCCATAGTAGCTTTTTAATGTTGAGATTCTCTTTTTTATTGTGTTTTGCTCCTTTCCCCAGCCTATTTCTTGACTTTGAACTTTATGCTAGAGTTGGGTTCTATTCATCTCTTGTGGGGTAGGGCTCACTATCCTAAAAATCAGGCTTTTATCCCTGATGCTTTCACATCTAGTTCTTGGAGTCTGTATATTTTTACTGCTTTCAAGGTGGTATGATCCAAGGAGAAGTATGATTCATGTTTTCCTGGTCTGTATTTTGGTCCTTACCTAGGAGGGACCTATAATCCCCTTGTGACTACAATCACTAGAATTCCTCTTTCCTCTCTGGAACTTCAAAAAGGGACTACGTTCTTCACTCTCTCTGCCCTGCAGCTGTGACAAGGGCCTCTGCTCCCTTGTGGTCATAAACATTACTCTTCACCCTAGAACTGGGACCCAGAACTATGTAATGGATATTGGAGTTGCCAAGCAGCACCTGATCCTGCACCCAATTACCATTCAGTGGTCCCCTTTAATGCCTTTCTAACCAAGTTGCCTAATTCCCTTACCATCTCTGGGTAGTAAGAGCTCCTAGAACTGTTGTTGCTTCTGTCTGTGCAGCTGTAACTTTCAAGTCCCATAGCTGGTGTTTCTGTCACACTATGTTCCCCCCAGTGTCACAGACCTTTCATTCTGACATCTTAAGTTATCTTGGACTGAAAACATCCATCCTGACCTTTTCATGGCTATACTGTTCCAGAATTCAATTTGACACATTATTTTGAAGTTGTTTAAATGGGAATGTTGGAGGAGTTCAGCTAGACTTCTCCTTCCACTATGCTATCTTCATATCCATGTCTTACGATAAGGATTTGATCTAAATGTTGGGTGATTTGGTCTGGGCTCAGATATTTATCTGGAAGAGTATGTGGGGCTGGCCTTCTATTTCCTCCCCATCATGCACCCCCTCCCCCTACAGGTACCCCTTTACTGATACACTGCTACCAATCTCTCCTTTCTAATACTTCCAGCAGAGTCAAAGGAAAGTAGGGCAGCCTTGACATTGTAGGAAGGACAGAAGCCAAAAACTATCAGCAGTAGCTATAATTCTGGACAAGAGCCAGATGATATCTGTGTCATGGAGAGGAGCCAGTGTCAGGCTGGAGAATCTCTGGATGGCAGCTGACCAGTGATACAATATTGAAGTTGGTTACAGAAGAACCACTTCCCATTTAATGGTTTTGTTTATCATGTATAATTCTGTATGACAGCACATGTGTGTAAATGCATAATGCATTATAATGTTAATGGTACATAAAATCTTCCCAGTCCATTAACAGACTTCACATGGAACCCATTACAGGAAACTTGTTTAGGGGAGGCTTACTTGTAGGAAGGCTTTCAAACCTTTTGCTAATTTCTAATTAGGCACTGAGAAAATACTGCAAAGACCTCTAGAATAGGAGTGAATGTGTCTGAGTTCAAGGACAGCACTGCCACACTTGGGCTATATGACCTTGATCAACTCATTAACCTTGCTAAATCTTGACATTTTCAATTGGAAAATGGAGGAAATAGAGGAAAATTTACCTTACAAAGTCTCTATGAAGAAAGTCCTTGATAAATCTTGAAGTGCTACAGAAATGGGACAAGATATTAGGGTGTCATCAGCTTTCTCCATCAGATGCCACCTTTCTATTTCACTGTCTTGGTAATATCCCCTTCTCACACACCAATCTTAACTTCCACATGCTTTCTTCCTCCCTCTACATGGATGAGAATTATCTGTAGCCTGCAGATTGTTGAAACAGAATGGGAAAGGGTATAGGAACAGATCACTGGGAAATGCCATCCAAAGTTGGGGGAAGTGAAAAAAATCTATTTAAATTTGTGGTCAGGGGTGGGAAGAGGGAAGGGGGAAAGGAAGATCAAGGGAGAAGAAGATGGAGAAATGGAGAGAGATGGAGAAAGAGAAAGAGACAGAGAGAAAGAGGAAAAGAGAAGGGGAAAGGGAGAGACAAGGAGAGAGGGAAAGAGAAAGAGAAGAGAAGAAAAACAATCACTATGATGTAAGACAATTAAGAAGATAATTAACTATTCATTGTATTTGGTTTTGGTGTAGATTTCTTCAACTGATATGGCATCGGTCCTTGTTTTTATGTAGTTCTATAAATAAATTTATTTAATGGAGTATGAGTGGCTGATATACAAATTTGTATTTAAGTCATTATTGCCTCTGTTTGCTTTATGGGAAAGTAAATTCTAACTCTGTTAGGACTAGGTACGGTTATTATTTCCATTTCATAGATGAGGAAACCGAGGCAGGATGAGGTTAAGTAATGATCAATAATAATAATAATAGCAAAAGTTTATATATAGCTTGCTATTTGCTTAGCTCTGTGCTCAACACTTTATGATTACTATATCATTTGTTCCCCATTTTACAAACAAGGAAACGGAAACAAACAAGTTAAATGACTTGTCCAGGGTCACATAGCTGGGATGTGTCTGAGGTTGGATTCCAGCTCAGGCCTTCCTGATTCTGTCCTCACTTAGCTGCCTCCCTAATTCATCAATCAACAAGCTAGTGTTTATTAAAGACTTACTTTTAAGTGTTTAGTGATAATTTCTGATGTTACAAAAAAAAAAAAAAGAGAGACTCTTTGCCCCCAAGGAGCTTATACTCACACAATGAGACATCCATACATATGAGCCACAAAAAAATGTAATTTGGGGAGGGGATGCTCTAGTATCTGGGGGAATCAAGAAAGATTTCATGAAGAAAGGGTCACTTGAACTGAGTATCGAAGACAACCAAGGAGTCAAAAAGATATAGATGATGAGAATATATTCCTGGAATGAGGACAATCAGTCTCAAAGCAGAAGTAAGAGACATGGGGTTTCCTGAGCGCTGAAGAATAAGTTCATGAAAGTTGAGTCAGCTTAACCCACTCCCCTGCCCAGCATGAAATCAAGAGAAATCAAAGGTTTCTGAGGGAAATATTTTTTAAAACTTTGTGTCTGAAATTTTTCATAATTTTTACTGCATTTGAACCACATGGTATCCCTGCAAGGTAGACTAGACAGGTGGTATTGTGTTCAGTTTATACCTGATTCACTTCCAGCATCCATGATTCTGTGAGTGTAGGCTTTTCTTCCATGGGAATGAATCCTTCCTAATCCCTCCATGCTCTTATATACAATCTTTGTGAGTTTCTATACTTGGGGGTGGGACAAGAATATATAGTGTATACATATATAGTGGCCAATCACATAATGGTGAACCTCTCTGCATGATATGGCAGATACTTAAACTGGGTATCTGTCATTCATTACAGGGCCCATCCTTGAAAATTTCCCATCTAACCTTGTGCTCTTAATATTAGCTACTATAGCTGTCAAGAACCAAGGACCACCTCTACCCCTAAATGAGATATCAGAGTAAGGCATTAGTTTCTAATCTAATCTAATTTCTAGATCAAGAAACTGAGGCTGAGAGAGCCCACAATCACATGGAAAACCAATGGTAAAGACAGGACAAAGAAGCCCATTTTCTAAACTAGCACTCTTTATGACCTCACCCATGAAAAGAAGGATGAAGCAGTTCTCAGTCTATGCCAGTTTTCAGACATTGGCAACAACATAGGCAATATTAATTGTGCAAACTTTCTGTGCCTCAGTTTCCTAATCCGTAAAATTAAGGGGGTTAGACTCAAAAGCCTCTAAGGTCCCTTCCTGCTCTAAATCTATGATTCCACTCTTTCTAACTTCCCTGGTCTACTCTCCTCTCTTAAGCCAATGGTTGTTTACAACTTATAACAATTCAGTCTTTGAACTTTTCCCATTTCCAGGAATCTACATAAGCTAGGGATGGAGGTATTACCAGCAAAGAAAGAATCACAACTAATTGCAGGGATCTTCTCCCTGATGGTAGATGAGCTTTTATCTTTTTTTCATTTGTCTCAGCATACAAATTGTCTGTTGTAGTTTCTTCTTCCTCTTGATCTATGTTGGAGAATGACAGCTTCTCTAATTAGGCAGCTGAAAAGGTAACCTAAGCAACTCAGAGCAGGCAACAGCACCACAACCACCAAGTTCCAGTGGCTCTCATATACCTAGTCAATATTTGCTTGTCTCTTCTGGACAAAGGGCACTACTTGGACTGAGTATCTATCTCTCCTTCATCATTCATTTCCTCCTGTCCCTGCCTTGGCTGTCTGCCATCCTTGCTTCTTGGGATTGTCTCTGATCTAGGGTTAATTCAGCCCTCACTTCCTTCATAACCATCAGAGCTGATCACTAAAGAGTGTAATGTTAATGGGATTTAAGATCTTCCCCATGGATTTAATAGGCCTCATGTGGATCCCATTAAGGGAAGCTTGCTTAGGGGAGGTTTGCTTGTAGGAAGGCTTTCACACCTTTTACTAATTTCTAATTAGGTACTGAGTCATGAGGGTTGTGATACCTTCTGGCTCTGAGTTGGTATTTTGCTTTGGGGGCTTGCTCATCAGAAGGATCTTGTAATTCCCTGGTGGAAATTCTGAGTGAGTGGTCATATGTTCAGAGTTCCTGACTGCTCAGATATTAAGGCTCTTTTGATCCAGGGATGTATGTAAAGTGTAAAGTTGATTTTGTAGATGAGGAAACTTAGGTAAAGAGGAGTCAAGTAATTTGCCTTAGATTATGCAGTTAGTGAGGGTCAGGTTGGATTTCCACTCGTGATCATCCCAGTTCCAGGTCCAGTGCTCTACCCAATGTATCCTCTAGCTGCATCTAAGATTTACCACCTTTGTACAACTACTTCATGAGAACTGTCAGACACACATAGGACACAGAGAAAGACAGACACACATACACAGAAAACCACTCAAGTAATTAAAAGCTTCCAAACTCAATTTATCTGCAACATAGAAAGCTTCCCTGGCTCTAAGGTTCTTTCTTCCTAGCAATGCATGCAGCTTTATGAGAGCCAGTTTAGAAACAATGGTAAAGAAGCCTAGTCTAATTCTACTTTTCCAGGCTAGCTATCATTATTCTCAGAAGAGAGAGACACCAATTATCCTTCAGAATTTTACCTCCCTGTATCACAGATCAAATGTCCTACTTTCCTAACTGTGGTTCCTACTTTCCTAACTGTGGTTGCCTCATTTGTTGATGGATCAAGATCCATCAACAATCTCCACTCCCAGGGAAGTGAGAAAGGGTTGGATCAGAGTCAAGAGACCTTTAAAAAACACCCTGAGGCTGGTTTATTGACTATCAACTTTATTACTTCCAGGCAGAGGTAGAAACAGTGGCCAACCTTGGAGGTGGCTTCATCTGTGCCATGGGGCTGGTTTACAGTTTAGCACATCTGTATCCTGGAAACCCTAGTGTTTCTCTGCTACAATTCAACAGATGTTTATTAAGTGCCTATTTAGTGCAAGTCACTTTGCTAAGTACCAGAGATATAAAGATTTAAAAAAAAAAAGAATCTCTGCCCTTAAGTTGCTGAGCTTCAAAAGAACTATAAATTACAGAGGGCCTGATATTCATAATGTGCTTATTAGAAATTGGGATTATACAGGTATCAAAATCATTTCAATTTTTGTACCTAAATTATTTTTGAAGATAATTCCATCTTTTCCATCATTTATTTTTACCAGATTATTTCATACAAAATATATGGCAGATGACACAGCCTGCTCCACAAGGGTCCTGGATATTTTCCATTTTATTAAACACTCTCTACTCTGTCACCCAGTCTCCTTGTTCATGGCTGGCCACAGCTTTTTGCTCCCATTCTGTTCTGCCAATGCCCCACACTTCCTTCAGCTGCCAGTTCTCATCTCCTTTGCACATAAAACTTCAGCCTTCACCCTGTGGCTCACCACGTTATCCCAGGGAGCTACTGACTTAATACTTGGAAATTGGAGGAGGAGTTTACAATTTTTATGACTCCTTTTAAAAATGGAATCATATGCCCTTGTTCTCTAAGACAATTTATTCATTTTCTCCTGACTCCAGGGCTAGTGCTCTACTCACTGCACCACCTAGCCACCCCTTATTCATTTTCTCTCAAATTCATACTTATTTAATCTTTATGTTTGTTACAGATATATTCTGTCATGGACTGAATGAAACACCAGCAGTGACAGTGATGGCTACAGATCATAGGCAAGCAGAAGAGATAACAGCTTCTAATAATGATCAATGGGATAATGACAAGGAGGTAAGTCTTAAGTAGCAATAGAGGGCATCACTGTGCAAGGATCCTGAAAAGTAAAGACTAAAATAATCAAATTGAGGTCTAAAAGACATAAGGTTTCACTGGTAGGTTGGACCAGAATCTACAGCAGAGTTTACAATGATCACAGAACTGTTTATTTATGCACTATCTTTCCACAACCCATATCCTTTTGTCTGAGTTGCCCATGTAAGACCATGTTCTTTAATGAGACTCAAAGAAAAGAATATGGACACAATTCACCTGCATCCTCAGAGGATCTCTTAAACCTGAAAGATGATAATAAAAAGTATGCACTAGCTTTGGGATATGGAAAATTTAGGAGGGACAGAAGGTCCAACTGTCAAGTCCACTATCCTCCCAGTCTACTAAGTACTGCAGATACCTCTGCTGTTAGCAATATTTAAGAAACTCCCAGACACACACATTCTTTTAGACCATCATTTCAGTACTAAAGGTGGCTAAGGACTAGTTCAATACAGAGGAAAGTCTTCATAGGCCTTCTCATACAACACAAGGTAGAACCATGATAAAATAAATCTTGGTTTGGAGCTTACACTGGTCAGTGAGGCAAACTGAGGAAAAGAAAGTTAAAAGGATTTTATTTAGACACCAAGGCAAGAAGGGAGCACTACTTTTATTATACAACTTTCAAATAAGAATAAAAGCATTTTGATTGGCACACAATTATTAGGAAATGGGATTAGTGCCACCTTAGCTCCTCACTCATTACAGTATCATAGGGAGATGGGATCCCTTATCTTGCAGGCTAGCTGCTCATGTACTCAAAGTCTAAAAAAGGTTTAAAGTGGATCTATTCAGGCTGACTCAGCTCAAATAGCTGCCTTCACACAATCATTCCCTTTGCTGCTAACCACACCCATAGTGTAGCACCACAATTGAACCTATATCATTCCTTTATACTCAAAGGCCTCATTCTAATCTCTGATGATTGAAATTTGAAATTTATCTTGGGAATCAGTTCTTTGCACCAATGAAGGCATTTTAAATACAAGCAACTCACAATTACTATGAGGACATAAGAGAAACCAACAAGTAGATACTTCAATCATAAGAAATTTGAGAGGCAAGAGGTTGGCCATTCCCATGAGGATTGATTGTGGTCTTTCTCATCCTTCTGGAACTTGTTCCAAGTTTTTCAAACCAAGTCTATATGGGTATGAATGTTATTGAAATTGTCAAGAACCCAGGTGCATCACTCCTGACCTATGGGAATGCATACTTCTCCCTTCCCTGTTAGAAAGAAATCTAAAACCAAACTATTTTGTAAGAACAAATTCCTAAGATGTGGACTTCAGTATTAAGGTCCTCCACTGCACCTGTGGTTTTATTTGAAAATACTTGCAAAAACCTATAGTGCTACATTGCATACTATCCCATACATGGGTGATATGATGGAAAAAAGCATGTTCAGGCTTTCCCACTAAAGGGGAAGTGTAGCAGAAACCAGAATGGCTACATGATTACTTTGTAAATATGTTATTCTAGGAGGTAGGGTAGGTATGGGCTAGAGGCCAAAAAGCACCTGCCCTAACCCACAGCTACCTGTCCAATCTGAGGGGAGCCCATGATACTTTTTTTTTTGTTACACAGGAAGTAAAATCTCTACAGGGCTATCCTAAAAAAAAATCTACTCACATATGCCAGACCTCCTAGTTTAAGAAAAATTCTCAGAAGACCCTTTCCATACTGAATGGTTACATTTTGTTTCAAGCACAGGGTATAATTACATCCCATTTGCCATTCCATTTCCTGACCTAGTGTCCCGTTTTGCTCATAACATGAACTGGTGGCCTGGCAATATGCTGCAAACTCAAAGGGGATGAATATTGCAAACAGTTAGTGGTCTTTTCCCAATCAAAAGTGAATGAGTGATGTAATAGGACTCATTCTTCAAGCCCATGGCAGCACAATTTGGTGTTGTATCTAAATTTGCCTTCTTAGTGTAGCAGCAAGCACCCTAGCATACCCAGGATGGCTGCTAGCACAGGTTCCTAGATCTGCTTTTCTGAAGGAAAACAACTCAAAATCAGTTAACAATCTTACTTTAATCAATCAAATATAATATCATTTACGTAATTCAGGGGAAAAAGTCAGCACCCTGAATTTCAGAGAATATAAACAAGTTACAAGCAGACAAAAATACAGACAGAGAAACAGATCAGCAAACAGGCTTCTAGCTGTCTGACCATTACATCCATACCTAGTCAGTTACCAGAGAGGGAAGCACCAACATCTGAGTTTTCAAAGCCGGAGGGCTTAATGGCTGCCCAGAGTTTCATCTGGTCAAATCACACAACACTTCCCAAAGTGAGCCCCAAAGTAAAACCTCACATCAGGTATGTATATAGCCTTCTCCTGGCTCAGAGAATGTAACAGCCCTCTCGACCCACTACTCAATCACAAAGCAACAAGGTTGTTTTCCTGAAAAACAAGCCTCCCGTCACAGGTTCCATGTGACCACATTCAGCCTATTAGGGGGCATAGTATATTTTCAAATCTGGGAAGGTTCTCAGAGTCACTTAAGCCTATCAAAGCCAACGGGCAGGGAAGATCTTCAGATTCCCATTCCCATAACACTTAGTTGCAAAATAACAATCAACACAAATCCTAGAAGTCTACTACCAAAGCTCAACAAGAGGCATCCTTTCTCTCAAAGACAAAAGGGCATGTGCACACATCTAGCCCTGTTAAAAGCATAGTTAGCATGTTGGATCAAATGCACATAAGTATTGGGCTCTCCTGTTCTCCCAACCCTAAAAGTGCAAAGTAAGGGATGAAGTGCAAGTAACAATGCATAGTAGATAGCAAGTGAGGGATTCAGTCCTAATCATCAGGGTGAAACAGACAGGTGGTAAAGGACTACTGATTCCAGTGTTGGGGTCTCTTTTTAGCCTAACTGGGTACTCTTCTGGGCTGAGGTCAATTACAACAGACTTCACAGGGGAGTAACATATCTAGGTCATCCACTCAGCAACCTTGGTAGCAGTATGACTGGTCAACAGGATCTAAAAAAGCTTCTACCCAATGACTCAAATGGTCTCTGTACCTCAAAACATATCTATAGCTCATATTTTTTGGCAGTTCGATAAAGTCAATCTGTGGGTGTTGAAATGATAATGTTGCCCACTATCTCCTCTTTTGTGTCAGTTTTTTTTTTCTCCAAAGATTTAAACTGTTGACCAAAAAAAAGGCAGCTAGAGACCACACAATAGGCATAAATACTATGGGGAAACCATGACAGGCAAACTTATAGTACAAGGGCCTCAGTTCCCAAATCTGTATCAATCCACACAGAAAAGAAAAACAATTTACAGAAAAGGTAACAAGTTAATAACACAGAGAACTAATAAAACAAGCAAAATTATAATAAGTTGAATAAAGAAACCTAACATAGCTGTAGTTTCAGGAGGGCCAAGTCCTTTGGCAGTGTCCATTATCTTTAGGAATCTGACAAGCACCTCCTGTGTATCTCTCAAACAGCTGTGCATGGGTCAGGGCAAGTGTGTGTTGATATTTCATTGGTCATCCCCAAGTCACTTAGAGATTCTCTAGGTAAAGATGCTGAAGTCTGATAGTGGTAAGACATTATAATTTAGTTAAATGTGATAAGGTCTAATCAAATTGGTCTTCTTGTAATTAGTTCATGTGGTAAAAGCCAATTTGAATCATATGGATCTAATCCTATTAAAAACAGAGCCAAGTGAAGGATACATGATTCACCTGAAACTTCAAAGAATTTTCAGTTTTTACATAGTGCTTGTTCTTTCTATCTTTGCCCAAACCTTATATCTGATATGGACATTCTGATATGTCTATTGATAGGCTGAAGAAAGAATCTTAAAAAAAAAAAAAAGAATCCATGAACACCTGACTTGGAAAATGAGCCCTTCTGTCCCTTTATATTTTCAGAGAGTTCAAAATAGGATAAATATGATTTAAAATTTTTTCTTTATAATTATTAATGCAATTTCATATGTAAAATTCTTTTTTTTTTTTAAAGCAATTGGGGTTAAGTAACTTGCTCAAGGTTACACGGCTAGTCATTATTTATGCGTGGGAGCTCATTTTCTGAGGCCGGATCTGATCTCGGGTCATCCAAACTCCGAGGCCGGTGCTCTTACATGTAAAATTCTTAATCCAAATTTTAGAACTTATTACAAAAATTCAAAGCCTGAATTTCCCATTACAAATATTAGGAAGCCGTGTGTGTGTGTGTGTGTGTGTGTGTGTGTGTGTGAGTGTCCTAGTACTAAGATTTCTAACAATATAATCTTGTTAGTTTCTCAAAGTTTACTACTTCATTAAATTTTGTTTTTAAATTTACATCTTTATCCTGTCCCCTTCTTTCAAGGACATATGTTGTCCTCATATCATCCTGAGAGAATGAGATACTTCAAGGGCCCCATCATGAATATATAACTATTAGCAAAGGGATGGCACATCTAAGAATTCATTTACTTAGTTGCTTAAGATATGGAGTTGACCACAAATTCAGATTAAAAATAATAAAGATCTTTCATATTTATATCCTGCTATAGTAACTCAGATGTTTTCATATTAATCTAATAATTAATAGATTTAGTGTTGAAACAACAAAACTTCCACTGTTCACCTGCCCTGATTATAGAAATTTGTTATGAAAGGAAGAAGGATGGACATGGTTATGACAATATCAAAACTGTCTCTTCAAGGGCACAGACTGACCTGACATAAGCCCTAACAGTGGGGGAAATGCCCTTATCTCTGTTTGATTCCACAGGTAAGAGCCACAGTTAACAGCCAATCATACAGCAAAGTTTCATATTATTCACAGGACAAAATATCCAAGCTCAGGAAAGAAGGAAATTTTTCCTGTTCAGAAAGGAAATAGTACAATGGGAAAAAGTGAGTCAAAAGGATCCTACCTTTGCCTATGCAAAGTCATACCTTCAAATTTCCCAAGCAGACATCTACCTGTACCAGTTCCCAGACCACAATCGTTGGGCAGCATATAGCATTCCCTTGAATGGTTAACGATTGGTTTAATGACAATTTAGACAATCATACCCAAAATCAAAATTCAGAATGATATTAAATTACAATCCCAAAAGATTTTACCTCAAATAGCAAAACTTTACTAATCACAGCTGAGAGCTAGAATATTATTTTTTTCTCATGTTGCAAAAACAGTTAAGAATAAGGGCATCTTATTTATACTTCATTTACAAATTAAGAATAATTTAATAATAAAAATTCCACATTTTTGGAGTTTCACAATACAGTTAATAAATGACTGTTCATACAAAACCTCAGGAAAAAAAAATGCTGACCATGGTTAAGTCTCCAGTTGGTATTACCCCTAAAGTAAAAATGAAATTTTTTAATGTAAAGTCTATTTTTACTAAATTGGTTCCAAGATGCAACTTCAATACTAACTATTCACTAAAAATTTCATAATTTTCATAAGTAATAGTCAAATAATTTCAGATAAAACTCACTATTTAAGTAAACTTGTAAGTTTCCCGTTTTGACTGGGAATGGTCCTAGTTTCTCAAACTTCATTACTTTAGCATTTTATAACATGCAATCATCAGGGATAATAGGATCTTATGATCCTGCCTGAATAGAAAGTCCTAAAAATTTCACAGATACAGGGAACTCTAAAGGTCTTTGCTATTTCTGATGAGGGAAGGGTAATAGGTTCTACCAGGGACCCTGATCACTATCAGTGACCAGAAACCCTGCAATTCAGTCTGGAAAGAATTCACCAGGCTCAAGCAAACTTAGAAGCTGAGATTGTAAAAGTTTATTGTTATGCTGTACAGCACAGCGGGCAAGGGTTCTTATGGAACCTGCAACCTTACAGAAATCACAGGTATAGTTTTAAGGAGTCAAAACAGTAAATCAGGTGTCAATTATGCTAACTAGGTGAGTAAGGGTGGGATCAGGGAGGAGTTAAGGAGTGGTCAGTGCTTAAAGGAACATGAACTTTTAATATCAACTGCACAGGAGTATTGCCCATAATTCACTGGGAAATAGCCCAAGGGAGGCTACCTGGAGGTATGGTTTTAGGCCTGACACATCACTAGAGTCAGCCAGCGGTCATGGCCAACTGAAGAGTGCCCAGTCTGCCACCCATCAATGTCATGTTTGACAAGATGGACGATGGGAACCAAGGCAAACAGAAACTCAGTATGGGTATAATTGGCTAAGGAGTTAACCTATAGATAGGGTATTGAAGGATTCATGGTGCAGCTGGCCACTCTACTAGGGGAGATAACATTTGCCTAAGCTAAAATGTTTATAGATAGTTTAGTGAAGGATTCATAGGTAGCTTGTTATTGTTTCAAGCAGAGATAAACAGTTCATGAATTGTTGCTGGCCAGAGTGCTGGCAGGGGGAAAGGGCAGTGTTAATGCTTTGAGACTGGGGAGGGGGAAGTGTGATTTTACAGACTGGTTTTACAAATTGATTTTACAGACATAGATCCCAAAGCACCCCATTTACAAACTGATGTTACAGATTGATATTACAGACTGATGTTACAAACATAGATTGATGTTACAAACATATATACATCCCAAGCACCCCATCATTTCCACACTCAAAAAAAGAACAGTAATAACATTATTATTATTGATATTACAGCAAAATATACTCAATAAAATATTTTACAGCTTTTCAATGTTTTGACCATATTCTACAATAGCTCAATTTATGAAAGATTAAAAGAGAGTTTACCTTTATAATGATATAATTGTAACTTTCTGGGTATCATTTTTCAAGTCAACAGTATTTTTGATATAATGTTTTTCCAAAACTCACAATACAAGAAAATTTTTAGAAACACAATAACATACAAATATCATGTATTTAAAACATCAAACAACACTTTTTACCAGTCAAATGACATCTATTCATTTGGATATGTTTCCAAATATTTTATGTAGAAAATAATTCATTATGTCACTTTTGGCATTCTAGACTGACTGCATTCAAGATGAATGCAGAGTAATTTTGATCTATTTATGCCTTTAACAAAACTTACTTTTGCACTTTCTAAACATATTACTATAATGTCAAATACTAGTTATCTTTTCCCTTAAGATCTGACTTCCTTAAATACTGAACATATATATTGAGACTGATTGATTGGTGGCTCTAGCTTGCAGGGTGGGGAAAAAGTGGCAGTGGGGTAGGGCAGAGGTGATGATAATGACAATCTGAGGATGCTGCCCTGGGGCAGAAACCTCATCCTGCTCTAGTTTCCTGCAAATTCTCCTAAAGTACTCCTTAAAAAAAAAAAAAAGTAAAACACAGGGGCAGCTAGGTGGTACAGTGAATAGAGCACTGGCCCTGGAATCAGGAGGATCTGAGTTCAAATGTGACCTCAGACGCTTAAATACTTACTAGCCATGTGACCTTGGGCAAGTGACTTAACCCCAATTGACCTGCCTCCCTCCTCAAAAAAAAAAAAAAAAAGTAAAACACACAGGCTCCCTTTTGTTTTGTAAATCTACCTTTACAGACCTCTGTCTCTTCTTTAGTTTCCTTCAGCATTGCAAAACCCTCCCCCTTTATGATGACCATCCAAAATTTTTCACATTTTTAACCTTGTTTTCCTTCTCTTTCTTAAATTCTTCTCTGATTATTCCCTACAAAAGTGGTTCTTAAGAGTACAATGGTCTTTGTTTTTTGAGAAATCCAGATTGCATGTACATGGTAATGAGGTGCAGTCTCAGCTTGAAAATTCCACCCAGCAGTAAGTACCATAACCCAGTTTTTCACGTGTGTTTTGTTTTTAGCATACACAGCTAACAATAAATAAATTTCCCTTATTTATCTGGCCTATTTTGCTTCTTACAACTAAGTACCAAGTCCAGTCTGAACCAAGCTCTACTATTCAAGGTTTGGACATTCACAGTTGAATTGGCAGTATTCCCTTGCCCCAAGCTTTTAACAGCTTGCCTAATGGATAGTCAGAAGGAGCTTCACTATCTCCCAATCCCATATACCAATTTTCCTTGCTTTTCTGTTCCTTAGTAACCTAATGTTAGGTAAGACCACAACTCACCACTGCTCCCTCTTCTTCTGCATGATGCTACTCTTTTGCTTCATGCACAAATAAGAATCAATTTTGGATTCAGGACCTAGTTTTCTTTAGCCTTCATGAGTTTGGGGAGTTTAATTCTCTGCTAACTTCGTAGCTGACTGACGACTGGTGGATTTCACTCTGTTCCATGACTGGACAAAGTTCCAAGTGCTGGCTCACATGGTAATAGTTACACAAACAAAGTGATTCCTGGCTTTCTTGCCAAATTTGTTAAACCAAGATTTGGTTTGGAATTCATCCTGGTCAATGAGACAAACTCAGGAAAAGAAAGTAAAGAAGATTTTATGTAGCACATCAAGGCAGCAAGTTGGTTGAGTGTAGCCAGCTGGATTCAAAGTGTGTTAAGTTTCTTTAAATGCATTAAGTCCTTAAAATTCCACCAGAAAGCTCTTCATGGAAGCATATGGAATTAAGACAGTAGAGTCCAGTTGGGAAAACAATTTTTTTTTTTGAAGAGTCAGGCTGAAAAAGTTATTCTTTTTATTTTAGGAGAAGTGGGAAGGATTTAACAGAAAGCAACCCTTTGAAAAAATTTGTGTTTTTTAATTTCATTATTAATTTAAAAAACAATTATGTTTACTTACATGTTGGCTTCTTTGGTGAATAAAAATGCCTTGTAATTGAATATTCAAAAAGTGCTCTACTTAGAAAAAAAGTATAATTTCCTGAGGACATACCCTAATAGAACTTGCTAGACATGCTGGTGAACAGGTATCTATAGGCATAGGAAAGATAGAAAGAACATCCCACTTGGAGCTTTAGCCCGTATGCAAAAGAGAAGCATTGAAGGGTTTTGAGTAGAGAGGTGACCTAGTTTAATACCTGGTCAAATATTTTACAAGTTTAGTTTAATAGTTATGTGAAAGTTATATCAGAGTGGGAGAGTAGAGAGACTACTCTATTAGGATACTGTTGCAATAATCCTGGCACAAAATAATAAAAGCAAGAGAATGTATGTCCAAAATTGTAATGGGAGATCTGCTAGTATTTGACAATTGATTTTATGTGGTATGTGAGGAAGAAGTGCTTTGAGCAGCCTCCATGCTTAAGAAGATCCCAAAACTATGCTTGTAGACTTGAAAGTGGTGTGATTTAAACAATAACAACTGGAAAAAGCCATTGCCACAGCATTAAAGTCACAAAATAACAATCTGACCTAAACCTGAACAATAATCTATGACATCCCCAACAAATTGTCATCCAGCCTCAGCTTGAAAACCTTAAATGATAGAGATCCTACTATGTCCTAAAGCAGCACATAATACGTAGTGGTAGTAAAGTCAATAAGCACTTACCAAGTACTGCTATTTGCTAGACCTTGTGCTAAGTGTTAGGATACAAATAAAGACAGAAATTATGCCTTTCTCTGCTTTCAAGGAGTTTACAATCTGATGGGGAAGATAACCTACATGTAACCAAGTACAAAGAAGATATATACAAAATAACTTAGAGGTAATCTTGTAGGGAAGGTAGTAACATGTAAGGGGAGGGGGAGAAACCATGAATGAGGTGGAGAGTGTGGGGAAGGGTCCTTTTGTCAAACATTGGGACTTTAGCCGAGACATGTAGTAAGCGAGGGAAAGATTTAGTTGTTTCCAAGTTTTTCCTCACCTAAAAAAAAAATGCAGCAGCTGCTGTAAAGTTCCAGTCTTCATTCTTAGTTTTTAACTCTGAATCGAAGCAGAAAAAAAACCTGATTACTTTTTCTTTATAGCGGCATTTCAAATAGATGACAATAACTAGCAAATACTTCCCCAAGACACCTAGTTTCTTTAACTGAACGTCATAAATCATGTTCTCCAGACATTTTGCCTTTTGGCCACCGTTTTCTGGAACTGCTCCAGGCAGAGATGGTCCCCTGGTTCTGCTCTCTTCAGTGTCCTGTGACCTCTGACTCCGAAGGTTTTCTGTCACAAGCCTGAGCAAGAAAACAGGCAAGGTTCAAATGGTGCTGTCATCTAGATGTTGTTAGTGCTTACCTTGTGATAAAGCCATCGTTGTTCAGTCCTTTGATGAAGTTATGATATAATCTATGCCCAAGAACTCAATCACCTTACAGTCTCTGTCATGTAATATTTTTCCCACAACACAATAGAATACAAATGTATATTCAAAGGTGAAGCTATCCTGGAAACCAAGCTACACTATTGTCATGAAAAGGTCTGATCTGGCTCTCTTGATTCTTTCTAACACAGAAAACTCAATCAGGAACAGTAAAATGAATCGTTTTAAATGCTAACTTCTCCCTGCTTTTATCTGCAGTAAGCCACAAAATGGAAGCATCTACTGCCTCATCAGAGTAATTAGAAGCAGCTTCTGCCTTCCTTTACCCATGGGCTAAGCTGCCCTACTTTCCTATTTCTGTTAAACTTCCTCAAGCAAAGAATGAAAACTGCTAATAATTGAAATGAACTATAAATAACAACAATAAAGCAGTCTTTTATGAGAATTGAAATTTGACATGTTAATTTTTATGTTAATTTTTAAGGATTATTCATGTGATATTTTCCAATCGAGACGAAGGAAAAAAAAATGGTTTTGCTCCCTAAAGATCTATCTTCTCTGTGGGACTAATAATGTCACCTACCCTAACCTTTGTGTGTTCTGCTACGCGAATATGTAAGTAAAACAAACAAAACAGCTCTTAAGGGTATTCATTTGACTGATTAAGGATATTCATTTGACTATTACATATGAGAATGTTTTTTCTTTAGGTGTTATCTGGATGGTTTATTTGTATAAAGGAAAGAGATCAAGGCAGCCCTTGATCAAATTGGGAGCTTTGCCTAAAAAACCTGAAAATATAATAAATTGCAGGCCATTGTGAATCACTGACCAAATAGAAGAAGTTTCTCAGTCAATTTGAGGAATTATAGGACATTGGCCACCAAATAAAGAAAACTGATGTGATATAAAGCACTTTTAATAATTGGTCAAGAAGACTAACCATGGATCCTTATGGACTAAGCAAAAAGCAATCTGGCTCTCTCATGTACTTCAGTATCATCTTTTCCCTTGAGATTCTTCTAGAGTTTGTGGGATGAGAAGGAATGTGAGAATTTCATCCCTTCTTATCCCCTATAACCAGAAGCAGTGATTGGCAATTTGCAGCAGAAGCCTCTGCATATTTTAAGAAAAAAAATACTCATTTTAAATGAGACTGCATTACAATATTGTTTCCAGAGTCCTTGCTAGAAACTTAAACACAATACAGAAAGATAACTATGGTTTATTCAGTAAGAATATGACACACTGAACAGTGGGTAATGTACATGACTGTGTAACAGTTTCTCAGATGGATGACATGCCTAGATTCTTTCCTATGGAGCTTCCTGAGTCAGAAAAAATTATACTTCAATCTCTCTAGAGTTGGATAGCATTTTTCATCATGAGTTCTTTGGAACTGTCTTAGATCATTCTCTGAATTGCAACAGCTAAGTCACGCAAAACATTTCCGTATTGAAAAAGAAAACACACTTGCAAAGCAGGTATTCACTTAGACCAAAGAGGACATAGAGGTGGGAAAAGACAGATTTTAAATTAAAAGGAGCTTAAATTGTTATATAGGAAAGGAGTTGTTTTTTATTCTAGACCAAAGGAAATAGTACTTTATCAGTCAAAAAGACCACTTGTAGACATTTTTAAAATATGTTTTTGTTTATTTATTTATGTATTTATTTTTAAAGCAATTGGGGTTAAATAGCTTGTTCAAGGTTACACAGCCAGTCATTATTTATGTGTGGGTGCTCATTTTCTGAGGCTGGATCTGATCTCGGGTCATCCCAACTCTGAGGCCAGTGCTCTTACTCACTGTGTCACCTAGCTGCCCCTAAAAATTATTTATTTTTAACATTATTTTTTTTAATTTTGAATTTCAAATTCTCTCCCTCCCTTTAACACTTCCCCTATGCAGTAAGAAGGCAAGCAATGTAATACAAATTATACATGTAAAATCATGCAAAACATTTCTATATCATTTATATTGCAGGGGGGAAAAGGCAAGAAAAATAAAGAGTGAAAAAATTATACTTCAATCTCTCTAGAGTTGGATAGCATTTTTCATCATGAGTTCTTTGGAACTGTCTTAGATCATTCTCTGAATTGCAACAGCTATGTCATGCAAAACATTTCCATATTGCAAAAGAAAACACACACACACACACACAAGAAAAAACAAAGTGAAAAAAATATATTTAAATCTGTACTCAGAGTTCATGGGTTCTCTCTCTGGAAGTAGATAGCATTTTTCATCAAGAGTCCTTTGGAATTATGGTGTAAATAGAGACTTCCCTCAGTGTGCCTTGTACATTATTTCACCAATCCTGTCTTGAAGGAGATCTCTACTATTTTAAGAGATTTTCAACTCTCCCAGGTTATTCTAACGGGATTAACCAGAGGCCTTGAGCCCTGGGAACCAGATCTTTATAACTCCTCAGAAATTTTCCCATACCAACCAAGTCCATTCCAAATCCTATTAGGTGACTCTGTTTCTAATTTACCAAGACAATTTAGTTTTATCAATTCATTCACAGAAGAAACAATGATAAGGTAAAATTCTTCTTCCAGAATTAAAGTTTATACTCTCTTTCTGATTTAAACAAACCTCTTTCTTTCCAAGACAGAAAAAAAGAGAAATAATCTGAGATATTCCTAAGTACCAGGTAACTTTTCCCCTTTTTCTCTAAATAGTTCTATAGGAGGATACCTCTTAAGTTTTCTAAAGACCAACTTCATTTTTTTTTAAGTATTGAGCATTTATTGTAACCCATCAGAGAAAAAGGAGGGTGAAGGAGGGGTGCTTTGTGTATAAAAAAAGTCCCCTTATCCCTAAAACCCACTTGGTTTATGGTGTTATCAAACCATACTTTTCATGAATATTTAATGCATGGTAAACAGGTTTCCTTTCTGCTAATTTCTACAAATGGGAAATCTTTCCTTATCTCTTTTTCTTTCTCTTTGTACCCCCAACTTGGCCAGAATAAGGAGCATAAAGACTAGAAAAAGGTCCCAATTTTTCCTGTTCGTTCTTAAAACTTATCTCGAACTAAAAGTTTAACAGAAGGTTCATTGGAAGTCCCTCTTTTTCCAGAAGGTGAGAACAGCATTAGAATCATAGTAGTCATAGACCCAGAGCTGATTCGGGTATAAAACTATTGCTACTAAACTTTACTTGAGCATATACGTTTCAATTTCAAAAGTTTTCCCCAGAGTCAAGGATAGTGTTTTTAGACATACATTTCCTCCCCCTTCAAGCCAGAGTTCCCATTTCAAGAGTAGATTTGACCAAGAATAATTTTAACTTCTGAATCTATAAGCAATTTCCACAAACCAGAATTATCAGACCAAAATTTAACAATCACTAAATATATTAGAACCAGAGAGATCCCCGAAAAATTATTTGATTACTCAAGGCAGAGTTGAGATTTACATCGGATGATTTAATCAGATCAGTACTCCCCATGAATTTAGCCATGTTAAGTTAGTACAGTATTGACAAATGACAGTCAAGTCTTGCTTATTTGCCTGTGGGAAAATGAGGTAAAAGGTCATGAGATTTGTAAAATTCCTAGTCCAGGGTATTCACTGGGGAAAAGGAGGTGAAGAGGCCTTCCTGTTAAGACCCTAGTTTTTTTTTTTTGTTTTTTTTTTTGTTTAGGCCACCAAATCTTGGCTTTTGACCAGTGTCACAGAGCTATGCTAATCAGAGAAACTGATACACTCCAGGATTTAACAGTTTGTGTTGTTAGGTAGAGAACAAAATGAAAAAGTGAAATATCTGCAAGCCACACATTATATAAAGTTAAAACAAAGAAGCAAGGAAACAGTAGCTGACTGGGCTGCATGGAGGCAATTTCCAGCTAAGATACTTAGGTTGCTAGAGATATAGAGTAGGAGAAAACTTCCTACATTAATCTTCACATCTGACTGTGTTTCTGGTCAGCATAACCTAGGTCCTGAGTTAAGTATTAAACAAATCTGGTCTCCACAAGGCTAGGTTCAAACAATGCCACAAAGTTTTCAAATAATGCCACAACATTATTTAATTGATTATTCAGGAACAAAAGATAGACAAACAGTAGGCTATGTAGACAAAAAACAAAAACAAAAAACCAGGACACTAACCTGTCTGCAATTTTCTAGAAGCAATAATACATTTACAGGTTGGTTGATTTATCCCACCCAGGGATCTCCCAAGCTAAGTTTTACCTTGTGCATACTGTAGTGCTTCTGGGTTTCTTGATCTTGATCTGACCTATTCCTGTCTCTTAGGGGTCACCTGTTTTGATGTAAAAATTGTCCAATAATTCACTGACATGTTCTATTGCCAATCATACTTAACATTCAGAAACATTTTAATAAGTGGTTTTTTTTTATATGCTCATCTCTCACTCTCAGTATACAAAAACCAGTGGAGTCCAAATACCTATGTCAGCAACCTTATATAGATGTCTTAGTTACATAGGAGGGATGGATACAATGAAATTTTACAGAGGGCAGAAGGGGAAGATCTATATCAGGTAAAATAATAAACTCATCTGTAAGTACTAAGAATAGTCGGAATTTTCATACTAACCCATTCATTAACACTAGAGATTTAGCTAGTTAGTGAAAATACTAGTTAGTGAAAATAGAGGTAATAAAGTTGAGCCAAAATTATTTTATCACTCACCAGTTAATAACTAGAACTAAAGTTTGATATGAGCTCAGTTCTACAAGCTCTAGCTAATTATACTTCTTAGTGTCTTAAGGTAATGGAGGCATTAAACCAAACTAGAAATATTCTCTTATGGCAAAGCAAACAACATATTTAATAGAGTAATAGCCAGAGAAAGGATGGTTTGTAAAGTCACAGGGGATAAACTCTTTTAAGCATAATGAGAGAGGGGGCAGCCATGTGACCCAGTGGATTAAGTACTGGCCCTGGAGTCAGGAGAACCTGAATTCAAATCTGGCCTGACAGACTTACTAGCTGTGTGACTGTGGGCAAATCACTTAATCCTGATTGCCTCAAAAATAAAATAAAATAAGAAAAGATAAGATGAAATGAGTTGATTTGACTGATAGTGAAATAGTTGATTTGACTGAGGGTGAAATAAGGTACTTCTAGAGCTAAGTCTAGATGTAGTAGGCAGCTGATACTACCACCAAAAAGAACAGTGGAGGTCCATGGCACAGAGTCAAGTCTTCCAGGTCATGGTTTCTGGCCTACATACTGAAAGGACTGACAAAAAGATTGCCCAGGAGTGAGGAGCATAATACACATAATAAAGCCAAACATGCAAGCTAGATGTTTAGAGAATATCTTGTTTCCTTAGTTTACCATTTATGCTGGCTCAAATTAATTTGCAGAAAGTATCTCTGGAAGCATGGAAAAGTACCTAAGCCTAAACTAGACAGTTATTTGTAACAGAAGACTTTCAGCTCTACCCAAACCTAGAGGTAGAAAAAGAAATATTTGATCTTAACCCGCAGACACTGGCCTGACTTTCGTTATCTGCCTGTGCTGGCAATGACTAAAGGACTCTCAGCATGTCTACGCTTAAAACAGAGGAGCCCTAGCCACTCTCCAAGGGCCTCCAAACTTTGATTCCATTTTCCCACCATTAAAAAATTTGGAATACATTCTCCCATAACAAATGTGTATTTACTTATTTAAAAATATAAGCAGTATAGTAGTACTAAAATTATGTACACAAGACTTACACAAAAATTAAAAAGATTGTGATAAAGATGAAATAATATCTGGTCCTGTCAAAGTGAAAAAAGGAAGACTACAAAAGTAGCAAAAACTAGGATCTTTATTTATTTAGTTAAGCAATTGGGGTTAAGTAACTTGCTCAAGGTTACATGGCCAGTTATTTTTGTGTGGGTGTTAAGTATCTGAGGCTGGAACCGATCCCGGGTCCTCCTGACTCTGGGGCCAGCACTCTCACTCACTGCACCACCTAGCTGCCCCCAAAACTAGGATCTTTAATCTAGGCAAGGGAATTGCAATTCAGGATAAAAATTGTACCAGAGTGCTAGAGTACCTGGAGGGGCAGAGGGGGTAGTATCTAAATAGCTTCAAAGAGAGGGAGTCTCATGGATGGCACAGCCTCACAAAGCTATTACAAAAGTTGTTTTTCATAACAACTGAAAGTCCATACGGAAAGCTGGGGAGGCTTGACCAGATATCAGAGCAGCAGGTACAGGTGCAGCAATGGGGAGTTTCCAGAGATATCACAAGATCAGCTCCAACTGCTCTAAATGTGGTCAATGGAACCAGAGTCAAGTAGCCCCTTCTGATGACTGAATTCAGCAATCCTGGAGTCAATGGTGAACCAATGGAGTTTTGAGTAGGGAAGCGATAAGGTTAAGTCTGAATTTCTTTTTGAAAATCACTTTAGCTCCTATTTGGAGGATGAACTGATTTTGAGGGGGAAAGATAATATAATCATAACTCATTCATGCTTGATCATCATACTATTCATTCTTGAAAAGTGTATGTGAAGGTATTTTGGAGACAGTATTACCTAGCCACTACCTTGGAGCTCAGAACCTACTTCTCTGATTATTTGGGAGGCAGGATGGGTAAGGACAATGGGGGTGGGAAGAGGTAAGAAATGTTGGTGAGGTTATAAATTTGATGGCACAGCTGCTTTAGGTACATGAATTAGAAGTGGTTATAATGGCCTTGAGAGGGTAAACCCACTCCTGTAACTGACAGTCAGTTAAGGGAAAGGCTGGAATGAGGGAGAACTGAAGGGTATAATAACTGTGTTGGAGGCATGAACAATATTCACTATGGAGGGAAGGGAAAGATATAAAACATCTTCCCATACTCTGATTGGCTGATTACTCACCCCTTGGAGTTTTCACCTTGGAAAGTACTACCCTAGGACACTGAAGATGAGATAGCTTGAGTAGCCCTTCTGAGGCCAAAAGATAATAGCTGGAAGTAATACCCAGTAAAACCTTCATTCCCAGCAGCTACCGGAGCATTACTCACTTGAGACCAGAGACCTTCAGAGTAATACTACAACAGTGAAACTACAAATATAGCAGTCACCACAAGACCAGAGGAAGCTGTGTAGCAAATTCAGCAAGAACAAGTAGAACTCAGTGCAGCAACATATCTAATAGAGACAACGAACCCAGTAAGAGCAAGCCCAGTAAGGCCAGTAGAGTACTAATGTCAGTAATAGCCTGGAATTGGTATAGGTATAGTGAGAAAAAGTCAATAACATCGCCAAGAGTTAAGGGTCTTACAGCTTTGGAGTGAATTACCCATCCACACATATTACACACATGTAGATAGTTCATGTGTGATCTTCATGTATGCATACTTTCCCCCACAGATATAGTGTTTATTTGTGGGATAGTGTGCCCTAGGTTTATAGGTAAAGTAGTTCATGTATTTCATTATATGCCTCTGCTTTGAACTTATGGTGCCTTTGGGCAGCTAGGTGACAGTGAATAGAACTCTGAGCCTGGATTCTGGAAAACTTGAGCTCATGTCTATCTATTCTTATACACAAGCTGTGTGACTCTGGGCAAGTCACTCGACTTTTTTTGCTTCAGGTTACCCAACTGTAAAATAGGGATAAAAACAATACCTACTTCATAGGGGATCAAATGAGATATTTATAAAGTACAGTGCCTGAAGCATAGTAGGCACTATACAAATACTTATTCCCTCTAAGGTAACTAGGTTGCACAGTGGATAAAACACCAAGCATGGAATCAGGAAGCCTTGAGTTCAAATTTGACCTCAAATATCCACTAGCTCAGCAACCCCATGCAAGCCACTTAACTTCTATCTACCTCAGTTTCTTCATGTGTAAAATGGGGGCAATAATAGCACTGACCCAGCTGGGTTGTTGTGAAGATCAAATGTGATAATAATTGCAAAGGGCTTAGCACAATGCTTAAGTAGTAGCACAATGCATAGTAAGCACTATATAAATGTTAGCTACTACTACCACTACTATTACTACTATCATTATGATAATAACAATAATAGTAATTATAATCATTCTGGCTATGGAGAAAAAGTAAGGCTATCGGGCAACTGGTTGTGTATTTTAAATTTTAATACAACTTAGACTCACAGAGAACCTTGAACCTGGGATAGCCCCATGTATGAACAGAAGATGCCCAAGGTACTACATCTATTTATAAAGGCACTTTCTATCTTTTCTCTAAGTTATAAGTTTCCTTATAGCACTGACATTCTCTGTTTTATGTGCTAATGTACTTTTACATAAAGAATTCTCAAAAACAAGTTTAGGATAACAGGGACAGAGTCTTAGAATAACAGATGTATCCTAGGTTGCACTGAATAACTTTATTATCATAGACTCAAGTCTTTTCAGAAAACTGACCTGCTCTCCCCAGGGACAGTACAAAATGGCTTCCAAGGCACAAGAGATATCCATGAAAGGGGAACACAGCAGAGTGTTCTTCTAGTGATCTCTTAGCCTGTTAGTGCACCGGGGAAGATACAAAAAATGTCAGTTGGTGCCATTTGCCTTTCTTAGGATACTGCACCCTATTTTGGTGGTGCAATGGAAATAGTACTAGACTTGGAAGATGTCGATCTGAATTCCAACTATATGATTTACTACCTGTGTCTCCTTAGGTAAATACATTCAGTCTCTTCATCTACAAAATGAGAAGAATGAATCTGAAACCTCTAACTTCTCTTCTAACTCTAAATCTATAATCCTAAGATTCTCCCTCAGCAAGCAATCCAATCTGCTTAGAAGCAATGAGGTTCTGGTCAGGCTGAAGCTGACTTTAAGTGCTTAGGTAATGCTGCCTCTGAACACTGCCATATAAGCAGGGCAGTTACCCATCCTGTAGTCCATCAGGTTTCAATTATAGCACTAACAATCCTCTCCCAGTACTGACAGTCCATATTCTAATATTCCTTTCTGCTCTGACGTTCTACTGCATGATTTTCTGCTATAGTGGAAAGGTTTTAAAGCTAAAGGGCCGACTTTATGTTACAATTTTCCCACTTAACCATGCAATACAGATATGTGGATGCTTTCATCTAATATGCAAATAGCTTGCCCACATGTGGTATAGATAGATAAATATCTAATCTGAGATTTGGTCTACTGTAGTGCCAACATGATATTCACAGCACCTATGGAAGCTATGAATATGCCAGCATAATTCAGAACTGCAAAATATAACAGACTCTCCATATGGAAGACAGAACTAAAGCATTTATCCAAATATCAGAAAGCCAAATCCATCATAGCAACAAAGAAATCTATACACAATAACCATGCAAGGGGCACCGCCATCCCCAACTTTTCCCCTGCTAGGGTTTTTTCACAAAGGAACACTCACAGCTCTGATTGCCTGCTTCCTCTCTCTCTCTCTCTCTCTCTCTCTCTCAGCACTCTAACTACTCTGACCAACTGCCTCTGGGCTCTGCTCTACCCTTCCTTCTCTACCCTTGCTGCTCTACCTGTTCAGAAAACTCCTCCCACCATAGACTCATATGACTCAGGCTTCCATGTGACTCAAGCAGGTCACATGGGTCTATTAGTGGATGGGATAGATCTTCCCATTAAGCAAAAATACATTACCAATACATCTACTGGGGCGGCTAGGTGCCGCAGTGAGTAGAGCATTGGCCCTGGAGTCAGAAGGACCTGATTTCGGATCCGGCCTCAGACACTTAACGCACACATAAACAATAAAAACCTAGCTGTGTGACCTTGGGCAAGTTACTTAACCCCAATTGCCCTCCAAAAAGCAAAAAAATAAATACATAAATAAAAATAATACATCTACTTCATCTCCAAAACAGATTATTATTTCCAGCTTTACAGAGAATAGGAATAAGGTACCTGCAGCAGCCTAGTGAGGTTGGGTAGGAGGGGCAGGCAGGTCCAGAGCCACCATGTCTATACAATCTTTTCTTCATTCTTTTATCTTTAAGAGGAGTATTGGGCAATAATTATGTCTATTTATCACATTGTACATCTATAGTCTAGGGTTGCAATAAGGGAATTTAGGATAAATATCACTTTCCCTCATTGCTCTAATAGTTATCTTAGTTGTCTGTTGCTCCAGGGAACCTGATATTCTGTCAGCTCCTCAAAAGTCTGCACTTACTTGCCTCTAACTCTCAAACTCCCTTACTGCCTCTCCCAGTAGCCTCATGTGCAGGTACACATTTTTATGGGATCTAATGTCTCTCAGTCAAATCAAGGAGTCATGTCTCACTTCACATATGAAGCACCCAGTTTCATAGGGGCTGTCCCTAAGAGAAAATGACTCTAAACTTGAATTGGGAGTATACTTACCTAAACATTAGAAGAGGATATTAGTGGAGGATTCCAATTATGTAAACTTTTTTTAATTGACCTGTGATTTCATCAGTTTAGGGAGCTCATAATGAAGAATGCCTGTACCAAGGCAGATTGTTACTTTCTCTGCCACTTAGAGTCTTCAGAAATTTCCTGGGCCATTGAGAGATTATGTGACTTGCTCAGAGACGTACAGCAAGTATATGTCTGAGGTAGGACTTGGACCATGGCCTTCTGGCTTCTGACAGTAGTTCCCTGTTCACTACTGCACATTATCAACTGTATTTAAATCTATGAAGAGATAAATAATAGTATATATTTATATAGGGTTTTAGACTCTATAAAGTGCTATTAAAAAGATGGAGTTAGAAGGTAAATAACCATTGATCTAAATGCTCAAAGCATTTCACAGATGTATGGTATGGTGGTGTGACTGGTGTGTTATCATCTGACACCATTTAGAATACAGATATTTTAACTGTGCATATGGATTTGCTTGTCCTAATATCTATCTCAATTTCCCTTAGTGCATCCCTCGGCCAAGTTCAACTGAAAAAGATTGGGAAATGCCAAAAGAAATGAAATATTCTTACTTCAATTCCCCACTATTCAACTACTTCAAAAGAAGGAATTATCTTAGTCAACTTTCCATAAGAATTCATTCTATTTTTCCATTTTAACATTTTACTCAATAAAGTATTTTTTCATGACAATCATCCCTTTTTATTCAGAAATTAACACCTTCAGATGCTTTTAAGTACTTACTGGACAGAACATGACACATTACAACAGTATATAAAGAACAGAGCACGGATGTTTCAGGAGAGTCATTGGAAATTCTTTTCCACTTTGTCATAAAATTCATATAAGATTATGAATTTGGAGCAAGAGACTTAGAATGAATCAAGTTGAATCCCCTTATTTTATGGCTGGTTAGAAAGAAAGGCTCATTGGCTTACCTAAGGTCACATGGTAATAAGTTATCAGAGAAAGTCAATCCCTCCGGCTCAAAATTTAATTCAAACTAGTTAACATCAATTTAACAAGTATTCCATGAGTGTTCACTAAGGTTCAGAATGGTTCTAGATGAAAAAGAAACAGATAAGAAAAGTAAATTGTCAAGCTCCTAGCTCCTAAGGGGCAGACCTTGAAGGAAAGATTCAGAAGACATTACCAAAGACTCAGTTTTCTGACTTGTTCTGGGTCACAAACTCCTTACTGATAAGTTCTCCCAATGGTTTGGCATGTGCATAGTAGTATATAACTAGAAAATTGTTTCAGAAAAAAGGAAAGGCAGGGGTAAAAAGTAGAGAAGGGAGAAGGTGATAAAGGGTTCAACACTAAGTTCCCCTCTTAGACAAACAAAGGAGAGAAATTAAGTTTTAGATATACTCAAAATTTTAATAGAATGAAAAATAAGAATTATATTTAGTTTTATTTGGTTTAGTCATAGTTACTTCTATGAGCTTTAGTTTCTTCATTTGTAAAATGAAAACAATAATACTTATTCTGACTATCTCAAAGGTTATATGAGAAAAGTACTCTGTAAACATTATATAAAGATACTATTATTATCATCACTATTAAAAAATAAAAACATGGGGCGGCTAGGTGGCTCAGTGAGTTAGAGCGCCGGCCCTGGAGTCAGAAGGACCTGAGTTTGGTTCTGGCCTCAGATACTTAACACACACAAACAAAAACCTAGCCGTGTGACCTTGGGCAAGTTACTTAACCCCAATTGCCTTCCAAATAAAGCAAAAAAAAAAATAAAAACATTAAAGTTTGTATTTCCTTCTGGTAAAATCAGGATAATCTAACATAGAATTATAAATAAGTCAAATCTAACAACTTTAATATTACATGTAAGTGGATTGTATTTCCCCAGGAAAGAGTTATAGAATTTATTTAAATTTTTATAGCCATAAATTTAAAAAAAATATAATCAAAATATGTTTTTGTAGAAAACATCAAATGTGTAAAGATAAATATATATTTAAATGAAAAAATGGCATTAAATTCATCATACAACGTAAGCTCATGGAAATATGGAGATTTCCTTGGTGTTACCTAACAAAAATTAACCTAAATAAGAATGCATTAAGAGAGATAAATAAGAATATTATATTAGGTTTGAAGACTTGATAGATAATAAAATAATACCCACTTTAAAACATATGCATGTCAGTAAGTCAGTACTTTAAGGACAGGGCAGCTGGGTGGCACAGTGGATAGAATGCCAGGCCTGGAGTCAGGAAGTCTCATCTTCCTGAGTTGAAATCTGGTCTCAAAACAAAAATAAAAAAAGCCCTTTCCCTCAAGGAGCTTATAGTCTCTTAGGGGATACAATCTGTACACAAGTAAGTAAATGCAAAGTTATCTGCAAAGCAATTTTAAGAGACAGTACTCTTAACTAGAGAGTAGAAGTGAAATTTGGAAAGGCCTCATGTAGGGGTTGCCACCTACACCATACTTTGAAGGAAGGTAGAGATTTTAGGTGGCAGGAGTCAGCTAGACAGTGGAGGTCTGAAACATCAAGTGGAGTTTTGTATTTTACCTTACAGGCACTAGAGAATCATTGCAGATTTTTGAATAGTGGAGTCACAGTCAAAGCTGTTTCTCTAATATGAATTTGGTATCTTTGGCAGAGAATGAATTGGAGAAGGGAGTACCTTCTCAGGGGGAATCTAAATCAATCTCTGTTGAGAAACATCAGTCTAGCCCAGCTGGCCTTCTTGCAGTTCCTCACAGACAATATTCCACCTCCTATTCTCATGCCTTTCTTTCCACTATACCTTGAATGGACTTCCATATCTCCACATTTTTTTTTTGTCTTTTTGGAGAGGAGAAGTCAGGGCAATTAGGGTTACATGACTTGCCCAAGGTCACACAGCTAATAAGTGTTAAGTGTTTGAGGCTGAATTTGAACTCAGGTCCTCCTGATTCCAGGGCTGGTGCACTATTCACTGAGCCACCTAGCTGCCCCAATATCTCCACTTTTTAGGATTTCTACCTTCTTTCAAAGCTCAGATCAAGTTCTACCTCACACATGAGGCCTTCCCTGATCCTTCTAGCTTCTAGAGCCTTCTTCTTGAAATGATTTTCTATCTACTTTGCATTGTTTTTTTGTCAGCTCTTTTAAGCTTATTACAAGGATCAGCTTATTAATTAAAAGGCATGTGTCAAATTGTTACTTTATACAAGCTGTGAGGTTTTTAAACTTGTTACATGGGAAAGGGGGAATTTTCCTACTTATTACAGGAAATTTTGACTTAAGCTTCAATGAGCCACAGGGACTTAAAACCCACTATTTATCAGCTGATCATCTTTAGACAGTCCAATCTTGAAAAGAAATTGGTATGTGTTCTTAACCCTCTAGCTGAATTGCTTCTCCATATTCTGGATGCTCAATCATAGTACCATTACAATCATTTTTTAAATGCCTTCACTATTTTTTAAACTGTAATAATAATTGATTCTTTGGATAGTAAGAGATGGTTTTCCTCCTATTCATCTGTTGAATTTTTATATTGATAAAATCCTCTGGAAAGTAGGTCATCACCCTTAACTTGAATCAGCAAAGAGACCAAACAAATAGAGGTTCTGGATAATGAGTATATATTACAATTCCTTTTAACAAGTAGTGGTGGGGCTTGTTGGGAGGATAAAGCCCTGGGAAGGGAGGGGGACAAAGGGGAAGACTTCTGAGGGGCAGTGGCTCAGTTATTTCTCCAGATGGAGAATTTCTAGCTTAAACAAACTTCTCAGGCTATAAACCTCCACAGATGTAGAATGTAGGGAGGAAAATCTCAAAGTAGCTTCCAGTCAGTGTCATATATGTTTAAGGCACTGAAAGTTCTCTTTGTAAGTGGAATATTCTGTAGACCTCTACTTAACAATCTTATGTAACATGAATTTACCTGTGGAAGTGGGGAAGGAAGGTGGGCCTGGGACAGATGTACAGTACCCCAGCTCATTGTTGTTGTTCACCCTTCCTTCTCAAAGAGGACCAATGACATCAGAAGGGTGCAGTAATCTGGATTTAAGTGAGGCAGAGTTGTGCAAAGTCATCAGCCTCATTCTGTCCTCCAGAGTCCAGTGGCATGACATAGGTCAGGACAACTGGCAATGGCCCAGAATACAGTGGGAAACCTTGGCCTTTTTAAGCTAGGTTCTTTACTAGGTCTCAGTTTGTCTGAACCAATACCCATTCAGTAATTAAAGGCTAGGTAAGAACTGAGGAAAAGATGGCCTAGTTTGCCTTCACAGAAGAATCAGTCTGGGAGGGGAGGCATTTGTATCTATACCCATGCAGCAGAACTTCAAACCTCTTGAATGACTAGGCTACCTTGATTGATCTGAACTATTCTCACTTTGGCAGGTCTAAGCTTTCATGAAATACTAATATCACATGCACTGGAATTAAAGCAAATTCAGGCATAATAAATACATTACAATTTACACATAAACCAGGGGCACACTCTCCTACCAATGTCTGTAGAGGAGACTGGGCCCACATCTAGTAGGCACTGAGACCTGACAGGAAAGCATATAAGGTGGCAAAACCCATGTGCTTAATATAATTCATAACTTTGGACTACAGGCTTTGATGTCATTGGTTCATTCAGGAACACATGAACCACAGGAAGCCATTTCTATGCTGTTGTCTGCCAGTAGTGCTTTCTAGAGGCCAAATATTCTTCTCTTTTATTTTTGAACTAACATAGCATTTACAAGCTTAGTCACACTTAAAAGGGTGTTGGGAAAGTGCTGCATTATTAAATTGCATATCGTTCCATTGAAGTCAGAGGAATACAAAGCTGGCTATTTTTCTGTCTACTACATTGCAGCCCAACTAGGACACCAAATCACTATATCAACTGAACAGAATTGAGCTTATTAGCAAAACAGCTCAAGTTGACTCTCTGAGCAAAGCAAACTAACAGCAAATACTTTAATCGCCAGAATTCTGCATCTCCCAATTAGATTTTTAGCCTCTATTCCTATACAGCAAAACAGCTACAGAATTTGTCGTCTTCCCCTTTTGCTTTTCCTTCTCCAACTAGAGGGGTGCAACATAGAGAAATAGGTGCTTCTGACAGTCTTAAACTGCTGCAACCATTAGGAAGTTTTGAAAAGCAAGAGCAGAAGTCCCATCTATTTAGCCAATCAGGAACAAGCAACAGAAGCCTTATTGTCAGTTGACTGCTCTGCTCTCATTTCTTCAAATATCCCTCATGAAGCTGCTTTGCTTTTACTGCTAAATGTTTACTCTTCTGCTGGGTTCCTTAATCTCTGCCCCACAACTCAGCCTGTAGTGAAGGCTGTCCCCCACATATAGTATACGGTGTCATGTATGGCTTCCAGGTAGACCAGAATAGATAGATTCATCTGTGTGTCTCTTTCAACTCTCTAAGGGAGACTGTAATTCCCACCAATAGGGAAAGCAGGGCATTGGGGCCAGAACCATGGCCATTCTACTCTCCTTGGAGAGAGAGTATAGAGCTGGTATTTATACACAAACACACACACACACGCGCGCACACACACACACACACACACACACACACACACACACACACTGTTGACCTGAAAGTTTGGTTAAAGGAGGCAAACAGGTAGGTGATATATATTTTATATCATTTATTCCCTTAAAGCTAGCAGATATGTGCTGCACAGAGCCAAAACATAAGTTCTGACTGTCTGATACAAGAATGACAAAGTTTTTACATGGATGGTCCCAGGATGTCTATGTCCCTCAGGTTTATAGTCTCCATATGTTTTTACTAAGGAAGTTTCTTAGTTGAATAAGTTGTAAATACAAATTGACAAGATAATTGACAAAGTAGTGTCAGTTGGAAATTATGATCCCAGGATACCTGAGCCTCCCCCAAACAGCACACACCTCTAGGAGAGATAAGAGAAGTCCCACTATTCAGCCTTATCTGGTCTTTGAAATTGCTGACACAGGAAAGGGCATTTTTAGGGCAAAGCAAAGCAGTCTGATTGATTAGTTCTGGCTTTGACCCTTACTGGGGTTCAAACATTGTCAATACATACATACACACACACATACACACACACAGACACATACACACACACACACACACACACACATATATATATACACACACATATATATACACACACATACATACAAAATATATATACACACACATATATATATACACACAGACAAGTACATTTACATATATAGTATATATGGCAAATATATATGTGTATATGGTATGTGTATATTATGTATATATGATGTACATATAGTCTATATATTCTATATGTATATGTGTGTATATACACATGCACATATACCTCTCCCTTAAATATTGTTAATGTAGGAGATGTAGTTTTCAGGTTTGAGCCAAACTCCTGATTACTGCTTTTTGATGGGGAAAGGAAGACTCCAAACTTTATTTCCAAGGCTTGACTTCAATACCAGTTCCACAGTAAATACACGGAGCAAAAAGCAAAGAAACCCATATATCCAAGTCAATAGCAAAACAGAAATCAGAGAAACTATACATAAGAAAATATATATAATTCTCCTAGGGGGCGGAGCCAAGATGGCAGAGTAGAAACAGCACTTCCAAGGTGCTCTGCCCCACAACACTTCCAAACAATGTAAAAGGGGAATCTGAACAACTTCTGGAGCCCCAGTACACAGAGAAGCTAACCTCCTGCTGAGGACAGCCCAGCAGCCCTGCAGGGATCAGCCAGCACAGTATTCTGAGAGCGGGCAACACAGTGCACTGGGAATCTACAGCACAGCACTCTGGGACCTAAGCCCAGGCCCACCTGAGCCACAGTTTTAGCCCCAGGGTGGCCAGCCCAGCAGCCAGCTGGAAGGACCCCAGAACACCAACAGCTGTGGAGACTCCAGAATTATCAGCACAGATATGCCTAGGACAAAGTGAGAGGTTAGTGCCCTATGGACTTTGGGACCAGTATTTGGGGAACGCGTCGGCTTCCTCCCCTGGGGGCAAAAAGCTGCTGAGGAAATGCGGCACAGAGGTCATTTTGCAGCAGCAGCAGCAGCAGCAGCTCCAGCTCCTGGTCTGTGAACTGTAGGGAGATCCGGCAATCAGTCTGGGGGTTAATTGCTCTTGCTTTAACCTGCTTGGATCTGGATTGTGGTCTTGGGTGGAGGTCTGGGGTGAGTATCCAATTTGCCAGAGCTGATGGAGGCTTTACAGAGGCCACCCAACCTCCGGAAGTTGTGAAGACCCCACTTTTGGGATGGAAGCTCTCCTGTCTGGTGGCAGAGTCCTACTGCGGCAACAAGCCCAAAAATCAAGTAATTAAGTGGCAATATGCCTAGGCAAAGGAAACAAACAGAAAAATGCAACTTTAGACTCCTATTTTGGGGGCAAAGAGGATCAAAGCATGGAACAAGAGAAGGACTGTGAGGTCAGAACTCCTGCAACAAAAACCCCAAATGAAAATACAAGCTGGCTACAGGCCATAGAGGACCTTAAGAAGCAGATAAGAGAAGTGGGGGGAAATTGGGAAGAGAAATGAAAAAGATGCAAGAAAAGTATGAAATGACAGTCAACAGCCTGACTGAGGAAAATAACACCTTAAAAAATAGACTAACTCAAATGGCAAAAGAGGCCCAAAAAGGCAATGAGGAGAAGAATGCCTTAAAAAGTCGAATTTGCCAGATGGAAAAAGAATCTCAAAAGTTCACTGAGGAGATTCATTCCTTCAGAGTTAGACTGGAGCAAATGGAAGCTAATGACTTTATGAGAAATCAAGATGCTGTTAAGCAGATCCAAACAAATGAAAGATTAGAAGGCAATGTGAAATATCTCATGGGAAAAACTACTGACCTGGAAAATAGATCCAGGAGAGACAATTTAAAAATTATTGGACTACCTGAAAGCCATGATCAAAGAAAGAACCTAGAAATCACCCTTCAAGAAATTCTCAAGGAAAATTGCCCTGATGTTTTAGACCCAGAGGGGGAAATAGAGGTTGAAAGAATCCAGAGATCACCTCCTGAAAAAGATCCCAAAAAGAAAACTCCTAGGAATGTTATAGCCAGGTTCCAGAACTCCCAGATCAAGGAGAAAATACTACAAGCAGCCAGGAAGAAAACAATTCCAATATTGTGGAAACATAATCAGAATAGAGCAGGACCTGGCAGCTTCTACACTGAGAGATCAAAAGGCATGGAATATGATATTCCAGAGGGCAAAAGAGCTGGGATTGAAGCCAAGGGTCACCTACCCAGCAAAACTGAGTATCTTGTTTCAGGGGAAAATATGGTCATTCAGTGGAATAGAGGACTTTCAAGCATTCTTGATGAAAAAACCAGAGTTGAATAGAAAATTTGACATTCAGACACAAGAAGCAAGAGATGCTTGAGAAGGTAACCAAGGAAAAGAAATCAAAAGGAACTTATCAAAGTTGGACTATTTACATTCCTACATGGAAAAACAATAACTGTGTTTGATGAAACCTTTCTCATTATGAAAATAATTGAAGAAGGGTACATGGCATATGTTCACAGGTATACATGGATAGAAGGCACAGGTTGAATTTGATGGGAAGGGATGATTCTTAAGGGGTGAAGTTAAGAGGTGAGAGAGGAAAGTGGCAAGAGGAGATGGGGAGAGACAGGGTAGGGTAAACTATCTCATGTAGAAGAGGCAAGGGGAAGTAGTTGCAGGGGAGGGGAAGAACAGGAAGGCAAAAAGGCAAAACCATATTCTCACTGAATTTGGCTCAGGGAGAGAATCACATACATACTAAATGGGATATCTCACCCTGCAGGAGAGTAGGGGGAAGGGGGATGAGAGGGGGGATGATGGAGGGGAGGGCATTCTAAGGGGAGGGGAGGTTGGAAGTACCCACTTTCAAAGAGGGACAGGATCAAAGTAGGGAATGGACCAGGTGGGGGGTGGGATGGGTGGGAGGGAAATATAAGCAGTCTTTTACAATATATCTACTATGGTAACGTTTTGCACAGCTATACATGTACAACACATACTGAATTGCTTATCTTTCCAGAGGGAGTGGGTGACAAGGGAGGAAGGGAATGGATCTGAAATCCGAAGTCTTAAAATTAAATGTTTCAAATGTATATAAATACTATTATTAATACTATTTTGCATGTAATTGGGAGATAAGATGTCCAGGCATTGGGGCTCAGAGATTCTCCTTGCCCTAATGGCAAAGTCAAAGGGGGTATAGGAGAAGATATGGGAGAGAGCAGATTGGATGAGGGGATATCTAGTGGGACTGCTATTCTAGGGTGGTGGGTAGGGAAAAAATGGGGAAAAAATGTAACTCAAAATCTGGCGGAAATGAATGATGTAAACCAGAAGTTAATAAAGCATTTGTTAAAAAAAAAGAAAGAGGGGCGGCTAGGTGGCGCAGTGAGTAGAGCGTCGGCCCTGGAGTCAGAAGGACCTGAGTTCGGATCCGGCCTCAGACACTTAATTCACACACAAACAAAAACCTAGCCGTGTGACCTTGGGCAAGTTACTTAACCCCAATTGCCCTCCAAAAAGCAAAAAAAAAAAGAAAAAGAAAAAGAAAGAAAGAAAGAAAAAATATATGAGGCAATACAGAGTGCAGGAGCTCCATGAGAGAGTTCCAGATCTCACCCAAAGGGAAATTCTTCAAAGTCTCTAGTGTAGCAAGCTGGGCATAGGGATATGATGGAGCAACACTGGGCAGTGATCAACTATGATAAAATTGGTTCTTCTCAGCAATCCAATAATCCAAGACTTGCAAAATGATGAAAAATGCTATCCAGGGATGAAAAATACATTCAGAGAAAGATCTGATAGAGTCTGAATCCAGATCAAAGCACATTATTTTCACTTTCTTTGTTTTTCTTTTTCATGGTTTACTTTTTCTTTTGTTCTGTTTCTTCTTTCACAACATGACTAAAGTAGAAATATGTTTAACATTATTGTACATGTGTAACCCATCTTGGAGAGGGTAAAATATTTGGAATTCAAAATCTTATGAAAATGAATGTTGAAAACTATCATTACATGTAATTGGAAAAATAAAATAGTATTTACAATAACAATGCAAGTTCTGGGTAGTTTAGATATATTATTTCCATTTGCATCCATGTTTTTTGTTGTATCACGTATCATGTTATACATCTGTGTTTCATGTCTTTACAGTCAGTCATTTTGGTTTGTAAAGACTGAATATATTCTTTAGCAGTTGTTGCCTTTTACTTCTATAATGCCAAAACATATTCCAATGAACCTATTTTTGTATTACAAATCTTTATTCTGTCTCCTTTAGAACTTCTGCATCTTTACAGAGATTCTCCATTGTGTTTTCTGTTTTCTACCATGCTTTTTGTGGATTTTTAAAAAATTCTTCAGTAAGAGTTCTGAATCTCGACCTAATTCTATTTCTAATAATTTCTTTTAAAATTTTAATTTATTTCTCCAGAGACACGACTCAAAGTTGTACATTATTAGATGAATCTTAATGTTGAAAAACTGTATTTTTCATACGATCATAGATTTAGAGGTATGATGGAACTTAAGAGCCATCTAGTCCAATGCCTTATTTTTATAGATGAGGAAACTAGGGCTTTGAGAAATTAAGTGACTTGCCTAAGCCCTGCTGCACTACCAAGGGGTAGGCAAAAGACACAATATTTGAACCTAGATCCTCTAAATCTATGCTCTTCCTCTGCTCCAGTGCTCTTTGTTTTAGAGAAAATATTGGTATAATTAAAAGAATGAAAAAGTGCATGTGAAAAAGCAAACAGGCAAGAATATTAATGAGATCTCAGAAAAAAATGAAGGGAAATTTGTGCAAGATTTCAAAATAAACCCTAAAGCAAAGAATATTAAATTTACATGGTAGTGTATAACAAGTAGAAAACAGAACAGAGAAGAGAATCTAACAATAGAACCAAGTGTTCTTAGTTCAAAAGTTTAATATTCTGTCAAATCTATGGATAAAGGAAGAATTTAGGACCAAATAAGATATAGAGAACATTGTAAAATGTAAAATGATCATTTTGATCATATAAAATTAAAAAGGTATTGCACAAACAAAACAAATGCAACCAAAATTAGAAGGAACTTGTGGGAAAATTTACAGCCAGTTTCTCTGATAAAGATCTCGCTTCTCAAATATGGAGAGAAGTGAGTCAAATTTATAAGGCTATAAGTCATTCCACAGTTCACAAATGTACAAAAGATACGTGCAAGCAGTTTTCAGACAAAGAAATCAAAGCTATCTATTGACTATAGAAAAATGAAATATATGAAAAAATATTCTAAATCAACATTGATTAGAGAAACTCAAATTAAAACAACTCTATGGTACTACCTCACACCTATCAGACTGGCTAATGTGACAGAAAAGGAAAATGATCAATGTTGGAGGGAATATGGGAAAACTAGTGGAGTTGTAACTGATCTAACCATTCTGGAGAACAATTTGTAACTATGTCCAAAGGACTATAAAACTTCATATTCTTTGACCCGGCAAAACCACTACTAGGTCTATATGCCAAGGAGATTAAAAAAGGGGGCAGGGGAGGAATCTACTTGTGCAAAAATATTTATAGGCACTCTTTTTGTGGTTGGCTAAGAACCGGAAACTGAGGGAATGCCCATCAGTTAGTGAATGGCTGAATAAGTTGTGGTATATGAGTTTAATAGCATATTTTTGTGCTATAAGAAGAGATGAGTAGGATGATTTCAGAAAAAAACTTGGAAAGACTAACATGAATTGATACAGAATGAAGTAAGCAGAACCAGGAGAACATTATACATAGTAGCAGCAATATTGTACCATGAATAACTGTGAATGACTTAGATATTCTCATCAATACAATGACTCAAGACAATCCCAAAGGACTCATCATGAAAAATGCTATCTGCTTCCAAAGAACTGATTGTGTCTCAATACAGACTGAAGCATACTATGTTTCTTTTTCTTCCTTTCTCTTTCCTCCCTCCCTCCTTCCTTTGTTTGTTTCTTTCCCATGTACATTCTTAAAATGTACATGATTGCCCATGTATAACCTATATCAGATTGCTTACCATCTCAGGAAAGGATGGGAGGAATAGAATTCGGAACTCAAAACATAGAAAAAAAGATGTTATAAATTGTTTTACATGTAATTAGGGAAAAAAATAAAATGTTATTTAAAAAAACCCAATTCACTAAAACACAGCAAGGAAGGGTGATGACAACATTTTTCATCAAGCAGCTTTTCAATTTATATCCAGTTCTCTTCCTATTGCTATTTAAAGATAATAAATGTGTTTCATAATTGCTGTTAAAAAAGTTAAACCCAATTTTATAACACCTCGAGGCAAGCAGTCATTATTCAATAAAATGTGTTGGGAAAATTAGCTATTGACAGGGGAGAAATGAAAAGACATATCACACTACAAAAGGTACAAAATTCTAATATGATTAATGGTCTAAATCTAAAAAAGAAAACAAATTTAGAAGACATATTTTATGCCAATTTGGAAGGATAAAAAATTATCAAAGAGTAAAATATCAAACCTATGGATTTCACTATACAAAATAAAAATTTTATATAACAAACTCCAAAATAGCCAAAAAGAAACACTGGAGAAAAATATTTCCTGAAAATACACCCCAAAAATACTCAGCATCCAGTATTTATAAGCAATTGACACAAAATGTTTGAGATGGTAACCCAATCTTCAGTGGATAAATGGTCAAAGAATAGAAAAAGAATTTTTTCAAAGAGATAACAAATATAAATAATCACTTTAAAATATCTTTGGACTTTGTAATATCTTCATATACTCAAATAGATCTGAAATCTTATTGACGTGAGTATTCCCTCCACTAATGGAAAACACGGGCTGTTCAATGAATATTCCTTACTGTTGCCCCATGACCAACTCTGATGTTATCATTTATTCTGTTTCTCCTTCATAATTGTTTGTAATGTATTGCATTCTGCTTCTACTCACCATGTACTTTCCCAGTGCTCTGCAGGTAATTTTCAATTTAAATTCAGTAAATGGTGTACCACCAATGCACAGCCATACAACAGTACCACTAAAAGAAAAATAGCATTAAAAACATGAGGTTTTTATGTATCTAAGAGAAGCTTAAAATCATAAAAGAAATTTAGAATTTCCATAATGAGATCCATCCCATCCATCTCCTCTTATTCCATTTTGTGCTCAACTCATTGTCCATTTCCATTTATATATATATAAAACCCATAGTATGAAGTTACTCTAAGCTCTATCCTCACATGAACTAGATCCATTCTATTCTTGGGTACTTGGCCTAAAAAGGCCACATTCTCTTTGGTCTGTATACTTCACCTAGAATTTACTCTAGTTAATCTTTAAAAAAACATTTTTACACTGAATTTAATGAACACAGAGAGAACATTTTCTCATACAAGGTAGAATAGAAAAAGAGGATTATATAGGAAACTAAGAATCTCCATAATGTACTGATTGCTTAAAAAATAGTATGTAAATATTTGCTGCTTTCAAAGCTTCCTTGCTTATTTATATTTCCCTCTAAAGTTCATTCTATTCCTTTCTATACATCTTATAGATAGACAGAGATGTCTTTCGTTTCACTGATCACCAAAATTTCTCCTAATACCCTCCTCCCCCAAGAGCTATCCCATATAACACAGATTTTTTTTTCAAACACAATATAGACTTTTAACTACTCTAGAAAAATGTTACATTTCAGAAGTCGCATTCCCTGAGGTCAGTAGGAAGTCTGTGATGGCTGTTGATGATAGCCTCCCTGACTCATGTAGTCTCCCTCATTTTTTGGTATCCATCTTTCTGGTCTCTAAAATAACCTCCACAGGTAGCCTGCTACAAACTGTTCAGCTTTTCTTCCAGCTGCAGGGCCAGGTTTTGCTGGGCTGTTAGCTCAATGTGGTATATCATCACTGACTTTGTTGGCTGTTCCTGAGAGTTCATAAGCTCCTCGTTTGATAATCATTTTGTTGATTATGGAGTGAAGAGTGGGCAGACCCAGCTAGAACATATCAGACAATGTCTCTACATTAATAAAGTCAAAGACGCTGGTACAGGTGAAAAGATAGGAACACAATAACTCTTCTTGGATCTTCCTAGCTAGCATGCTCTCAACTTTGTTGGCCTCAGTGAACAATCTCAGACTTTTCTATTCATCTTCTTGATAATAAAACTTTCAGTTACCTATATTCATGGCTTTAGAAGCCGATGCTAAATGTTCCCTCATTGATTCAGGGGTACTGTGCAAAGGTTGCTGCTCACCCACTTGCAAATGGTGGTAGAAATGTTTGCTGATCATGTGCCTGTAGGGTTAATGGAATATAAAATATTCCCCATCCATTAATAAGCCTATGTGACCACATGTGTCCCTTTTTCCCCTTTAGGCCACGTTCCCAGGTCTAAAGGTACACAGGTATTTCAAACATGGATGTCTTGCTGCTTTGAACTTAGCCTCAGTTCACAGTTGTGACACATCCTGAGTCACATAGGACCCATCAGGTAATTCAGGGAGATTTACATTGCCTTGAGGGAGGAGCTTGCTTAAGGGAGAGGCTTGCTTGCAGGAAGACTTTCACATCGTTTGGCACTGGACCAATTAGGCACAGAGTCATATGTATTATGATGCCTTTTGGCTCTGAGGCAGAGTTGAAAACTATATATACTGGGAGGTTGGTATTTTGTTTTGGGGCTCACTCAAGGGAAGAATATTTCTTTGTGACTTGGTCAGATGAGACTCTGGTAGCCGTTGTTAATGAGCCTTCCCCTTCTCCCCGACCCCCCAACTGTGCCTGAACCCAGATGTTGGTGATCCCTGGTCTGGTGATTAGGTATCTATTACTCTGTTTAGACAGTTGGAGCCCTGTCTATTGGATTCTTTCTTAGACTATTTATATGTTAATTAATTAAAATAATTAAATTAATAATTTAATTTGTTAATTAAAGTAATATTGTTGACCCCTTTAAAGCTGTCTTTCCTTTAGTAAAGCAGATCAAAGAACCTGTGCTAGCAACACACCCTGTGTGCTAGTGGGGTTGCTAATAAAGTACCTCTGAGTGTCACTTTCATGGGCTGCCATGTATAGGATCTCTAGAAGGATGATAGATACCAAATAGAAAGTGGAAGGGCACATGGTGTCAAAGCTCCATCTTCTGTTCCAGGTTTTGCTCATGCAGGCTCCTGAGCAATAGACTCTGCTTTAGCAGTTCCCTAGAATGGTCACTAGACTGATTTTCCTGGAGAACATTGTGTGTATCCTTGGTTAGGCCCTGGTGAAAAGCACAGATGCTCAACTGCACCATTGTAAAGGATCTGCATAGGAAGGTCTGCATGCTGAATGTTGTCCTGCAGGTGGCTCATGAGCATAAGGTCTTGAGCCTGGTACGGCTCAAGAGTGAAGGACATGATGGTAGATGTGGCAGAGGATCACACATGTACAAATTCTGTCTGTCAAATCCTTGGCTTATATGTATTTGTGAAACCTCTCCATCAGAACAGCTGAATTCTACCCCTCAATTTCAGCCTGATCTTGTTCTGACTTTGAGGAGCAAGGGAACAAGGTGCTGCTGTTGGGTCTTATAGTCAAACTTATAGTAGGAATGGTGCATATGACAAAGGTTGATACAGCAGATCTCAATTCCTTTTTTTCTACAGGTAGTGCTGAGTGCACTCAATAATGGCACAGGCATGGGTCTCATCTTAAGATGCTCCACATAATCTTGGGAATGAGGATTTGTGTTCTGCGTGATTCTGTTAAATTATTCATCCATCCTTTCCACGAGAGTTAGGATATAACCACAAACATGAAGTGGCTGCTCACAGTTGGATATTCTTTCCAATAAAGATGTTGAGATTTGCAAATAAGATATTTATCAATTCATTGATGGAGTCTAAGCACTTCTGCCATATCTCTAGCTTCATGTGCTGGCCAGGTTGGGATTATAGTCATAGAAAAAAGCAATGATTTTGAATTTTATCTTAACAATCACTCCTTACCCTAGATTATTTCCTGCTGCAATCTGAACCAGCAGTTGCAGCAGGTCAATTTGGGTTGCATTATCAGTTCCATTTTTGCCATGAGCTTGCAGGATCTCATTCAGCTTCTTTACTATAATTGCATGGGTAATCTCTATTCCTTTGGCAAACATCCTAGATTTTGAGTGGGACCCTGCCTTGAACCCTCTCCCACACCATTCCCTTTCATTATCCTCTTCTTCTTCACCATCTAGGAAATTGGATTTTAAGTCATGCTTTCTCTTGACTTTCTCTTTTCACTTCTCTGCAGCCTTTTTGTTTACACTGTTCTCTTTTTTAAGGAACTTGGAAGTTAACAAAGTATATTTCCCATCATTCTCTTCTGAGTAAGAGTCTGAGGAAGTGGAATCTGAACCTCAATCTTCATCATTGACTAAATCCTGAGGGTCCTCATCTTCATCCTCCATCTTCTTGAGGAACTTGTGACTTTCCATAGATGATGCCTCAGACTTCTTCAGGAAACTCGTGGCACTAAGACCATCTTCATCCTTATCTGAAGAGGAAGAACATTCTGTGTCCTCATGTCTCCATGTCCTCATCTAAAGGCTGCTCAGTGTTCTGCTTATAGTTGGTGATCTGGGCTTCACAATCCCAATTATATTTATGTATTTTCTGACACATGGTGCTCAGAACCTTTGCACTGTTCTTGGTCACTTATTCTTTCCTTCCTTGTCCTTCCATAAGTCACTGAGATAGTCCTCCTTATGAGCCAGGATGCAGGTGTAGAACTGGGGGGCACCATCTTTACCCACCATGCCCTTAGCTTTTCCAAATGCCTTTCCTAGTAGCTCGATTTTCTCAAGACATTTAGTGACATCCCAAATCTTCATGGCATTACAGATGGTCTGGAAAAGGTTGGTCAGCTCCTCAAATCTCTTGTCCTTGGCACTTCTTACAACCCACTTAGAGTCCTTCTTATCTTCACTCAGCAGCAATGGCTGTTTGTCATAGTTATCCACCTTGAGTGCCAGCTCCTCCCTGGACAGGAAGACTTAGACTCATTGTCTGATATGGCAGTGAAAAATCATAACATGGAGGCAGAGTCCCAGGAGACAGGAAGACATGGACATTGGACAAATTGGATGGGAGAGGAAGATTCAACACATAATATTTCAAAAGGAAAAAAAATCAACAAAACCGATCAATGCATTAAAAAAGCCTGAAAATAATATACAATGGACTACACTCATGGACTTCTCCCAACTACAAAGAAGTGGAGTGGATGAATCTTACTTATATCTCTTCTTTGGAGTCATGATTGTTCTTTGTAATTTTGCAACATTTGTTTTTTATTGTTTTGTCATTTTTTAAAAATTTCCTTTGATGTAGTCATTGTATATATTGTTTTCTTGTCTGTGGTTACTTCATTCTGCATTGTGTCATGTATATCTTTCCATGCTTCTTTGTATTCATCATTTCTTATCACACACAAAAAAGTGGTAGTACAAATATTTTGTTATATATAGGGTCTTTATCTTATACCTTCTTAGAGTATAAGCATAGTACTAGATTCTATGATTCAAGTAGTATGGATGTTTTAATTATTTTATTTGCATAAATCAAAATTGTTTCCCTTTTCATAACACCACCAACAATTAACCAGAGGGAGTATCCAAAACCCCTTTACATTGACTATTATCACATTTAGTCACCTTTGTCAGTTTGTAGGGTGTGAGGTAACACTTCAGGGTTTTGATTTGCATTTCTTTTATGATTAGTGATACAAAACACTCATTCCTATGATTGTTAATAGTCTACAATTCTTTTGAGTTACTGTTTGTTCATATCTTTTTTTTTTTTTGCTTTTTGGAGGGCAACTGGGGTTAAGTGACTTGCCTAAGGTCACACGGCTAGTTTTTGTGTTAAGTGTCTGAGGCCAGATTTAAACTCAGGTCCTCCCGACTCCAGGGCTGGTGCTTTACTCACTGAGCCACCTAGTTGCCCCTGTTCATATCTTTTGACTACTTATCTATTGGGGCATGACTTTTTGATTTTACCGACATATCTGTTTCTATATCTTGGATATCAAACCCTTATCATGGAAACTTGATAAAAAGTTTTTTGTTGTTTTTTTTTTCTATCTGACCACTTTCCTCCTTATCCTAGGTGCATTCATTTTGTTTGTACAAAAGCTTTTCAGTTTCTTGTGATCAAAGTTATTTATTTTCTTTTATAATTTAATAATTTTATAATATAATATTTTAATATTTAATAATATTCAATAATTTAATAAAATTAATAATATTTTATAATTTCTCTTGTTTGGCTAAGAATATATCTTTTATTTACAGTATATAACCTATATAAGTATGTAATCTGTTTATTTTCTATTTTTTTGTAGTGTGATTTTTGAATATTAAGGTCATATAACTATTTAGAATGTATTTTGGAATATAATATAAGGTGTTGGCCTAAGCCTAATTTCTGCCAGACTACTTTCCAATTGAGTGGACTAAATTTGGAAATTCTATAGGCAAAGAGGTTTTTGAGCACCACAGGAATGGAATGGTTAGGCCTGTATAAAGATTTTGGCAGAGCTATGCATAATAGACCAGAGATGAGAGACAGAGCCTGGAGGCAGGGAGAAGAGTTAAAAGTCTATTATAGTAGTTCAAGTGATGAGTGATAAGGAATATGTTATTTCAATGATCCTCATGATTATAATTCAGCATTTTTAGTTCATGGGGAAATAGTGAATCCACTTATTTTAGAGAAGAAAAATGACATTAATGATCATTTAGACCTGGCAACTCCTATTTGTGTGTGTGAGATATGTATATGCATACATTCATATTAATATATACATTTACACATATGCATATATGCATACACATATAACATATATGTGTATATATGTATGTGTATGCCTGTGTGTATATATACACGCACACACATACAAACCTTTCTTCTAGAGAAACAAGAAACATCTTCAGTTGTTGTTCACTGAAAAGAGCTCTAAAGTCAGAGTAGGTGCACTCAACTCCCAGGCCTGTCACTTAGATCTTGAGCAAGTTATTTTACTCAGTTTCCTTTTCTGTAAAATGAGAATAATACATTTTCTAACTTCCTTGTCGGTTGTGAGAAGAGTATTTTTTAGCCATAAAAGCGATAATTACTTTTATTATTAGATGTAAAAGATCTAGCAAAGAGATTCTGGGTATATGTCTAGGTATATTAGCTAAAAGAATTGGGATTTTGCATTTTATACTCAGTCAGACAATTTACAAGCATTTATTAAGCACTAACTATCTGCCAAGCATTGTGCAAAGGGTTAGGAATACAAATATAAGCAAAAAGAAAAACAGTTCCTATCATTAAGAAGCTTACCTTCTAAAGGGAAAGATACCACACAATAGGAAGTTGAAAGAAAATAAGGGAAGGCAGTCAGTATAAGGGCATGATGGAGAGGTTCAGTAGAGTCCAGCATGGTGGGAAATAAAGGGATAGCAGGCTGGGGCACTGTTTTTAAATGGAGGTTCCAGGAGGAGCTCCCCAAACTCCAATCAGGGAGATATAACAGAAAAAAACAGTGGATTTGGACTTAAAGGATGGAGATTCAAAACTTGGTTCTGCTATTTATAACTATGGGATCTTGGGCAGATCATACAACCTCTACGGACTTCAGTTTATCTGCAAAGTTAATGGGTTTGACTAAGTGGTCTTCCAGGTCCTATCCTTTTCACTGCTATGCTGTGATTGTCCCATTTAGCCTATTTCTACTAGAAATGGGGATAGGAATATCTGTTGTCTTCCTCAAGAAACTAATGTTGGCGTATCTTTGGCATATCTTGACATAATCTACCACCTGGTGTCTAGTCTAAATATTGCATGTCCTGAAATTGAATAACTAGATACTTAAGACATTTTATGAGGCAAAATAGAATTAACAATAAATTTATCTACTCACTCATTCAACACGTATTTATTAAATACCTACTGTGTACAGTACACTCTGTTAAGTATTTGGAGCAGATAAGCTTACATAAGATAAAATCACTGCCATAAGTCTAGTAGAAGAATAAGACACAAACAGAAATAGTACATAATAACAAAATAAAAGGCAAAAAATAAAGTTCTTTAGGTGGCTATTGTCGGAGGGGTGGTATGGTAAATAAAGCAGTAGACCCAAGAACAAAGATACAGATTTCAAAATCACTTGGCTACAAGAGTCAACAAGGGCCTGAACTATGGTGGTAGCAGTGTCAGAAGAGAGAATGGATACAATGAGAGAGATGCCATGGAAGCAGTAATTGCAGGATTTGGCGAATAATTAGATATGTTGGGTAAGAGAGAGTGAGGAATTAAGGATAATAATAAGGTTACAAACTTGAAAGATGGGAAGAATGGTGGTACCTTCTATGGAAACATGGAAGTTTGAAAATGGAATGGGTTTTGAGGAAAAGATAATTCTTTCTATTCTAAATATATTGATGTTATACAGTTTGGAATTTCTAACAGGCAACTCCAATAGCAATGGTTCTCAAGAGAAAGAAAGGCAGAATATAGAAATCTGCTAATTATCTGAATAAAGATATAATTAAGCCCACGGGAACTGATGAAGCATGTGTCTGTGTGTGTGCATGCATATGTGTGTGTATATGTGTGTGTGTGTGTGTGTGTGTGTGTGTGTGAGAGAGAGAGAGAGAGAGAGAGAGAGAGAGAGAGAGAGAGAGAGATGATACAAGATAGACCCTTAGGGTATACCAAGAATTAGTAGATATCATAGGGATGAAAGTGTATGAAAAGAGACTAAGGAGAACCTGTCAGATAAGTAGGGGGAGAACCAAGAGAGAGTAGTGCCACAGAAGAAGGAGGAGGAGGAGGAGGAGGAGGAGGAGGAGGAGGAGGAGGAGGAGGAGGAGGAGGAGGAGGAGGAAGGGAAAGTTAGTTGACAGTGTCAAATGCTACTGAGATGCCAAGAAATACAAGAACTGAGGGGAAAAATCAGATTAGACAATTAAGAATTCACTGGTATTTTTCAGAGAGGTCTTTTTCAGTTAGTAATAAGCTCATAAGCCTAAATGAATAAAGTCAAGGATTAGTGAGAGGTAAATAAGTAGAAGCAATGACTGTAGAAAACTTTTTTTAGAAATTTGGCTGAATAATTGGATTACCTCAATACTATGATCAAAAAAAAAAAGAATCTGGATACAATAATACAAGAAATAATTAAAGAAAATTGTCCTAAAGCATTAGAACAAGAGAAAGTAGAAATAGAAAAAATTTCCCAATCACCACTTGAAAGAAATCCAATGAGGAAAACCCACAGGGATATTATAGTCAAATTCCAAACCCCCCAGCTCAAGGATAAAATATTATGAGCAAAAAGAAAAAAAAACAATTTAAATATTGTTTGTGTCACAATTAGAAACACACAAGACCTAGAAGTGGCAATACTAAAAGACTAAAAGATCTTGGAACACTACATCAAAGAGCAAAAGAACTGGGGTTCTGGCTGAAAAAAGCACACTCAGAAAAGCTAAGCATAATGCTGAATGAAAAAAAAAATGGATATTTAATGAATTGTCAGACTTTCAGGACTTTGTTAAAAAGAAACCTGAACTTAAGAGAAGATTTGACATACTAGAGCGAAGACAAATAATAAGGTGCAGACCAAAGACTAATTATAAGGGACTCAATAAGGACAGATCATTTATCTTATATGTATGTAAAATGTAAAATGTATGTCTAAGATTGTTATTAGTAATTGGGTAGTTCATAAGAAAGATTGGGGTAGACCTGAGTATGATATGACTTCAAAAAGTAAAACTTCAGAAACAATTAAAATGAGTAATTATTTTATACAAATGAGGTAAGAGAGGAAGAACCAGCACAAGGGAATTAGATGGGGGAGGATGGTTGCTAGTTCTGGAAACCTACTTTCATTGGAAATGGGTACAAGAGGAAACTATATATATGTAGAAAATCATCAAAGTCTTCTAAATTCAAAAAGAAATGAAATGCTAAGGAGATAGAGGGTGGGGAGAAGATAAGGGAGAAATCTACACAGGGGTGGGTAAGGGAATAGGTTAAGGGAGTATTCTATAGGATAAAAGGAGGTATCCTTGGCAAGGGGGGAGGAGGTTTGTTAAGTAATAGGAGAGCAAAGTAGTGGGTAGAAGTGAAGTAGAGGAGTCAGGAGAGATAGGAAATAAGAGATATGCACAAACAAAACAAAGATCAGGAGTAGAATTTGTTAGGGAAAGCATATGTTTATGTATGTATGTATCTATATAGGTATGTGTGTGTGTGTGTGTGTATCTATATCTAAATATATCCATGCTTAATTGTAGCCTTCTGACTAGAGGAGGAAGGTGGATGAAAGAACAAAGTAAAAAGTGCACAGCAGAGAAAAGAAAACTTACAGGGAAGCTAAAGAAGGATAGCTTTCAATACAATGTATAGTATCTATTAACAGGCTTTCTTGAAATGGAAATTTATTGCTCTCATGTTCTGCTGTGTACATGACATGTATTTTTTCCTTATTTTATTTTGTATTTAAGTTTTCATATTAAAGTTTATAATATGTTTCTTTTTCTTATTGCGTATTTAAGTTTTAGAAAAAGAAAAAAAGGAATTTGGCTGAGATAGGAAGAGAGCTATAGGATGATAGAGGAGATGGAAAAGTCTAGTGAAAGTTTTTCAAGGATGAGGAGATTTTGAAGGCAGTAGGGAAAAAACCAGTGGAGAAGGAGAAATTGAAGTTAAGGGGGTGATAGTGGGGGATCATGAGATCAAGGCTTATGTAGAGCAGTTAGCTAGGGAAAGAGTCATCTCATTACTCTAGTAAATGGAAGAAAGGTAATGTAAGAAAAAAGAAAGGTGATGAATGAAGTTTTGAGATGAAGAAATGGAGAAAAGAGCACACATTAAATACCCTTAATTTTCTCAGTAAAATAAGAAGTAATAACCTTAGCTGAGAGGTTCAAGAAGGGGCACACATGGGAGATTTCAGGAAAGAAAATGTTTATAACAGCTACTGTGCTTAGGGAGTGGGATAGACAATCAACTACGGAGGGGTAAAAGCATTGCCTTGGTGGAATGAGAACCTCGATGACATTCAAAAACATAGATCTGTAGTGCAATCTGTTTTTTTTTTTTCAGCCCTGTTCAACAATATATATGTAGGAACAGATGGTGGGAGTAATTCAAAAATTTGGAATTTGGCCAGGGATTAGAAGAAATAGGAGAAGGGGGGACAATATAGAGTTGAATTGGTAAATTTCAAGGTGAAGATTAGGACGAGTAGAAAGTGAAGTTAGTGCAAAGTCTTGAGAATATGCAAGGTTTCTAACTAATTCTCTACCTCACCTTCCACAGAAGCTATTATGAACCTTCTCTTCTCTCCTTCAGTCCCAAATATCTCTTTACTCCAGTCCATTCTATACACTGTTGCCATAGCAATTTTCTTTAGATGCAGATAGACTGTATGATTCCCCTGTTCAACCAGTTTTAGCAGTTTTCTGTTTCCCCTGTTCAACCAATTTTAGCAGTTTCCTGTTTCCTCTAGAATAAAATATAAACTACTTTGTTTAGTTTTTAAAGGCCTGCACAACCTGGTCCCAACCTACTTTCTCAACCTCACTAGACATTACTTTCCCATCTGGAGAGGAGATCTGGCCTTCTCTCTGTTTTTTACTCATAATACTCAATCTCCTGTCTCTGTGCCATTACACTGGTCATCTCTGATGCCTGGGATGCACTCCTTCCTCACCTCTGTCTCAGAGTCCCTCACTTCCTTTAAGATGCAGCTCAGATTCCACCTTCTACATGAAGCCTTTCCTGATCTGCCAGTCTGTGACTTCTCTCAGATCATACCTCATACTTAACTACTTGTTTGTATCTATCTATCTCATATTTATATTGTACATATTTTAAAATGTTTTTGTCCCCATTAGAATGTAAGCTCATTCTGAGTAGGGATCATTTCCTTTTTGTATTTGTGACCCCTGTGCTTGGCACATAGTAGATACTTAATACTCATTGATTTGAAATGAATGAATGAATTTAGTAAGAGTAAGACACAGGGAACAATGGAATGATAAGATATTATTAGTGAATTTTAGAGGTTTTGATCATGGAAGCAGAGCACTTGTGGGTAGCGTTGAGATCCAAGATGAAGCCATTTCTTGTATATGGTAGAAGGCTGTGGGTTTTGAGAAAACTGAGTAATTTGGGAGGTTGGTGTGTATGAGGGAATATCAGTATAAATGCTGAATGCTCCTGATATACAGATAGGAGTTGGGGAAGAATTCAGGTATGGAGTTTCTTGGTAATAGAAGGAAAACGAATATGTGACCTGTAGACAACAGCCACTTTGATCTGTATGCCATGAAAGATTTTAATAGAATGAACTTTAAAAGAGAAGTTATTGAGTAATGGTGGGCAAAGTGAGATTCTGGAAGAGGCCATAGAGATCAAGTAATGTCAAGCATGCAATGACATCTGGGAGAAGCCAAGTCAGTGAGATGGATGGAAGGGATAATGGGTACAGAAGCAAAATTTGTTCCTATAAAAGTTTGTTCCTGGGGGGTGGCTAGGTGGTGCATTATATAGAGCACCAGCCCTGGAGTCAGGAGGACCTGAGTTCAAATCCGGCCTCAGACACTTAACACAAAAACTAGCCCTGTGACCTTGGGCAAGTCACTTAACCCCAATTGCCCTACAAAAAGTAAAAAAAAAGTTTGTTCCTATAAAATTTAAATCCAGAAGAGACATTAGAGGTTGCATTTTATAGGTGAGAAAACTGAAGCCTAGTGAGTTGAAGTGACTTGCCCAAGGTCATATGAGTGGTAAGTGACAAAGCTGGGAGTTCATTCATTAATTCAATAAATATGTATAGATCTCTAAGTACTATGGAAAGAGTACTGGATGTGGAAATAGAGGACTGAGTATCAAATCTAGCAAAGCAACCCATTTGTCTAAGTCAATAGCAAAATAGAAATCAGAGAAAGTGAAAGAAAATATTATTTCTCTTATATTAATAACCAATTATTAATTGAGACTAAGATTTTCCCTTTTCTATGTCCTCATTCAGAAATCTGTCCCTCGTATGTTATTTGGGTAGCATCTGAAGGACATCGCTGATATATGAAATTACCGAAATCCTCCAGGTACATGTTTTGTGACCTCCAGTAGGACTCCAACCAACTAGGAAACTTTACAAACAGAATACAATCTAAACAGAGATCTTGCCTTTAGGAAATAATCCCCTGTCCATCCTTGGAACCTTCTGTTAGAATTTAGGGTGACCTAACATATGAAGGGAAAAACCAACCAGCAAGGTTGAGATGGATTCTTTAGCCCAGATTGCTGAAAGAGGGATGAATCTCATGCTGAATCTCATGCTTAGACCACAATCTCTGGAAGGGGAGCTGAAGACATTTTGCTCACTTCCTCATTAACCCATCTGAGTTGATTTCCAACCTTGTGTACATACCCTTTTCCAAAGGCTTCTTAAGCATTCAGAAACACCCAAGATTCTTCTTTGGTTTATGAGAGAAAGTGATAATTATTAATTACCCTGAAATTAAGTCTCTTGAACTTTTCATTTGTTACAAAAGTAGATGTATATGGATATATACTATAGACTTGAATAAATGGATTTCTTTGCTATTTGTTCTGAGTTCATTGTGAAATTGGTCTTTGGTGGGAAAGGGGTTCACCCTTGGATATAAAGCATGGGGCCTCCTTAAGGCTTCCCCCTTAAGAAATAGCAATCAGATGTTTAGCTTGAACCTAAAACTTATATACCCTAGGAAATGGTATTTAAGGGATCAGATAAGATATAACTTTACCCCAGTAGTCCCTCTCTTTGAGGAGAGCAGAGTGTTTCCCCTGCTTTTTAATTCCTGCTTCCCCTCCTGGCACGAATTAGTCTCCCTTGGAGAAGAGGAGGGGGAGGAGATAATAGAGATGTCTATTCTTGCCTCCTTGTAAGCATATATACAACATACACACACACACCCTCATTGTAGATACATTCTGTCTGTCTGTCTCACAAGGCTGTTGAGAGAGGATTAGATGATATAATGATGTTCTTTAGAATCATATAAATGTGAGTTATTATTTGGTAGGTATCCTGAGTGAATGCAAAAACACATTTTCTGTTGGGAAACACTAGGTAAGTCTTGGTAAATAATGAGCTATAGATGTTAATTCCCAATTGTATCTACCTTCAGTGCTATGTGTTACTTTGGAAGGCACTGATACTGCACCTCTTGAGGTCCAAGCCCTTTATTCTCTTTTTTAAAAATTATTTAATTTTATTAAAGTTTGGCAATTACATGTAAATTTTTTTCATTTTATAAAATTTGGATTTCAAATTCTCTCCCTCCCTCTCTCTCTCTCTCTCTCTCTCTCTCTCTCTCTCTCTCTCTCTCTCTCTCTCTCTCCCCCCCCCCTTATTCTTTCTCCGTCCTGCCCCTAACCCATCCTTAAGAAGACAAGTTATTTATTTCCATATTAGCCATATTGCAAAAGGAAACACAAACAAAATAGAACAATAATTTTTTTAAGTTTAAAAAAGGGTATACTTCAATCTGTATTCAAAGTTCATTAGGTCTCTCTCTGGAGGGGGATAGCATTTTTTTTCATAATGGGTCTTTTGGAGCTGTCTTGTTGCAATGCCTTTATCAGAGTAGATAAGTCTTCCACAGTTGATCATCCTGTTGCTGTTACTTTGTACAGTGTTCTCCTGGTTCTGCACACTTCAGTTTGCTACAATGCATTTAAGTCTTCTCAGGTTTTTCTGAAACAATCTGACCTGTCATTTCTTATAGCACAATAATATTCGATCACAATCATATACCACAACTTGTTTGACCGTTCCCCAATTGATGGACACTCCCTTGATTTTTAATTCTTTCCCACCATAACAAGAGCTGCTATAAATATTTTTGTACACCCTTTTCTGCCATCTCTTTGAGATATAAACCTAGTAGTGATATTGCTGACTCAAAGGGTATGCAATTTTAGAACTCTTTAGGCTAAATTGCAAATTCTAAATGTTCTCCAGAATGGTTGAACTAATTCACCACTCCACTAACAATGCATCACTGTCCCAATTTTTCCATATTCCCTCCATCATTTGTCATTTTCCTTTTCTATCATGTTGTCCAATCTGATAGGTGTGAGGTAGTATCTCAGTTGTTTTAATTTGCATTTTCCTCATCAATAGTGAGTTAGAGCATTTTTTTTAATGTGACAATTGACAGCTTTGATTTATTCTTCTGAAAACTGCCTTTTCATGTTCTTTTTTTATCAACTGGGGAATAGCTCTTATTTTTATAACTTTGGCTCAGTTCCTTATATATCTGAAAAGTGAGGACTTCTCCTCATAGAAACATGCTGTAAAAAACATTTCCCTAGTTTTCTTCCTCCAAACCCCTATTCTCAAGGTCATCCACAATCTAACCAGGAGTACTAGGTCTGTGTAAGAACCCGAGGCACACAAATTCAAAATCATTTATGAATTCAGTGAAGAGAGTTTCAGTGGACTAATTCAGAGAAACTAAAGTAGTGTGACCAATAAATCAATGAGCATTTATACTGCAGGAAAAAGTGGTAGAATTAAAATTAGGGAATCTAGGTTCAAATCCCAGTTCTGCTGTTGACGAGTCTGACATTAGACAAAGCAAATCATCCTTGAATCAATCAACCAATGAGCATTTATTAATCATCTATTTTGTGTCAGACACATGGGATATGAATACAAAGAATGAAACAATCCCTAATTACAGGTTTGTGTTCCAAGTAGGGGGTAGACTAGATGAAATTTAAGGTTCTTTCTAGGTATAGTCTCTATGAAAATTTCACAGAATTGGGGGGAGGGAAATTTTGGTTGTCATGTTATAGAAAATATATAGAGAAGCTTTGGCACACAAGTTTGGTAAGGGGAGGTACCATAGATTATTATTATATACAAAGGTTGGTCAAGGAAATTGAGATATTTACTCTAGGGAAGGGAGGATTTAAGATTTAGGGGGAACATGAGAGCTGATGTCAACTATTTGAAGGGCTGTGAAGTGAAAGAGAGACTGAGCTTGAATTTGTCCTAGTTGGGACCAAAGGTCAAAGGTAGAAGCAATGGTAACAATTGGAGAGAGGCAACATAAGGAAAACCTTTTAAATAATTTGAACCATCCCCAAGTGCAATGACTTGTGTCACAAGGGAATGGGTTTATAAAACCAAGGGATTTAGAAAAAAAGCGACTTTGGTGTTCATCTAGTCCAATTCTCTCCTTTTACAGATGGGAAAACTGAGGCCCAGGAGAGAGAAGAGGCTCACCTGAGTTAGGACTAGGGACATTCGAGGTCATTCCTCAATCTGGGATTTCACATGTAAGAATCTGTACTGAGGTTTCCATAAGGGTCTTTGCTGCATTGACAAAATCTAGCACTTCTCTCAGTGGCTGGTACATAATAGGTGCTTAATAAATGCTGACTGAAGAAATCACAGGACACAGCTGGAAGGGACCTTAGAGTTGCTGAAATCCAATTCCTTCATTTTATTTTTTAATTTTTTTTTTTGTTTTGGTTTTTTTTGGAGGGCAATTGGGGTTAAGTGACTTGCCCAAAGTCACACGGCTAGTTTTTGTGTTAAGTGTCTGAGGCCGGATCTGAACCCAGGTCCTCCTGACTCCAGGGCTGGTGCTCTATTCACTGCACCACCTAGCCGCCCCTAACCCCCTCATTTCAGAGAGAAGAAGAATGAAACCATGGGACAAGCACCCACATCTCCTGTCTCCATGGTAAGGGCTCTTTTCATCACTTCCGAGTTGACTCCATCTACTCCAAGTCCTCCGTTTTATAGATGTGGAAAACTGAGGCTCAGAGAGGGAAGGTGACCCTCCCAAGGTGTCACAGTGCATCAGTAGCAGAGCCAGTAGGACGTCCCAGGGCAACCCCATACTAACTTCCTTTCCCGGACAAGTTAACGCCCACATCCACCACACTCAGCATGGTGGCTTCGCCTTGTCATCGGGACGCCACTCCTAACATGGCAACCCAGGCTACTTCGCCCCGGAAGTGGTACTGGGCAGGGACGGAAAAGGAAGCGGCGCGGCGGGGGAGCCGGAAGTGTTTGCCGGGGTTCTCTTTCCCTCCCCCTTCCCAAGCCACAATAACAGATAGGAGGCCGCCGGGCCGGTGAGGCACCGGCAAAGCCTCTGGAGGATCCAGGTCTGGGCGTGGCGGGGCGGCTGCGCCCCTGCTGAGCCCGTGTCTCCTCTTGTGTCTCCCTCACAGACGCAGCCACAGCCTCGGAGCCGGAACATGGTCCTCCCGCGGGCCCAGCCCCGCGCAGCCTCCGCCGCAGCCTTGGCCTCCAGGCGCCCGGTAATGGGGGAGGGGGAGCCCCGCTGTCACGGCCGCGAGACGCAGGAGAAATGGGGAAGGGGCGCGCCGGGATCTCCCTGGGGTCGAGAGGCCCGGGACAAGGCAGGGGCGGCGGCGGGGAGACAGGCGACTGAGGGCAGCCTTGAGGACTTGGGTGGGAGAAGGGCACAGACAGGGCGGAGGAATAGGCTAGGATGGGGACGGTGGACAGTGGGAACTGGACCCCTGGATGGCGAAGAGGGGGGATGGGAGCAGTGAGAAGCCCAGACAGGAGCAGGACGCAGACTGGGGCGGGGGATGCCTAGGGCTACAGTGTGGCTGCAGTAGATAAGGAGGGCTGGAAGGGAGGGGAAGGACTGAGACCAAGCAGAGTAAAAGTGTGATGCCCCTGGATCAGTGGCTTGAGGACATGTCGGAGCAAAGTGATGGAAATGTGTTATACAGGAGATTTTTTATAAATACGTCATTTCATATTTATGAAAAATATCACAAGCCTTGAAACTTTTGCCAAGAACTCTCCCTTATCTTGCATGGAACAGAGTTTGGGAAATGGTGGACTAGGTGATCTCAAAGGTTTCTTCTAGGACTGATAGTCCATGGGCTTCTCTGTTAACCCTGACAATTTCAGTAGTTGAAATGTTAACCGTCGTTCAAGGTCCGGTTCAAATGCCACCTCTTGGTAATCTTTCATGAGTTTTCGCTGTGAGACTGAAGCCGCATCTTTATCTTTTAAATTCTTTTGGTAACTGCGATGTGCCATTCTTCTAGCCACAGTATTCTGCGTTATTTTATAGTTATTTCTGTCTTTAACTTTCTTATTAGACTGTGAGCTCCAGAAGGCAGGGACTCTATCTTATTTATCTTTATCTCCTGAAGGGTCTTTTATTAATATTAATAATTTCTGCTGTTTGTATAATGCTTTGACCATTTATTTGTTCTATGTGTGAGCTCCAGAAGCTTACAACTTTAAGGGACCCTACTTATCCCTTTCCATTTTAAAAAGGTAAAGCAGGCTCTCCTTATTTCAATTAAGTTGTAAAATTGGGTGTGGGTGTGGGTTTGTGGGGGGGGCGGTTATGGGGGTGTGTTCATGGGTAGGACAGAATGATTTTAGATTTATTTTTAACTGATTGACATTGTAATAAATGGACAAAGAGATAAAATTTAAATAGCCAGTAGACAAAATTATTTAATTGAGCCTTTGTAAAAAAAAAAATTACTGAAGAGATCAGGGAACTAAATGGAGAATCATAAGTCCAGCCCTTTATTAATCCTAATAATAACCTCCCTGACAAATGGTTGCTCATCTGCCCTCTGCTTGAAAATCTCCAGAGGTGGTGAGCCCACACCTCTCCAAGATACTTCATTCCACTTTTGTTTTATTCTAATTGTTGGGAGGTTTTCATATTGGACTCTGAACTGCCTTCACGTAATTTCTATTCACAGGTTCTACTGTGTTCTTTGTATACAGGTTAATATTTTTCTAATCCCTTTTTCAGTTGAAGAATATTGGAAGGATATAGTAATAGAATCAGTTCATTGGTATGGCAAAAGACACAGAATTAGATATCAGGCATCTGGAATTTCCAGGTTCACTATTTGAACTGTATGTTTTGTTGCTTTTAAATTTTGAAATATTTGTACTAATATAAATCAAATCTGAGGAATTGTTGTCATGTGAAAGAGGGAGTATTGAAATGAGGAAGTTGAGAATGGAAGATATTAAGGTAAGAATGTGCCTCTATCTGAATTGGGGAAATCATAGTGATTTCAGGATGCAAAAATCATTTAGGAAGGAGGAGGTGAACTGGTGTATGTTATGGGAATGTAAATTTTTAAGATCTTCCCTGGCCCTAGGTTAAGTGCACCTGGAGCCTGTGGTGAGAGGCTTGTTTTTCAGGAATGCCCACACCTTGGTGCTTTGTGATTGGGTAGTAGGTCAAGAGGGTTGTTACATTCTCTGACCCAGGAGAAAGCTATGTAATCCCTGATGTGAGATTTTGTTTTGGGGCTCATTTTGAGAAGTGTTGTGTGATTTGACCGGATGAGACTCTGGGCAGCCACTGGGGGCCCCCCAACTTTGAAGGCCCAGATGTTGATGCTTCCCTTTCTGGTAACTGTGATTAGGTATGGATGTATGTAGTGGTTGGACAGCTTGGAAGCCTGTCTGCTGAAATGTTTCTTTGTCTTGAAACTTCTGCTTGTAAACTTTGTATACTCTGAAGTTTGGGGTGCTGACCTTTTTCCCCTGAACTAGGTGAATGATATGTGTTTGATTAGAGCAAGATTGTTAACCCATTTTGAGTTGCTTTCCTTCAGAAAAGCAGATCTGGAAACCTGAGTTGGCAGTCACCATGGGGATGCCTCTGAGATGCTTGCTTCTACAACACTGCTACAATGTAGTGGAAAAGGGAGTACATTTTAAGTCAGGGGACCTAGGCTTGAATTCCTTGCTCTGATACTATAATCATATCTAAGTCATTTGTCTTCTCTGGGCCTCATATTTCTCATTTGTAAAATAAGGAGGTTATATTTAGTTAATCTTTTGGCGCTAAATCCCATTACCTTATGAGCTGTTTCCAGAATGAAAGAGAATTAGGAGAAATGTCAGGCAGAACAACCTGACATAGTTGTGAAAAAAGTGCTTTGTAAGCTATAAAAAGCTATATGAATATGAGCACTCGTTATTATTATAAATTTTACCAGATAGAAAGATATGAGTCTATAGTAGGGGAGACAGATAATCTGGACTGTTATTCATTAAATAATGTGGTTAATGTGGGCCTTGGAAGAATAAAATTAAAAAAAAAACTTGAAATAGCAGGGAATGATTTTTTTTTTAAGCTCAATGGAATAGGAGGATAACTCCAGTTTTCAAAGAAAGTAGGAAGAAAAATTTTTTGGAAGAGTCTTGTTTTATAATTAAGTGGGAAGCAACCAAATGTGGTTGTTCCATTATCACAGAAGCACGGCTAAGCCCAATTTTCTTGAATAGCAGATTTTCCCCTTTTTGAAAATTGTAACACCACTTGTCCATCTTCAGGCCTGTGGGGTACCTCTTCATTCAGTCATGATTTCTTTCAGTACTTAGGGCTAGAATTTATCTAGGCCTAGTGACTTGAAAATATTGAAGAAAGCTAGGTGCTACCTTAGCATCTTGTTTGGAGTTTAACTCCCTTTTTTAAGGGCTTGAAAGACTGGGAGGAAGATTTAGAGGTTATGCTGAGGGTGAAGAGAAAGGTTCAGGAGTAGTGATGGTATGGGGTAAATTGAAAGAATGGGAGATTGTGATTAGAGAGCAGACTTGAGCTCAGGGAGAAGTTGTATGAATGAACAGCAATAGTCAGGATATTAGAAGCATTATATGTATGGATGTTGATATTTCCAAAAGTGATGGAAGTCTTCAGGAAGAGACTGTCAAGGAGGAGATTTGTGTTTAGTTGTCTGAGACTGATCTGCTTTCTCATTCAATTCTGATTTTATAATGGCAGAGTTTGTGATAGAGAATAGTATAATTTGAGTCCTTAAGGAAGTTTTAAGAGGGTAGCTTTAAAGGGTTTACAGTGACAAGTATCTGGACAAATTATAATTCTGCTTTTGTTCTCAATATAGTCTTTCTTTGAATATAGGTCATGTCCCTGAAATGATGTGTCTTTGCAAGGAAAAACACACACCATGAAAAAAATATACAATTAGGCTCGATAGGAATCAGATTTGGGGAGAAAATATGGGCTGGATTTGGACTGATAGGGTTTGTGCTTCTGAAAGTAGCTCAAAGGGAACAACATGTGGACAGATTGCTTTGTATTGATGATTCTTTTTTGGTGAAGCGCTCTTTCCATTTTGGTTTATAGAAGTCTAATCATACCAAGCTAGAAGGAATATTATATATCATCTAGTCTATTTTCTATTTTAACAGAGAGGGAAATAGGCCTAGATAAGGCAGTTAACTTTCTTCACATAATGGTAAAGTCCCAGGGTCAAAATTTGAATCCAGATCTTCTGAATTCAAGTTGTACCCTTTCTGCTGCACTAGGCTTGTGCTGTGGTTACATAGTGAGGAAAACCTTTGACCTAAGAAGGCAGTGGATGGTTTTTATGCTCAGAGCAGTAGCTGGAGGGTAGATGACTTCATTTATAGTCAAATGGGAGTGGGAGAAAAGAGGACCCTAAAATGGCTCACTCAAGATAAAGGATATTAATTAGGGTTAGTAATCAAATTGAGAGAGGTGAGTGTCCAGATAATTTGTGGCAGGACCATACAGTCTCTGCTTAAAAAAGTAAAGTTAGGGACGGCTAGGTGGCGCAGTGAGTAGAGCGTCGGCCCTGGAGTCAGAAGGACCTGAGTTCGGATCTGGCCTCAGACACTTAACGCACACACAAACAAAAACCTAGCTGTGTGACCTTGGGCAAGTTACTTAACCCCAATTGCCCTCCAAAAAACAAAAAACACACACACAAAAAAGTAAAGTTAGCTTAATAAGCAAAAATAAGCCTAGCAATCCCTCACTTGTCTGGGATCTGACTAAACACCAGAGATGAAATAGAAAAAGGTTCCCAGACATACAAAGCAAGCATTAGATCCCAGCACTTTCCTTGGAGGTGACTACCTTCCTCAGTAATACTATTGTAGGTGTGTTTCTCAAGCTCATTTATCTGCTTTCCTAGGGTATAGCAGATTAGAAGCAGAAAATGGGATAAGGGATAAGGGTAAGAGACAAGGAGGAGAATGAAGAGTGTTGCTAGAAGGAGACATACTACCAGCATTGATTAATCCCTACAGACAGCAAATGGAGGTTGCTGGCAGACCATAATAAATAGTGCACACATACTTGGAACAAAACAGTATGGGGCTATTTATTCCAGGGACAAAGATACCTAAAAAGCTCTTGAGGGATATCTTTAATGTGTTATAACATGGTAGACACTGTTGCAATGTGTTGTAACATGGTAGCATCTCTGTTGCAAAGGATCTTTGAGGTATTCTAGTTCCACCTGTGTCTGAACTTGAGTTGCTTTTACACCTGAAAGGTGACTATCCATCTACTTCTACTTGAAGCTATCTTATTTTAGGAAAGCCACTGCTTCTTGAGGTGGCACATTCCACATTTGGTCAGGTATATTTGGAGAGGTTTTTTTGTCATATCAAACTAATCTGCATCCCTGTAACCTGTACCCATTGCTTCTAATTATGCCTCCTGAGGCCAAACAGAACAGATCTAGTCTCCTTTTTGTGGAAAGTAGCACAGCTTCTTATCTCCTTTCTAAGACTCAGTTCATCCAGCTGATCTCATATAGCACATTTTCCAGTTCATCCTTGGTCCCTCCTTCTGGATGCATGTCAGTTTCTCAACATTACTCTTGAAATATAGCATCCAGAACTGTGCAGACTACTACAGAGGAGGTTGGAGCAGCACAGGCTATGTTAGTACTAGCACCTCCCTCCTTCTGGACCTTTCTTAATGGATCTAGGATCAGTCACATCATTATGGATTTTCCCAGCACCACATCAGGGTGGATACTCCCTTCACCAGAACAGAATGAGTTTTCCTTAGCCTGGGTTGTTATTCTTTATGTCTTTTCATGAAAACTTTTCTGTTTTGTGGATTCAGAGGCAGCATTCAGGCTATCTATCTTTTTCTCTTAAAATGATTGGCTCCTCTTGTTTCCCTGTCACATTTGTCCTTGATGTCCTTTACAGCATTTATTATCTGCAAGTTCTTGATAATGTCACCTCCTTACACACACCTTTGGTCTTTCAGAGAAGCAGCAGGGTCAGAAGGTTGTACTGGGGGTCTGGACCTGGGCTGGAATCTCCTGTCACTTAGTAGTTGTGTAATCCTGAGCATGTTACTTCTCTGATCCTGTTTCTTCATCTATAAAATGGGGATAATAGCTATGGGCTCTACCTTGTGGTTTTTGTGAGGCTTAAATATGATAATATACTTTAAACACTATAAATATCAGTTGTTGTTTCCATTGACCTTTGGATCACCTGTAATTTAGAGTTTTCTCAAATGAGGAAATTTAGGATTATTGAAAGTGCTATACAGTTTTTCCAAATCCATTCTAGCTTGCCCTCTTCCTTTTCCAGTCTGTCCATCTTTTGTGCCTTTCAAGACAGTTGACTTATAGTTGACAGTTGGACTTACTCAGGAGAATACTTAGTTCTCTGGAAGTCATAATCTGGAACAATATGCATTCTTCATGTGCTTAATTTTTCCAGTGTGTGTTAACTGAATTTTTTGAGTGACTATCCCATTGAAGAGGCTCTTAAGTGTTTCAGTACTTTTTGCAGTCTGTACAATGATATCTACAGCCAGAAACCTAGAGAATCTTACTTCAATTTTGACTTTGTATGGGGTATTCCCCATGATACTAATGAGCACCATTTCCTCTTTATTTTTACTTTGTGTTAATAATCAGAAATCATAGAAGTTATCTTTCTGGTTAACTTGAGTAATCTTGGCAATCTTGATACAATCAGTTTTGCTGTAACATTGTATACATTCCTAAATATCATACTATGCAGAATTATGCAATAAATAACAGGGTTTATGGAAAAATGGGGTTAGGGAATTTGGCACTCAGGAAAGATGTTAGGGCTAGAGATAAAGAGTTTGAGGAGCCATAGTTAAGGAGAAAATAGATGAAACTTTGGGAGTGACCTCAAAATCCAAGAATCTTAGAGTCAGATGGGACGTGAAAGGTCATTTAACTCCTGTGTGCCAACCTGAGACATGAATTCCATCTATACTTATCAGATGATCTGACAAGTGGCCATCTAGCCTGTACTTCCTTGTATTGCTCACTTCTGTATTTTGTAATGCCTGAGCTTATTTTGGACTCCTTCCAAGAAGGTTTGGTCACCAAAGGTATTAGAGAAAAGAAGAAAAGTATTCTCCATACATTGTAAGCAGTTGACAAATATTTGTCTGATTTAGTTGCTATCAAGGGAAAAAGTATTAACTAGTTGTATGTTATCTATTTTTTCTAAGTTTAAGCTTATTTGTTTTAGGAAATCCTGGTTAATTTAATTTGCCTATTTTGATAGGATTTCTTTATGGATTATTTTAGTTGTTTGAATTTACTGTAGCATGAATCTTTTTCATGATACATAAACTGTCCAAATGTTAAGCCTTGTGGCCATAATTTTAGATTCATGTTATATTCCAAATGCCCCTTAAAATACAACTGGAGACATTTGATTAGTGAAAGAGCACAAAATTTAGTTTTAGGAAATGTATATATTGGCCCTGTCTCAGAAGTGCTGCTGCCTCTAAAATTCTGTGATTTTTGAGTTGTTCCATTCATTTGATGATTTATTGCCAATTTCAGATTCTTCTAGCAAGTGGTGGGCCTTAGGTAAACTAAATTCACATATGATCCACTAAGCTTCATTTTAGACATAATTTTTGATCATCCATTTCTGCAGACCTTCTATAGAAGGTGCTAATAAGTAACATTTAAATCCAAAATAAAACTTACTTAGATACTTAGGGTTTTTTTTTTTTTAATTTTTCATCATAGTTCTTAAATCTCAAGAGTTCTAAGACCGGAATCTTCTTGGTAGATTTGTCTGTCTACTTGATATATTTTTGTAGTCATAAACATCCTCAGTAATGTCTTTTTATGCTATTTCTTGATTGGATGATGTCTTGATGTTATGCTACAATATCCTTAGAGCCACCATGACTTGTTAAAACACCCATTGGGTAACTTGTAGTTTTGATTCCTCTGGGATGTGATATTCTGTAGTGATGGAACAACAAGATTTGGAGCTGGAAGAGATTGTAAAAGCATTTTTAGTTCAGTCGTCTCATTTTACAGATGAGGAACTTGAGGTCTAGTGCAGTTAATTTGTATCACTGAGGGTAGATTGTTTTTAAAGAGAGAGTCTTTTGTGGCAGCAGTTGTCTTGAAAGTAAGGAAAGCACCAAACAGTTGTCCAAAGAATAACTCATAAAACATACCTACATATGTAATATGCATGTATATGTATACTTACATATGTTTTTTAAACTTCCTCACTTTGGGTATCTTAGTCCTGCTCAAATGTACCATGTGTCTCCATTGCCTTTTATGTGACGTTCATTTTTCGTTTTTTAGAGAGTATTGTTTGATATCTCATAGCTATAGCTATAACACGTTAGTAGAATTTTGATATTAAGGACCAGGTGAACCTAAACTTTTGAGAGACATTTAAAGTGATTAAAGGGCCTTTGTAAATTGCTGAAGGCAGTTCAGCTTACTCTCTTCTTGCAGTTCTCAGTTCATCTATCAATTTTATGGTGTCTGAGATATATATTCAAGTAGAGAGTAGGTTACCCATCTAATTACATGTCATAGTCTATTCAGTAGATGAGCTTTATCCACTTGGCCTGAAGTGATACAAGGACATTCTCAAGGTCTCACTGAAGAACTTTGGGATCAATCGTGAAGCGTGGGAGACAGTAGCACAGCATGGCGTGCCTGCTTTAAAGAAGGCACTGTGCTTTATAAGAAAAAGCACAATTGTAGTAGCTCAAAAGAAATGTGAGATGCTTAAATTTAGAGCTATCACCACTCCAAATGTTCATGCACAGTATTTGTACCTGATCCGTGGTACTTTCTGAGCTGGTATTAATCTGATTAGCCACAATCTTAACTTAACAGTCTTAACCCCAACATAGTGATGTCATTTTGGTACTCTTTGAACATGAAGGACAACAACCAACTGTGAATAGTTAGGACAACTTTTTTGAGTGGTTACAGATCACTTCCAGTAGATGGTAGTGTTTCAGGGTTTGATGCAGATAGTACAATGTTAGTTGCAAACAGTAAAATCAGTAGGGCCTAATTGTTAACAAGGAATCCCTTTTCCATGTAGATTTTGCTCCTATCATAGCAGTACACATCTTTTGGCACTTGGTTTTATGATATCAGGTGATAACCTGATGTCTGTGGTCTGAGGCTTGTTGAACCTGATCATATCTGTTACATCTTTCAAGGAATCTTGAACAGTTTTGATGTAGGAAAGGGAGACGTTGTAAGTGAGCATTTAAGAGCATGTTTTTCTCTATTAAATCAGATACTTTTTCATAATCCACAAACAGTAAGCACAATGGGATTTTGAATTCTCTACATCTTTCAGGAAATTGTATGATGGTGATAATTTTGGTGTTCTATGCAATATCACTTGTAAAAGCCTCCTTGTTACTTATTAATACCTATGTGTAGATGATTCTCATAAAAAATTGTATGGATGGAAAACTAGGTATACAAATCAAATTTTTGATAATGTCTTAATAGCCCTTTTTCTATTTTTGTAAGGTTGGTGATTTTTCCCAGCTGGTATCTTCTCGTCTTTTCAATACTGTGTAAGTTAGTTCCTCAAAATCCTCACAGTTATGTTGCCTCCAGCTTGGATCTCCTCTTGTTAACACTTGACGCAGTAAGAATACTGTTCCCATATTTGCTTTCTTTAATACTATTTTTGTTTCCTATATAAGCATATCTGGGACTGTGATTTTTGAGTCCATCTGCAAGTGACTCTGCTGTCTTTGATGGTGAAGAATGTTATAAAAATCTTTGCCATTCTCTTCCACTTTTCTTCTTTTTGTTGTCCTTCCATTTTAATCTTCATATACCTTTCATATCACCTTGCTTGGGACTCTTGCCAAGCACGAGTTAAACTGGTGTGCCCTCTATAGCTTCTCTGTTTCACAAAGCAATATTGCTCATAATCTTTTATCATCTTTTTTCTTAAGATTTTATATTAGCTTATATTTTAAACCAGTGTTGCTTTTGGATGCCATCGTCTTTTGCAAGCAAGTCAGGTGTTTTGCTGACTAATGTGCTTTTTAGATTTGTTTGGCCTCTTTGGTAAGGAAACTGATTTACATGCACTAGTTAAAATTCTTTATAAGATGATTATATTGGTATCGATGATATTTCTGCTGTGAACTACCTTTGTTGTTGTTGTTGTTGTTGTTGTTACTAGGAACTTACTTGTATCAATCAGAAGAGAATTGTTTCACTTATATGCTATATCATTTCATTATTCTTTCAAGAAGTCAGTGTTCTGACTGTATTTAAATAGCTCATTCAGGGATAACATATCAGTAATGATATTCTTCCTGTCAAAATATAATCAGTTTCACTTTCTGTTATTTTTTTAAACAAATGCTTTATTAACTTCTGTTTTACATCATTCATTTCCACCAGATTTTGAGTTACAATCATTTTCCCCCCGTTATTCCCCTACCCAAGCTCCCAGAATAGCAGTCCCACAAGATATCACTTCCTCCAGTCTGCTCTCTCCCATACCTTCTCCCATACCCCCTTAGACTTTTCCATTAGAGGAAGGTGAATCTTTGTGTCCCAATGCCTGCACATCGTATCTCCCAATTATAAGCAAAAGAGTCTTAATAATAGTATTTATAAATATTTGAAACATTTAATGTTAAGACCTCGAATTTCAAATCCATTTCCTTACTCTCTTGTCACCCATTCCCTCTGGGGAGATAAGTAATTCAGTATATGTAGTACATGTCTAGCAATGCAAAACATTATCATAGTAGATATATTGTACAAGGCTGCTTATAATTCCCTCCCACTCATCCCACCCCCCACCTGGTCCATTCCCTACATGATCCTGTCCCTCTTCTATAGTGGGTACTTCCAACCTCCCCTCCCCCCAAGGATGCCCTCCCATCCATCATCCCTCCTCTCATCCCTCTTCCCCCTATTCTGCTGCAGGTTGAGATATCCCATTTAGTATGTATGTCATTCTCTCCCTGAACCAAATTCAATGAGAATGTGGTTTTGCCTTTTTTGCCTTCCTATTCTCCTCCTCCCTTGCAACCACTTCCCCTTGCTTCTTCTACATGAGATAGTTTGCTCTACCCTGTCTCTCCCCATCTCCTCTTGCCACTTTCCTCTCTTACCTCATAATTTCATCCCTTGAGTATTCTCCCTTCCCAACAAATTCAACCTATGCCCTCTATCCATATATAACTGTAACCATATACACACACATTCACATATGTATTCATATGACCACACACCCTTCATCCATTATTTTCATAGTGAGAAAGATATCATCAGTCACAGTTATTGCTTTTCCATATAGGAATGTAAATAGTTCAACTTTGATAAGTTCCTTTTGATTTCTTTTCCCTGATTACCTTCTCAGGCATCTCTTCCTTCTTGTGTCTGGATGTCAAATTTTCTATTCAATTCTGGTTTTTTCCTCAAGAATGCTTGAAAGTCCTCTATTCCACTGAATGACCATATTTTCCCCTGAAACAAAATACTCAGTTTTGCTGGGTAGGTGACCCTTGGGTTCATTCCCAGTTCTTTTGCCCTCTGGAATATCATATTCCATGCCCTTCGATCCCTCAGTGTAGAAGCTGCCAGGTCCCGGGCTATTCTGGTTGTGTTTCCATAATATTGAAATTGTTTCTTCCTGGCTGCTTGTAGTATTTTCTCCTTGATCTGGGGATTCTGGAACCTGGCTATAATATTCCTGGGAGTTTTCTTTTTGGGATCTTGAATTCTTTCAACCTCTATTTTGCCCTCTGGATCTAAAAACATCAGGGTAATTTTCCTTGAGAATTTCTTGAAGGGTGATTTCTAGGTTCTTTCTTTGATCATGGCTTTCAGGTAGTCCAATAATTTTTAAATTCTCTCCTGGATCTATTTTCCAGGTCAGTGGTTTTTCCCATGAGATATTTCACATTGCCTTCTAATCTTTCATTTGTTTGGATCTGCTTAATAGCATCTTGATTTCTCATAAAGTCACTAGCTTCCATTTGCTCCAGTCTAACTCTGAAGGAATGAATCTCCTCAGTGAACTTTTGAGATTCTTTTTCCATCTGGCAAATTCGACTTTTTAAGGCATTCTTCTCCTCATTGCCCTTTTGGGCCTCCTTTGCCATTTGAGTTAGTCTATTTTTTAAGGTGTTGTTTTCCTCAGTCAGGCTGTTGACCCTCATTTCATAGTTTTCCTGCATCCTTCCCATTTCTCTTTCCAATTTTTTCTCCACTTCTCTTATTATATTTTTAAAGTCCTTCTTAAGGTCCTCTATGGCCAGTCATGTTTTCCCCTGGGGCTTTTGGAGCAGGACTTCTGACCTCACAGTCCTTTTCCTACTGTATGCCCCCAAAATAGGAGTCTAGGGTTGCATTTTTCTGTTTTCTTTGCCTTGGCATGTTGCCACTTAATTACTTGACTTTTGGGCTTGTTGCCACACTATGGCTTTAAGGCCAGATAGAGGAATTTTCGTCCTGAACGTATGGGGGGCAACTTCCGTTTCTGGCAAGCTGTAAACCCACAACTTCCACCCTAGATCACAATCCAGATCCAGGGACCCTGGTTAAAGCAAGAGCGATTACCCCCCAAGACTGATTCCTGGATCTCCCTACAATTCGCAGGCCGGTAGCTGGAGCTGCCTCTGAAAACTACAAAATGGTGTGTCTCCTCAGTGGCTTCTAGCCCCCAGGGGAGGGAGCTGACGCATTCCCCAAATACTGGTCCCAAAGTCCATAGGACACTAATCTCTCACTTTGTCCTAGGCATGTCTATGTTGATAATTCTGGAGTCACCACAGCTGCTGGTGTTCTGGGGTTCCTCCAGCTGGCTGCTGGCCCTGCCGCCCTGGGGCTAAAACCTCAGCTCACGCGGACCTGGGCTCGGCTCGGCTCCTGCGCTCTGCGCGCTGCCGCTCCCCGCGCGCTGCCGCTCCCAGACCGCTGCGCTGGTCCTTCCTGCAGGGCTGTTGGGCTGTCTTCAGCGGGAGGTTAGCTTCTCTGTGTCGTTTTGTGGGTGCGGGGGCTCCAGAAGTTGTTCAGAGTCCCCTTTTACATAGTTTGGGGGAAATCTGGGGTCAGAGTGGCTTGGATGAGCCGTTTCTACTCCGCCATCTTGGCTCCGCCCCCTCACTTTCTGTTATTAATTGATGCCCATCACGTCTAGTACATACTAAAATTTTTTGAATTTTTATACATGAGTATTCATGATGTAGAAGGATGAAGCTTCTATTAGTTGTTAAGTCTTTGATCTCTCTACTGTTGACCTGTGCTTTCTTCTATATTTTTTACCATCCTTATCTGATTTCACAGAGTGTATGTTGACTTAACTTAGAGAATCGTATATAGGTCTTCATAGAATTTCCTTTGCATTGGATGTTGGTACATAAGCTGCAGTTATTTTTATGAAGGTCTTTTTGCAAATACGATGTCATGAGCAATTCAGTATGAAATGACCAGAAATCCCATGAAGTGATTCTTGTTGTTTTGAGGAGCTTAAAATAAACTAACTCTACCAGCTCCTTTCTTAGCTTCTTCAAGGGCAATCTATGAACCATCCTTCTGCTTAGCTGCATATTCCTTTGTATCTCCTGGTGTATTTATAGTTAGAATATCAAAAACTAAAATAATTTGCCCCTTGCTACTGCTGAGTATGTTTATTTATTGATCATTGGAGAAAGATTTTATATTTATGATATTAAAAGCCAGATTTAGATAGTCTAAAAACTGATTCTTAGCACATTCTACCCTCTTTTCCATCACTTTGCCACTGTTAATGCCATAATAAAAGGGAGCCATACAGGACTGAAGGCTAGGGTTTTTTTTTTCCTTCTTTGAAATTTTCTTAGTTTCACAGGTTGCCAAGTGACCTCCTTACTGGTGATGAGCTTCTCCATACTTGGGTAGACTGCTCCTCAGAAAGAGCCTCACTGTGTCAGTGGGACTATACTTTTATTTTAGGGTCACATGACTTGTCATTGTCAGAATTGTGTTTCCTGCCTTCCAAGGGAAGTACTTTTTTTTTTACTTTGTCTCATCATTTGTAATTTCACTTTGGTAAAATGAGATGAATGGTACATAGAAGGAAGAGTAGAGAGCAAGGATAAATCACCAATTCCATAATAATCTGTTGGTTTTTAAGTAGAGGGTAATAATTCATAATGTATAATGTAGATATGGTTTCAGTGTGTTGGGGTTTTGTTGCTTTTTTTTTTTTTTGGAGGGTGGAGGGTAGGGCTGTTAAGTGACTTACTCAAAGTCACACATCTAGTAAGTGTTAAATGTCTGAAGCCAGATTTGAACTCAGGTCTTCCTATCTCGGGTTGGTGCTTTGTTCACTTCAGTGTGTTTTAATAGTGGAAAAGAATTGCTTTGTTTTCTTTATATCTTAGACTTTACCAGTTTTGTGTTTACAGTACCTAGGATTAACTTATATCTAGTGAAAATCATTACAAAATGGATTTTTTTTTTGGTAGGGGAAAAGGCAGGGCAATTGGGGTTAAGTGACTTGCCCAAGGTCACACAGCTAGTAAGTGTTAAGTGTCTGATTTGAACTCAGGTCCTTCTGACTCCAGGGCCAGTGGAGCCTCCCCTGGATCTCTTTTTTTTTTTTTTTTAAAGCAGTCAAAGTTAAGTGATTTGCCCAGGGTCACACAGCTAGTAAGTGTCTGAGGCTGGATTCAAACTCAGGTCCTCCTAACTCCAGGGCCAGTGCTCTATCCATTGTACCACTTAGCTATCCCCAAAATGGATATTAGAAGCATAGAATATGAAAGCTGGAAGGACTTTATGGACCATTTGGTTCAACCTCCCTTATTTTAGATAAGAAAACTTGAAACCTAAAAGAAAGTAAATGACTTGTCCCAAGGAAGCACTTGATTAGTAGAAATCTTAGAATTCCTGGCTCATTGTGCTCTACAGTTAACTGTGCTGTGCTCTCTCTCCTGCTTATAAAGATTTGGCCATTGGAATGATTTTTCATTAACATTATCTTTTCCCAAGTAATTCATTAGCCTCAGGGACAGCATTAGGTCTTTGATGGATGTATGATTGGAAATAATGCTTGTGATCAACTCATGCTGTAATTGAACATTTGTCAGTTCATTGTTTCCCTGTTTATAATATAGGTTGAATTTGTAACTGACTGCCAAAAGTCTAAAGAGAAAAGTATCTTTTCTAGTACAGACAAGGACAGTGATACTGCTCCCTGGGGATGCTGGAATGATCTAGGCGGGTAGTAGTGGCTTCGGGTGCAGTTGGGGTATTGAATAAAAATAAATTGGAGGTAGATGCATAAGGAAAGAAGAGAAGAGAAGAAAATTTTGAAAACACGTTCATGTTTCATCTGTTGTGTAACAGTTAAAGTTGTAGTGATTACATTATTTTCCAAATAAACACAAAATGCAAGTTATAGTGGATCAGTGGGCAAGTTCACTGACTGTTCTTAGCAAGCAAGTGTTGGCAGGTTGGCAGGTGAGTGTGTTGTGTTGTTGGAAAGTCCAGCATGCATGCATCCACAAGAATATGTGCTTTTAATGACTTGTTTACAATATAATAATATATGGTTACATGACATAATATTGTGTAATCAGAATTTCAATACAGAAAAAAACGCACAAATTTACAATGAATTATTAAATTTAAGAGGTGTCATTTTTTTAAAAAATCATATTTTTTGTAAACAATACACATTTCAAAAAAAGGTAAAGGGTTAAAGAAAGATTTCTGGGGGGTGTGCTGAGTAATTCTTTTGTTGTTGTTGAAAGGGGGGCAGTAGGCCAAATAAGTTTAGGACCCTCTGGTCTAGTCTTACCATTTATTTGCTCTTAAAGAACTGATAATGTGGATAATCTAAAAAAAACAGTGGGTAGTTTTCAGTTTGTTGATGTGGAAATATGTTTCTATACTTGAGTCTAGTAACAGTTTTTTCTGATGGGGAAAAGTAGCACCATAATGTTGAAACCAGACTCAAAAGCTTGTATTTTCCATCCTTCACTCTACTTATCAGTCCCTAAGATCTCAAACTGTGAATAGATAGCATCATGTCGCTGACATACTCAAAGCATCAACCAAAGTAAAGAACCTCATTCTCAGGCCTTTTTTATATCCAAGAGGAAGCTGTATCTTAGTTTCAAAGAGTATTCCTATTAGGAAAGCAGTATGTGGTTGAATTAAGCAAACATTTATTAACCACCTACTTTGTAGAATTCTGCTAAGACTAAAGGGAGAACCAAAAGTTAGATAAGACATGTTGCCCACATGGAACCAATAGTCTTTTTGGAGGAATGACTTTCAGAGAAATAACTTGGATTCCTCAAACTTTTTTTAGCGCCTGTCATGTTCCAGGTACCAAGCTAGCATGTGGGAATACAAAGACACATGTAAGTTTCCACTCTGAAAGAGCTTACATTTTATTGCAGGATACAACATATACAGATAAAAAATACAAAGTATAAGCAAATTAATCCCATAAATGTTTTAATAACAGGGAGAACCAGGAAAGGTTTCATGTAGTATAACCTTGGAGGAAGTTATAGATTCTAAAAAGTACAGGTGATGAAGGAGTACATCTTTTCACAACCATGAAATTATATGTACAGTGCACAGCTGGCAAGCCAATTTGATGAATGGAAATTTCCTAAAGGAGAGTAACATGAAGTAAGTTTCAGAAGGTAGTATGGATCAGATTCTGGAAGACTTTATATGCCAGGCTGACATTTTTACATTTTATATTAGATGTAATATGGAATCATTGAAAAAATTTTGATAGGGAAATGATATGTCTGTGTCTCTACTTTAGGAGTATCCACTTGATTGCCCCTTTTATGAGGGATAATTTGGAGGGGGAGAGAGACTAAAAGCAGGTATACCTATTTGAAGCTTTGAAATAGTTTGGGAGAGAGATGATACAAAATAAGTCTTAAACCTATCCTTAGTGACTGGGGAATTAGGGAAGAGATTTGTGGAAAAGATGGCATTTGAATTGGTCTTTAAAGCACTATTTCCCAATCCCAGCTCTTCTTCAATAGCAAGAAATACTGAATTGTCTACCAGTCATTAGAAATTTATTAATTGCCCTATTTTGAATACATTTTGCAGCTGTTCATCTGCCTTTTGTTTCTGTTTATGTGAGCTTTCAGGATTGGCTAAGAACAGTCTTAACAATCTGGCTTACAGTTGACTTTATGAACCACCTACTGAGATATTTTGAGTGTCAGTTTGCTGGTTTCCAAAAGCTTCCACGGGAGAGAAATCAATCTCTGCTAGTCATTGCAGTTGGAAGTAGACTAACACTAGGTTGTATTTAGTAGGAAAAACTTGGGCAAACTGCAATATTTTATCTTACCTAAACTTTTCATTGTAAGACTACTCAAAATATTTTTAAAAAATCTTCGAGTATATCTTGAAAGTGTAATTTCAGTATGTTAGACAATAGTAAAATTGTTTCCAAATTCAAAAGCATAAATGCTCTTGACCTTAATATATTTGTAGCAATGACACTTTTTAAAAATGCCAGGCACTGTGCTAAGCACTGAGGATACAGAGGAAGATAAAAGACAATCCCTGCTCAAGTCTAATGGGGGAAACAACATGCAAAACAACTATACACAAACAAGCTATAATATACCATAAATTGGATATAATAGCAGAGAAAGGCTCTAAAATTAATGGGAATCAGAAAAGACTTCCTGTAGATAGTGGGATCTTAGCTGGGGCTTAAAGGAAATCAGCAGGAGATAAGGAATAATTCCACACATGAGGAACAACCAGTGAAAATGCCTGGAGTTGGGAGATGGAGTGTCTTGTTTGAGGAATAGCAAAGAGGTCATTGGTGACTAACCTGCAGAGTAGTTGGGCTGGGGGGGTAGGGCAGGAATATAAGGTCTAAGAAGACAGGTTATGAAGAACTCTGAATGCCACACTGACTGGACTCCTCACTATAAGCTTAGTATAATGGCTTTCTGAATCTGGGACTGGATACTTGGGATCTGGGGTTGAGAATCAAAAGATGCTTGTAGGAGGTCAGACAGGGGAGGGGAGTCTTACAGGAGGTGGGAATCAGGCTTTAGTAGAAAGAACATTGAAGTTTGAGTCAGAGGTTCTCTGTTTGATTTTTTTGTTTGTTTGTTTTTATTAATTTGTTTACTTTTAGTTTGCAAGATTCAGTTCCACAATCCCTTGAGTTCTGTTTGATTTTCAGCCCTTCTTCTTGTAGTTACCTGTACAGACTTTGACCTCCAGGTCTTTGTTTCCTCATCTGCCTAAACATGGAGTTTGACTAAGTTGTCTGTGAGACCTTTGATCCTTTGAATATATTTTTTAACACGTATAGGTTTTAGGAAATAAGGATAAAAAGTTTTGCAGACTGTTGTAAATTTGCCACAGAATGGCTGGGGGGGAAACCTTGACTTAAAGGATGGGTAGAATTTCAACGGAGAAAGGATGGACATTCTATTCTAGGCATAGAAAATAGAGTAAGCAAAGACATTGAGGCAGGAAAGGACAAGACAGTTTGTTTTGGAATATAGATAGAAGTATTGTGAAATTGAGATGGAAGGGTGCCGTGTTGTGAGCTGGTTCGAGAGTTTTGAATCCTAAGGTAAAAAGTTTGTACTTTGTGTGCAATGAAAAGAGCCCTGTATAGAGAGACAGAAGACTTGGGTTTTAAGTGATTTTTTTAACCTTGAGCAGATCACTTCACCTCAGAAAACCTCAGTTTATTCATCTGTAAAATGGAGATAATACCCAACTTACACTTGTGAAGAAAGTGTTTTGTAAAAAATAAAGCACTATAGAAATGTTAGCTATTAAGTAGGCAGTGTAGGCAACATTCAGTAAGAACTTGGAAGCAAAATTTCGCTTATTCAGGAAAAATGTTTTTCATTGATTAAAAATTATCATTTAAACTTGTCATAACTGACTCCCAAGTGACCTTGATGGAAAAGAAATGACCAGATTAGAAAATTACAAAATCCCTTTGTGGTCATGAACTTTACTACCCTATACACTTGCTTGTGTTAATACTTGATTTATTACAACAACAAAATTAACAAGATGGTTTGACAAGTAGAGCAACATATTATAGAAATGAGTCTCTATTTGTCAGGAAGCTATAGCTTCTATCTCAGTCTTTATATTGCTTGGCAGTCTTTGTGCAAGAAGTATTATTTTGTTTTTGACCATTAAACAGTCAAAAGAGGACCCCAGCAATGTGTTTTTATTGGTAGACTAATTAATAATGAGACTATTATAATTTCTAGTTACTTTAATTAATTTATACTGAATTCTTTTAAACTATTTGATTACTATTATTCTTTCCCCCCACTCCCAGATAAAGTATAAACTCTTAGAAAACATTGGGAAACTACCATGTACAGTATACTTGCTATTAGTCAGATTGGCTAAGATGACAAAACAGGAAAATGACAAATGCTGGAGAGGATGTGGAAAAATTGGAACATTAATGCATTGCTGATGAAGTTGTGAACTGATCAAACCATTCTGGAGAGCAATCTGAAATTATACCCAAAGGACTATAAATAATTTCATACCCTTTGACCCAGCAATACCACTTCTAGTGTTGTATCCCAAAGAGATCATGGAAGTGGGAGGAAGACAGATATGTACCCATATAAATAAAAATATATATAGCAGCTCTTTTTGTGGTGGCAAAGAATTGGAAATTAAGGAGGTGCCCATCAATTGGGGAATGGCTGAACAAGTTGTCATATATGAATGTAATGGAATACTATTGTGCTATAAGAAAGGAGGAGCACAGGAACTTTATTTTTACCTGGAGAGGTGTATACAAACTGATGCTGAGCAAGAAGAGTAGAACCAGGAGAAATTTGTACACAATTACAGACATAACGTATGTGTGATGACTAACTTTGATAGACTGGACTCTTCTCAGCAATTCAGGGTTATAAGTCAACCCCAAAGGACTCATGATGAAGAGAGATGTCTGCATCCAGAGAAAGAACTAGAAAGAACTGAGTTTGAATCCAGATTGAAGCAAACTACCTTATCTTTTTTCTTTTTCTTGTTTGGTTTTGTTTCCTCTTTCCCATTGTTCATTCCATCTGGTACAATCCTTCTTTATAACCTGACTAATGTCTAATGTGGAAGTATTTGCAGATCCTTTACTTGATTGTATGCCATCATGGTGGGGGGGGCGGAGAAGGGAGGGAGAGAAAATGTGAAACTCAAGGAATTGTGGAACTGAATCTTGTAAACTAAAAGCAAACAAACAAATTAATAAAGAAAAATAAAAAGAAGTAGACTTGGGATCTTGAAGGACATACTAGTGAAGCCTAACTTCTGTTTGGTCCCTCTAAGCTGAAACAGCTTTTGGTACAGGTCTAGCAGTGAACTTTGTGCTTATCCTCCTAGCAAGATGCAGAGAGGCTCTTTGCTAGTCTGGTAAATGTTGATGTTTTTATTGGGGGCGGAGGGGAGGCAAGCTAGTATTTCATGAAGCAGTTAATCTACTAAATTCAGTTGGGGATTGTCCCAGTGGTAGAGGGAGTACTCACACTGATGGAATAGCTCATAGAATCATATTCTTTAACTCTGGAAGGTGTATTGGAGATGATTTCATTCCATTCCTTCAGTTTATATGTCATGAAACAGAGTTCCAGAAAGGGAATGTGATTTTACCCTGAGGTAATACAAGGTAGTAAGTTTCCTAACCAGGATTTTGTGGATCTTGTGATGTATTTGAAACATATGTGCTGTGAATCATGGAGGAGATAAAAAGATAAATGAGCCACTGTCCTGGGTCTTAATTGATTTGATTATTCAGTGTGAAACTGCTCTCTCCAAAATTACTAGTGATCTCTTAGTTGCCATATCTAATGACCTTTTCTCAGTCTTCAAATTTTAACACTTAATCACCCCCCTCCCCTTTCTTTTATATTCTCTCTCTTTTTTTAATGACACTGCTCTCTTCTGGTTCTCATACCTTTCTGAACTTTTTTGGCGGGAAGGGGAGGTCATCATCTAGCTTACACTGATAAGCTGTCATGTTGCCCGAGGGTCTGTCTTGTGCCTTTTTCTCTTCTCTATTTTCTCTCTTTCTCATCTCATTAGCTCCCATGTATTCCATTTTTATCTTTATACAAAACATTCTCAGATATATTTATCCAGCTCTAATCTTTCTCCTTACCTCTTCCCTTCTGTCATCAACTGATACCTATTCCAAACCTCAAGTTGAACGTCCTGTAGATAACTTAAATTGATTGTGTTCAAAACAGAACTCATTATCTTTTCCCCAAATCCTCCCCTCTTCTGAACTACCATATTTTATCGAGGTTACCACCATCTTCCTTGGATAACTTATCCAAGCTCTCAACATTGGTGTCTTCTTTGACTCCTCATTTCCATTCGCACTACATGTCCAATCTCTTGCCAGATCCTGTCATTTCTGCCATCACATTTCTGATGTGGGTCCCCTTTTCTCTACTTAACACAGCCACCATAATGATACATCTCTCATCACATCATACTTGGACTACTGTAATAGTCTACTGGTTGGTCTTCCTGCTTCAAATTTTTCCCCACTCCAATCCTTTCACTTAGCTACTAAAATAACCTTTATAAAGTGTAGATCTGACAGTGTCACTCCCCTGTTCAATAAACTTCAGTGGCTCCGTATTACCTCTGTAATTAAATATAAAATCCTCTATTTGATTTGGAAAGTCCTTAACCTGGCCCCTTCCTATCTTTACAGTTTTTTGTACTTACTGTTCCTGCTAGTACTCAGTGATAAAGCAGCATTGGCCTTCTTGTTTCTCACACAACACATTCCATATCCTCAATATGTGACTTTTAATTGGATGTCTCTCATGCTTGAAATGTTCTTTACTCCTTACCTGCACTCAGTTCAAATCCTACCTTCTGCCCAAAGTCTTTCCTGTCACTATCCAATGCTAGTGCTTTCCCTCTGAGATTCCTTCCTATTTATACTTGTGTGTATGTGTGTGTGTGTGTGTGTGTGTTATATATATATATATACACATATATATATATATATATTAGTGTGTGTGTGCATATTTGTTTGTATATTTTTTCCTCCATTAGAATATGGGACAGAGACTATGCTTTTGTGTTTCTTTTTATCATCAACACTTAGTTTAGTTCCTCATATATAATAAGTGCTTAATACATGCTAATTGCAGAAGGACATAAGCATTTATACGTTATCTACTGTGTACCAGTCCCACAGCTACTAAATGTCTGAGGTCAGATTTGAACTCATTTGTTACTGACCAGGCCCAGTGATCTATCCACTTTGCCACCATCTGTCTCATTATTGACTGACTGACTGACCATATTATATATGATAAGTATGTGTGTGTATGTATATATGTGTGTATATGTGTGTGTGTATGTATATATGTATATGTATAAAGTTAGACCAAGGATGACGAACCTGTGACCTTGAGGCCACATGTGACCTAGGTCCTTGGGTGTGGCTTTTTGAGTCCAAGTTTTATAGAACAAATCCTTTTATTAAGGGGATTTTTTCCCCACCCCTGAGTAAGATCATGATAAGTTTATATCATTATCATAGCCATATTGACATATAAACATATCATATAAGCATTTATATAAAATATAAACAAAATAGTAAGAGTTACATAAAATATAAACAAAATAGAAAGAAAGATTATTACTTCTTGGTGGATAAGATTCAAGAGAAACCTCAGAGGAGATACGACATTTGAACTGAGCTTTGAAGAATGAAGATTTTGTCAGTAGGTGGAAATGGGTAGGTTTAGGATATATGAAAGTTCATGAAGAAAGTAATGTGATTTAATTAGAGGGAAAGGTTACATCATTCTCTGAGGGTAAGGGGGATGGTTCATAAGAATGTAGAATTTGATCTGGCCTTGAAGGATAGTAAGGATTTCATTTGAAAGAGAAATATGAGGAGGAATAGTTAATATAAATGAATTTTTCAAGACGGATTGGATCCTAATAGTGGAGAGCCTGGCATTCTGGGCTAGTGTGTTTAGATGTTAGACAGTAGATAATAAGGCTCTTGGGGCAATTTGTGGGGTAGGGAAATAACATGATCAGGTCACTTTATTAGGATGATCAATCTGATAGTGCTTTTTAACTTACATGTAAGATGGGAAACAATTAGACTATTTCAGTAGTTCACATGAAAAATGGCAAAGACTTCATAACTCTTTATCAACACACAATTGACCAATCACAATACCAGAGGCTTCTGATGAAGCCTGCTGTCCACATCCTGATAGAAAGGCAAAGGACTCTGGGTACAGAACAAAATGTGAATTTTTAGACTTGACTAGTGAGGGAATTTGTTTTCCTTGACTCTAAAGATTTATTAAAATAATTTTGTTTTTCTGAGTTTCTTTTTTTTTATTGATGGGCTTCAGAAGAAAGAGAAAATAAGTTTTTATTCATTGAAAAAAAAATTTTTAAAGAAAAAGAGAGTAGTAATGGCATCGTCGTTGTTTTACAGATAACCATTGAGGTTCTGGTGGGTTTAAGTAGTTTGTCCTAAGTTGCCAAACTTAAATCATAGAATCAGAATTCAATCCTAGGTGTCTGACTTTCAAGGCCTCTCCACTTCTTTAGTAGCATGCATTCTACATTAGAATAACTAAAATGATTGATTGTGCAAATGTCTGCATTTCTCTTTTGATATCTATTCCACTTCATTTCCCTGAGCATTTGTTTACTTGTCTCCTAAATTGATGTTCGCTAAAAGATATTCTGTAACGCTAAAAGATATTCTGTAAAGACCTTTGTAGCTTTAATATTAGAGATTCAGTGATGCCTGACTTATGAACACTTATAAACACACTGTATATATTAAATGCCCTGGAAAAGTATTCCCATCTGACTTTGTATATCTTTATTGTGCTATTATTTTCCTTCCTTGCATCAGGCAGATCAACTGCTGTTTTCAGTTTTGTAACCTTCAGCTAGAAGGATTCAAGCCATCATCAAATGGTAGATCTGGAAGAAAACTTATCTACTCTTTTCCCCTTATTTTATTGATGAGAAAACTGAGACTGATAGAGGTATTGTGAAGTATAGAAGGCTGCATGGCTAATTAGCAGAAGACTTTGAATAAGAATTAAGGCCTTCTTGACTCCCAGTTTAGTCTTTGAACTAAATCCTGCTCCTTTCTATACTAAACAAAACTAGTTTTGTAAAAGTCACTCTTTGGTTTTTGCTCTCCAAAATGATAAGCTATTTTACTAGCTAACTTGTGGTCACTTTATTTGAATATCCTCATAAAAATAATTCTTTTACAAGTTTGGATTGTAGGGCCTAACTCCTAAATTCTCTCACTTCTGCTTGTTTTTAGCAACTTTGAACTCAAATAACCAAGTTGCAATTGGTCATTTCCTCCTGGAGTCATCATAAGGATGGGCCCACGAAGGAAAACTGTGAAACCATGTCTCCCAAGTAAGGAAAGCCCTGAGTTGACAAAATCAGATGAAACAAAAGATTACATGAACCAGCTCTCACATGAAGTCCTCTGCCATATCTTTAGGTAAGAGATTCTGTTTTTTGATCTTTCTTTTCCTTGCGTATATGTTAGTAAGAGCAGATCCCAAAGAGGTTTTAGAAAGCTTCCAGGATCTATGTTATAAAAAAGTCAAATAGTCAATGTGTAGCTTAGTTATATCAATAAAAGTATTTTTAAAAAACTTTATAGACTCATCAGGGTAGTTGTTGATTCTCAAACAGTATTTATTAACATCAGTCAATTAATAAATATTTATTAAGAACTTTCTATGTGCTAGATAATGTGCTAAGTCCTGAAGATACTAAGAAAGATAAAAGATAGTTCCTGCCTTCAAAGAACTCAAAATATAATGGGGGAGACATATAAATTATTATGTATAATCTACATACAGGATAATTAGAAAATAATCAACTGGGGGCGGCTCGGTGGTGTCGTGAATAGAGCACTGGCTCTGAAGTCAAGAGGACTTGAGTTCAAATCCAGCCTCAGACATTTAATACTTACTAGCCATGTGACCTTGGGCAAGTCACTTAACCCCAATTGTCCTGCCTTCCCCCCTTCAAAAAAGAAAAAACGAAAATAATCAACTGGGAGAAGGTGCTATACATAAGAGGGATTGGGAAAGGATTTCTTTTTTTTCCTTTTTTTTGGAGGGCAATTGGGGTTAAGTAACTTGCCCAAGGTCACACAGCTAGGTTTTTGTTTGTGTGTGTTAAGTGTCTGAGGCTGGATCCGAACTCAGGTCCTTCTGACTCCAGGGCCAGCACTCTACTCACTGCACCACCTAGCCGCCCCCTAGGGAAAGGATTTCTGCAGAAACGGGGTTTTAGCTGGAACATTAAGGAAGCAAGAGAATCTGGTAGGTGGAGATGAGAACTGAGAGCATTTTAGAAATGGGGGATAGCCAGAGAAGAAGACCAGAATTAAGAGATATAGTGTCTTGTTTGAAGAATAGCAAGGAAGCTAGTATTAATAAATCAAAGAGTATGTTGTCAGGCAGAGGGATATAAAGTTTAAGAAGAATGGAAAGGTTTGAGGTGGGGAGATAGTAGGTCATGAAGGGCTTTGAATGCCAAACTGAAGATTTTATATTTACTCTTGGAAGTGATGGGAAGCCATTGGAGTTTAGTGGGAGGTAGAAGGGTGTTTTGTGGTTGGACCTGCACTTTAAGAAGATCATTCTGATGACAGAGTAGAGGATGATAGATTGGAATAGGGAGAGACTTGGGACAGAAAGGTTGACCAAATAGCAGTCTATTACAATTGTACAGGCCTGGGAAGATGAGGGTCTTCACTAGATTGGTAGTAGTATCAGAGAAGAGAAGGGGGCAAATTTGAGAGATGGTACAAAGGTAAAATCTATAGGCCTCAGAATGAGTAGAGGTTGATGATGCCCACAGCTATAATAGGGAAATGTGCAAGAGAAGAGAGTTTGGGGAGAATATAATGAATTCAGTTTTGAACATGTTAGGTTTAAGATTAGTCAGTCAGTAAACATGTATTAAGCACTTACTGTGTGCCAGATACAGTGCTAAGCTCTAGGAATATATAAAGAGGCAAAAGATAGTTCCCTAGAGGAGCTTATAATAGAGGAGACAAGCAAACGGATCTGTACATATAAGCTATATACAAGATACATAGAAATGTCAGAGGAGAGGCACTGGAATTAAAGAGGGATTGTAAAGGACTTCCTATATAAGGTGGGATTTTAGTAAGAACTTGAAGGAGGTGGAGATAAGTATGGAGAACTGACAGTGAAAATGCCTGGAGCCAAGAGAAGGCTTATCTCATTTGTCAGCAAGGAGGCTAATGTAATTGGATCAAAGAGTATGAGGAAGCAACATGTAAGAGGATGGGAAAAGTGGGGAGAGTGGACAGGGTATAGGTTAGGAAAGGTTTTGAAGACTAAACAAAGCATTTTGTGTTTAATAGTAGAGGTAATAAGGAACCTCTTTGATCCATTGGGGAGGGGAAGAGGGGTGTGTATATGTGTATGTGAGTGAGTGTGTGACACATGCTTGGACCTATCAAAATGCATCCATTTTGAGATGTCTAATAGGCACATGGAGACTGGATGTCAGTGAAGAGATTAGGGCTGAATCAGTAGATTTGAGAATTATAAAAGTAGAGATGATAATTAAATCCATGGGAGTTGATGAGATCCTCAAGTGAAGGAGCATGGAAGGAAAAAAGAACAGTGTCTTGACCAGAGCCCAGTGGAACACCCATGATTAGTGTGTATGATCTGAATGAAGATCCAGCAAAGGATTTGAGAGAAGGAGCAGCCAGATAGGAAGGAAGAGAACCAGAATAGAGCCATATTCCAAAAACCTAGAGAGAAGAGATTGTCAACAGTGTCAGAGGCTACAGAACAGTCAAGAAAGGTAAGAATTAAGAAAAGCCCTATGGATTTGACAGTTAGAAGATCACTGGAAATCTGAAGATAGCATTTTTGGTTAAATGATTAGGTTGGAAGCCAGATTATAGAGCATTAAGAGATTGGGAGAAGAGGAGGTTTACTTAATGTAAATGGCTTTTCCATAGAGTTCAGCCACAAAGGACAAAATAGATATGAGATGATAGTTAATGGTAATAGGATTAAATGAGGTTTTTTTAAGGATGTGGAAGATGTACCCATGTTTCTAGGCAGTAGAAAAGTAGACAGTAGACTGGGAGAGACTGAAGATAGGTGATATTGAGGACAATTAAATGGGCAATCTGCTGTGGAAGGTGGGATGGGATGGTTTCACTTATGCCTGTAGAAGGCCTTGCCCTGGGAAGGAGAAAGGCCCCTCATCAGGGCTGACAGAGGAGGTAGTGGCAGAATGCATCTGGTTGATGTGAGATAAGAAGGGGAGAAAATGGAGCTCTCAGGGAGAATGGCTTCAATTTTTTTCTATAAAATATGAGGCAAGATTCTCATCTGAGAGAGTGAGAAGGGATGGGGGAGCCATGGAAGGTATGAGGAGGAATGAAAAGTTTTTATAAAAACTACTATGGTGAATACAAGAGTGAGTTAATTTGGGAAGTGCAAGAGGATTTCCTAGCAGCAGTGAGAGTCCAGTTGAACTTATGTAACATAAATTTGTAGTGTACTCTTATCAGAAAAGTTGGGTGATTTTCCCTACCTTTTATTCATCACATTTGCAGAAGCAAAGGTAGAGGGTAGTAGAGGTGATCCAAAGCTGAGACATAGCAGGGCACAGTTGACATTATGAAAAGAGGGCAAGGGACTCAAGAAGAGGACAGAGTAGAATTGAACTGGTATAAGTAAGTGATTAACATGGGTGGAAAGTAGGATAGTGCAAGGGAGATGGCCTGGAAAAGAACTGAGGGGGATCAAAGGATTGGAAATCACAGTGTGGACAAAGAGCTTGGGAAGGCTTTGATATGGGAAGGCTTAAAGAGCGGTGAACTGCTAATACATTGTGATCAGATAAGGGAAATTTCAGAGTTCATGAACATGTAAAGAGGTATATTTGTAGGTGTTGGCGTGATCAATGGTTGTGGGGTATGTCTGAGGTATGTATGTGGTGGAAGAGTATGTTATAGGAAATGAATAAGTTGAAGAATTGAGAGCTTAGGATATTTGAGGAAGTATCTATCTGAATGTCTATCCCTCTGTCTATCTATCTGTGTGTGTGTGTGTGTGTGTGTGTGTGTGTGTTGAAGTCTCCTAGTGTGAAGGCAGGATTTAGGGGCAGGAGAGAAACATTGTGAGCCAGATATTGAACTCATTGAGGAAGGAAAAGGGTGACCTGATGTCTTTGGATAACAGCTCCCAGGATTTTGCTTGGATGGTGGATGTGAATGAATGAATCTCAAAGGAGGAGAGGTACCTGAGTGATGGTAATAGAGGGAGAACCTGGAAGTGACAGTGGGAAGCAAAGAGTATCCCAACTCTCCAACCTAAACCAATGAAGCAGAGGGAATAAGGGATAGAAGAACCAGTTCTGGAAAGGATGACTATGACATTAAAAGGGTCTCAGTAAGAGCTGGAAGGTGGAAGGAGTGAGAAAGGAAAAGATTTAGAATGAAAGCAAATTTGTTGCCTATGGAGCAGGCATTCTTGAGCGCATAGTGAAGGGGTTGGATGGCTTTGGTGGGTATTGTGGGGACAGGTTGAGGAGAGTAAGAGTAGGGAATCAGATAATGGGGAATAGGATTTAAATGATTTTAAAATTACTGGGATGGAGAGGGTGTGACTAGTGGGAAGTTTTTTAATCATTAAAGGAAAATTTTAGGAAAAAATTATCAATGTCAATAGTATTATGACCTCAGAGTAGAGACCTTTCAGAGCCTTAGGCAATTTAGACAAGAGAGAAAGAACTTGAAAAAGGAATGGTGATATTCATTTTACCCAAGGCAGGAATTCAGGCTGGAAACTTGGTGGGATGGTACTCTTTCCCCCTCATACATCAATTATGACAGTGCTTTATTCATTAAATATTTGATTGACTTTGTTTTCTGAATTGTGAGTCTAAAACTCTGAAGCAGGGAAGGGGAGAAGACCTCGGTAGCAACTTGAAACATGTAGACTAAAACTGAGTCTGTAGCCATTTGTCTTGTCATTGTTTGGCTCCCTCCAGTATGTTCGCTTGCCAACTGTGACCTGCTTGTTTTTGCTGCCCCAGATAGACAAGAGGTTTTGCTATGACCACTAATTGAGGTGCTTCCACACAGAGAACATGACCCTTGGACATTTTGGTGAGCTAGTAACAAAATATGCAAAGGAAGTTACTCAGAGTCACCACAGACCAGTGTGCCTCTTTCCTCTGTTTTCTCATAATTGCAGTATTTTTCATCCTGCTAAACAGAATTGTTTTCCATTCTGGATAGCAACAGTAGGTTATTGTTTGTAGAGCCTCACTGCCTGTCCTTTCAATTCCCTAGGGTTCTTTCACATCATCAGATCATCACATAACACTTTCTAGAATCTACATTTGTGTTTTTATCACTACCTTGTTTCCAAGGTACCAGAGTACCTACTATTGGCAAAGGAACAATAGTTGGACAGCATTTTCACATTTGTATAAATTAGACATAAAGGAATCACTTCCTCTGAGGAAGAGGGTAGTTTAACAGTCAAATAAGGGAAGTCAGTGTATATTTGAAGGTAGTAGGGAAGGAATACATAGAGAAAGAATGAAAGAGCAAAGGATAGAGTGAGACTGGTGAAGACTTGTAGGAACAAGAATCATGAGGCAGAAATCAAGTTGGAACCACGTTGTGGAGTGCTGAGAATGCCAAGAACAGGAATTTATACATTGTGTGGACATTGGGCAACTACTGAATTTTTCTGAGTAGAGTACTCCCATGATCAGACGGTACATTAAGAAAATTGCTGAGGTACTGTTGTGAAAGATAAATAGCAGAGAAGAAGACTAGTTAGGAGACTAATGTAATAGTCTGGGCAAGAAGAAGGGAAGGCCTGAGTGGTTGCAATGGAAAGGAAAGGATGGAAATTAGGTGCTGAAAAGATATGTTTAAATGCCTACTCTGCCTGAAACACTGTTCCAGGTGCTGAGAATACAATGACAAAGAATGAAACACATCCTACTGTCAAATAGCTTCTGTTCTCCTAATTAGATAAATATTGAGTAATTACAAAGTAATTGGGGGCTCATGTGTTGGAGAGGAATGTTGCTAACATTTGGGAGAATCAGGACAGGCTTCTTTTAGGAAATGGCACAATTGAGCTGAGCTTTGACTAGAGCTAGGAATTCCAAGAGGTCAGAATGAGGAATGAGGAAGGAGAACATTCCAAGCATGACAGATGTAACAAAAATGGTGGTAAATCTAGTGAGTGTGAAAACCAGGGCTCAGACTCTGGTTCAAAGATCTTGTTAAACTAAAATGTTGAGTTTAAAATAACATGAAATTTAATAGAAATTAGTGTAAAATTTTACACTTAAGTTCAAAATGTCAATTTTATAATCATAGGAGCAGGTCACCTAATAAAGATGTGGGAATCTCCCCACCCTCAATTACTTTGTACTTAGTATTTATGTAATCTTATATTTGCACTCAGAAAGGAATAGTATCCTGGACTAAGGAAGTCCATTCTGTTTTGCCTTCATCAAATGAGGAAAAATTTCTTATGCACAGTACCTGGCACATAGTGGGTGCTTAATAAATGCTTGTTTCCTTCCCCTTTCTTTCTTCCCTTCATCCTACTTCATTTGTAATATTGTGTTCAGTTCTAGGTATCCCCTTTTTTTGTTTTTTTGGGTTTTTTTTTTGCTTTTTGGAGGGCAATTGGGATTAAGCAACTTGCCCAAGGTCACACGGCTAGGTTTTTTGTTTGTGTGTGCATTAGGTGTCTGAGGCCAGATCTGAACTCAGGTCCTTCTGACTCCAGGGCCGATGCTCTACTCACTGTGCCACCTAGGCGCCCCTCTGGGTATCCCCTTTTAGGAATGATACTTCATAAATGTCCATAGGAGAACAACCAGGACAGAGAAGCCGCTTGAGATAGTGCCATGAGATGTGGCTGAAAGAAATAGGAATATTTGATTTGAAGAAGAGGAACACTTAAGGGAGAAGGAGGACTTTATAGACATCTTTAAGAATTTAAAGGGTTGTTATCACAGATGTGAAATAAGTAATCTGTGAAAAAATAATAAATTTACTATCTTTGTCCTCAGAGGCAGAAATAGGAGCTCTGGATAGAAATTGTAAAAAAACTGATTTAGGCTTAATGCAAGGTAAAACTAAGAATTAGAGCTACCTAGAAATAGAATTGGCTGCTTCTAGGGGTGGTGGATTTCTACTCATTGGAGGTTTTAAAACAAAGGCTGAATGACCTTTTGTTGGAATGTAGTGGAGATTCTTTTGCACATACAGGTGGGACCAGATATCCCTAAGGCCCCTTCTAGCCCTGAGATCATCTGTTGAAGTCGTTTAGTACTTTTTCCAATCTTCCATTCCATGACTAGGCTTTTACAGCCTGGAAACAAATCAGGAGTGAGTAAGACTATGGTTGGTATTATAGCATAAGATTTGTAATGTTGATTTACAATGAATTAAAAGATGAATAGTAGCATTGCGGTAGAATGACAATATATAGAGTGTTTTGGATTTTGGACATAGGGGGGCAGTATGCATTTGGGTTAGAAGAGTCAGTAAAACTGGATTAAATACTGGTTGACTGTTGAACATTCAAATTGGGGCATAGATAACATGCTTATCAAATTTATGGACAAAACAAATCTTGGATGACTTGATTCCAATAAGATGAAATTTAGTAAGTTTAAATGTTCCCACACTTAAGTTAGCAAAAAATCAGCTATACAAGTACAAAGTAGGGAAGGTGTAGCTAGACAACATTTCGTGTAAAAGCCCTGAAGGTTTAGGGGACTGTAAGTTCAGTATGAGTCCCATCTATGACATGTAGCCTAAGAGAACAAGAATCTGATTGCCTTCAATAGATCTGGTAGGGATTATAGGACCTGTCTTCTGTCCTGATCAGAACACTCCTGGAGATCAGTCAGTCAACAAGCCTTTAAAAACAATAACACACTTACTATGTGCCTGGCACTGTGCTAAATGCTGGAGATAAAAAGAAAAGCAGAAACATTCCTTGCTCTATAGGCGTTCATATTCTTGTTGTTGTTGCTTTTTTTTGGAGGGCAATTGGGGTTAAGTGACTTGCCTAAAGTCACACAGCTAGTAAGTGTGTCAAGTGTCTGAGGCCAGATTTTCACTCAGGTCCTCCTGACTCCAGGGTCAGTGCTCTATTCACTGCACAGGAGCTCATATTCAAAAGGGGCGACAACATGTAAATAACTAGGTAAATCTTAAGTTGAATACAGAACAGGTGGAAGATTAACTCAAAGGGGAACACAGTTGCAGTGGAAGAGACTGAGAAAGGCTTCCTAAAGACAGTGAGATTTGTGCTGAGCCTTGGAAATTCAGGGCAGCTTAGAGGCAGAAATGAGAAAGATGGAAGCATTCCATGAATGGGGTCACCTAGTGCAGAGACATAGGGATGAGAGATAGGGTGTACATATGCAGGAAAAGTCAGAAAGCAAACCAGTGTAGCTGGCTCATAATGTGGAGAAGAATAAAGTGTAAGACGACAGGAAAGGTAGGCCATGTTATGAAGAGCTTTAAATGCCAGAAAATTTTATTACCCTGGAGGTGAAAGGGAACCACTGGAGTTTATTGAGGGGAGGGAGTAAGGTCTAAAATGGTTGGTCATACACTTTAAGAAAATCACTTTGGCAGCTGAGTAGAGCCTAGATTGGAGTTGAGAGACTTGAGACAGAGAAATGAAAGTGTTAGATGAGGATGTTGAGGACCTGTAGTAGGGTTGTGGTTCTGTGAGTGGAGAGAAGGGGATATATTTGAGAATTAAGGGTTGATTGTGACTAAGGAGTCAAGGATAACACTGAGGCAGCAGGCCTGGGTTACTGGGAAGATGATAGTGTACTTAATAGTAATGGAGAAGTTCAGAAGATGAGAGAGAGGCCTGAACATATTAAACTTGAGATGCCTACAGGACATCTTGTTTGAGATGTCTGAAATACAGTTAATTGTACAGTACTGTAACTCAGAAGAGAGACTATGCTGGATATATAGATCTGGGAGTCTTCTCCATAGAACTGATAACTTAATCCATGGAAGGTGATGAGATCACCAAGTAAAATAGTATAGAGCGAAAAAAGAAGAGTGTCCATAACAGAATCTTGGTGAATTCCCACATGTGACTGACATGTATGAAGAACCACCAAGTAAGACCAAGGAAGGAGAACCAGCAGAGAGAGAAATATTGGTATAATCCATAAAGGAGAGAGTTTCTAGGAGAGAGGAGATTAGCATTGTCAAATGCTGCTGAGAGGTCAAGAAAAGGATGAGGCTTGGTCATTTGACAATTAATTGATCATTGGTTACTTCAGAAAGAGCATTTTCAGTTTGTGTTCTTATTGTGTTTGTTTTCACATGCCACATTTTAGGAACCAGTGACAAATTAGAGTGTCCAGAGGAGGGCAACCACAGTAGTGTGAAGGTACCATACTGAGATTATTTTGAAAGAACTAGTGATATAAAGTAGAAAAGCCATGCTAGGGTGGCCTTTCAGTATTTGAAAAATTATTGTGTTAGCGGGATAAGAATTGTTCTCTTTGACCTTAGAGGGCAGTTGCAGAGAAATAGTTTTTAGCTGAATGTGAGGTAAATCTTCCTTGCAATTAGAGACACCTAAAAGTGGAATGGGCTTCCTTAGGAAATAGTGGTTTCCCTGTCACTGGAAGTCTTCAGGAAGAGCTTTGGTAAACATTAAGATTGTAGAGGAGACCATGATCTTTGAGGTCCCATTAATTCTGGGATTCTGTGATTCCCTGCATTTGACTGCATAAATGAGTTGCTGTATAATCTTGAGTGAATCTTAGAGGATTTAAGAGTTGATGTGGACCTTGAGATCATTTACTCTGGTTTGTTCAGTTATCAGAGGAAAGGATTGAGGACAGAGAAGTGACATGACATAACTAAGACCACTCCATAAGTCACAAACCTAAATCTTAACGTAGGGCTTACTTGCCTTCAGATCCCTCTTGGTGCCCTCACCACACCATGTTGTTTTTACTTCTTTCTCTGTCTCTATGAATGAGGAATTTTACTAAAAAGTCCCTAAAATATGATTCTAACTCCTAGAAGATGGTAATAGGCAGGAGCTCTCTTATTATAGAAGGGGAGACACATTGGTAGAAGTAAGAAAGACCCATGAACTAGACATAGACAGCGTACTGAGCTCAACATGCTCAGCTGCTTAAGTTTAGTTTTATTTTTATGTTCTCAAAGTTTGGTATTCAGGTCTTATAGTTTTACTCTGTGCAGGCTGTTGGCATCCTTTCATTAAAGTGTATCAAAACTTTACCTTTGTCTTGAAGAAACTGAATCTGTATTGGATCAAGTGTTTTAATTGCATTTAATGTATTTGATCTTCCTTTTACGCTGATGGACATGATTTCTTTTCCTTCAGATTGTGTTTTTGAGGAGAAAAAAGAGATTGCTTTTTCTTAGGGAGTTTGATTGTAAATATAAAGCTGTTTTACTTTTTATGGCACTGGACTAGTGTGCAGTACCAGGGAATTGAATATTATTTCTGGACACATGGTAGGCAAAAGTAAATTTGTAATCTCACAGATATTATTTTAAAAAATTAACTTCCCTTGCTTTAGTCTTAAAATCTCTCCTGTCGATCCATCTTGCCCTACTGGAAAGTTGGAGGGGGAATGGAGGAGGATATAGGAGAGAGTAGATTGGAGGAGGGGGTATTCAGTGGATCACTGTTCTCAGGCGGTGGGTAGGGGGGAAAAGACAGGGAGAAAATTTGTAACTCAAAATCTTGTGGAAATGAATGTGTAAACTAAAAATAAACATAAAATTAAAAAAAAAATTAAAGATCATAAAATCTCTCCTGTCTCTAAACCTCTTCTCTTCCTTTGATCTCCCCAAAGTGTTCTCCTCCCTCTTGCCCTGTCCACCCATTCTTCATTCCACCTCCATCTGTTAGAATCCTCCCCCACCCCTTTTTCCCCCCACCAAAATCCAACTAGAGCTCCTTCATGGAATTTTCCTTGCCATAAGCATACTTGACTAAGTAAAAGTTATCTCTCTTTTACACATCTCAGAGCATTTTGCTTGGACCTTTTATTTTTAATTATCTTATAGACCTATGCTTTATAATTTTTTGTATATGTCTTTCCCACCAATTATTGTGAACTTTTTGAGAGTAGGGCCTGTATAATATCTATCTTTGTATACCTAGCACTCGCACAGTACCTTGAATATAGTAGATAATAAGTATTTGTTGAATTGAATTTAAAATTATAGATTTAACTTTTGTCATTAAAATGTATTTTGTAAAACCACCACTGCCACCATCACAAAAATTCTGTGTAAAGATAGTTAAAATTTCAAGTGTGAAAGCTCCATGTATCATTATAGAATAAGATTTAAAAAGAAATAGCAACTGAGAATACAATCAAGAAAAACATTAGATAGTTTCTGATTAGAAGTTATAAATTTATATCTAAAGTTTTTTATTTAAATCTCAATCTAAATTCTTATGTAATCAAAGATTAGTTTATTGTTATTTTAATAAAGTCATGTTTAGGTGAGGAACATATAAAGTATGTGCTGTAATCTAAGGCTACCTTTATGAGAGAACCAATCTTATTAACTGCAGAGCCATAATTTAGGTATCACTAGTCATTTGGTGGCAGCCTCTCAAATTGTGTACAGTACTTAGGAAATAAACAAGTCCATGTGTTAGGCATATAAACCCAAGCCTATAATGTGACAAGCATGAGGCATCTTGTGGTACAAGTACTGTACTTCTTTAATTTTTTAATTAAAAAAAGGGAGAAAGGGATAAAAATGTAACCCATTAATGAATGGGAAATACTTATTCATTTGATAAATGTGAGTTTCTTTCTCTCACAAAGGTACCTCCCTCTGCAGGATATCATGTGTATGGAATGCCTCTCCCGGAAGCTGAAGGAGGCAGTGACCCTGTACCTGAGAGTAGTGAAGATTGTAGATCTCTGTGCAGGCCGCTGGTGGGAATATATGCCAACAGGTGAGTGATGATTTTATTAGCTAAAATATGTTTGAATCTCTTTATATGATATTAGTATTGTGGAGAAGATAATAGTGTATTTGTTTGAAAAACTTTCTTGTTTTAGTAGAAGTAGTATACAGGGGGCATGATTTGACTTGCTGTGTAGTTGATTCATAGTATAATGAGATGTTTGAAATAAATCAAGTCTACAGTTTTAATATAGTGCTTTAATCTCTTCCCATGTAACCAGCTCCATCATTCCAGAAGAAGATAACTTTATAGGCTAACAACAAAGAATTTGCATTAGGGAGTAGAAATTGCAGAGTTAGGCTTGATATTAGAGAGTTTCCTAACAGTGAGCTGCCCCCAGAATAGAACAAACTTCATTGGAATGTTGCAAGTTCACCCTCATTTGAGACTTGTCAGGGATGTTGTACTTCATCTCTTTAAACCTCAGTTTCTGCCCCTGTAAAATATGTATCATAATAACTTATATGGTGATTATAAAAATAAAGCCTTTAGCAATCTATAAAATACTACATGAAATAAATTTTGTTCTACATATTATTGTTAATGTCTAAACTTACTATTTTTGTTTGTCTTTGATCCTATCCTTTCCCATTTTAGTGTTGCTCTCAGTGTATTTTCTTATTCATTACTTTTTAAAATCTGACATGTTTTCTATCAGGCCTTTGAAGTCCTGCTAAAATATTCCTTCCTCAATAAAGTCTTTTCTACTTCCTCTCAGTAGTAATGTTTGCTTCATCTGATCTTTTAGCACATTGTACTTCACTTATGGCAGGTAGGTGGATCACTGGATAGAGTTTCAGATTTCAGGAATCTGGTCTCATACACTTAACTAGCTGTGTGGTCCTGGGCAAGTTGCTTAACCTTTGTTTGCCTCAGTTTTTTCATCTGTAAAATGAGCTGGAGAAAGAAATGGCAAACAACTCTTAACAACTTTACCAAGAAAACCCAAGTGGGGTCACAGAGAATTGGACACAGCTGAACAACAACAAAAACAATAATTCAGGGCAACTAAATGGTACAGGGGGTAAGGTGTTGGGCATGGAATCAGGAAGACTGATTTTTCTAAGTTCAAATCTAACCTCAGACACTTAGTAGCTTTGTAACACATGGCCTAAATTTCCTTATCTGTAAAATGGGCTAGAGAGGAAAATGGCAAACTGCTTCAGTATCTTTGCCAGGAAAACCCCCAAATGGGGTCACAAAGAGTCAGACATGACTAAAAAAATGACTAAACAACAACTTCACTTATGCACTTACACAAATTTGAGTATGATTATATTTATCCGGACCTACATCCTCTTATCCCTACTCAGATTTTGTTGAATTTATCTTTGTGTTCTCTAAGTGGCCAGGATAGCACATGGTACAAATGAGGCCCTCAGTAAATATTTTTGGGTAAATAAATATTTTTATTTATTTATTTATTTTTTGGGTAAATAAATATTGAGTAAAGTTCTAGCAGCCTGATTTTTTGATATCCAGAAACTATAACAACTCCTCACATTGCCAGATCCTTTAAAGGTCATTTATAAAACCCTCTCCATTTTCTACTTTGAAGCCAGTAGTATAAGTTTTACTGATACCATTTTGCAAAAGAGGATACTAAGGTTAAGAGGAAATGAAATGACTTACCCAAGGTCACCAAAGAGTTTAGAGATAAATATAAGTGCAGGATAGTTATGTGTGACTAAACAATAATTTTGGTAAAGTCTTAATGTTTTAGTGGACTTTAAACTCAGTGTAATTCAACAGTATGATATAGCAACCAATGAAGCTAATATACTTTTAAGCTAGATGAAGAAAGGCATAGTATTCTGGACTAGGGAGATGATGGTTTTACTGTGCTCTTTTTTTTTTAAAGCAATTGGGGTTAAGTAACTTGCTCAAGGTCACACGGCTAGTCATTATTTGTGTGGGGTGCTCATTTTCTGAGGCTGGATTCGATCTCGGGTCATCCCAACTCCGAGGCCGGCGCTCTTACTCACTGCGCCACCTAGCCGCCCTTACTGTGCTGTTTCTTGATTAAATTGTATCTGGAATATTATATTCAGACCTGAATGCCATATTTTAGGAAGGACATAGACAAATAATCCAGAGAATATCCAGAGCAGATTGACCATGATAATTAAAAAAAAAAAACTGGCAATATCTAGAGACAAGAAGACATGCCTATGGAGTGAATAGGAATGATAATTGTCATGTGGAAGAGAATAAGATTTTTCTTTTTTTGATGTTAGTCATAGACAAAGCTACTAGGTTTGGAACCAATATATTTGATTATAAATTCTGATATTTGCATGACCCTGTAACCTAATCTCTCTGGATCTCAGATTCCTCATCTGTAAAGTGAGGGGTGTGGACAGTGTAGTCAGTAAGGTTATAATCCTGTGTTCCTGTCACCTTAAGAACAGAATACCCTGAGATGAAACCCTTAACTTCTATGCCCAGGGCAAGACTGGTGGTAGCATCCTGTAGAAGCTTGTGATTTTCAGAAGGTATTAGTTAGGTTGGACTAAAGGAAGGAGACCAAAAAACACTGTAGAAGTAGCCATTTTAAATAAAACACCATGTATCCAATGTAAGAGCATATTCACTGAAATCAAGCATGATAGTAAATGAAATATATTGGTGAGTTAGTAGACTCATTTTGGAAATATATAACCAAGTGGCCTTCAAAAGGAGGAAATTGACAGAGAAGAGAAAAGACTGATTCAAGGCCACATAGGTAATAATACTGACAGGGTACAGATTTGATCCTAGGTCTCTTACTTCAAATCCAACACTTCAGTACTTTTTTCCACCCTACCACAATACCTTAATTAGTATCAGAACAGGGGTTGAAATTCAGGCCTTTGATTCTCAAGTCCAGCCTTCCTTTGACCAGATTACCAGATTTATTTAGACTACAAGATTATTTGGTCTCAAAGTTTTGTTTTTTCTTGGACATAGGTCCCTTAATATAAGATTTAGTCATCTATTGCCTCATTTAAAATTCATGGAAACTAATTTTTCACTCGGTGAGTAAGCAGATGACATTTTGCTAGTTTTCATTTAAGCTGCAGTGGCTGATAAAGTCTTTGGGTCACCCTGTCTGTTGATCTGCTTTTGCTGTAGAACTGCTAGCCTGGCTCTGCCATTCCCTTTCTTGTGTTTGCTGGGGGAACCTAGGAATACCTGGATAGCACTAACCTCATGGATACTTGGTTCTTCCAGTTAAAAATCCTCTGCCCAGACTCTCACTCATTTGCTTAAGTAGCATCTTCCTAGTCTTTATCGCCACTGGGCATAGAGTCAGTAGAAAATGGATTTTAATTCCCATCCCTGTGGCTCTCTGAATATCATTTTCCTTATCTGCTTCTGCGACCATCTCCAGTCATCCTGTTCTGTATCTTGCCACTGGACCCAGTTGGCTCTGGAGGAGAGAGTGAGGCTGGTGGCTTTGCATAGCCCTCCCTCACTGAAATCCTATCACTTGCAACTTAAGACATCCCTTTCCTGATGTCATGATTCTCTTCGAGAATGAGGGACAAATAACACACGACTTTGAGAAGAAAGGATAAGTGACTTAAGAGGCAGAAAGTCCCTACTATTCTATTAATTAACCCAGTAGCCTTGGGTAAATCATTTCCCGTCTATGCTGCTCTCTTGCCACATTGGTATGATGGGGATGATAATCTCTGCCCTGCCAACAACACAGGGCCATTGTGAGGATTAAATAATAAAATTGATATGGACTTGATTTGAAAACTGTGAAGCAATATAATGTCCCATTGATAAGTTCCGTTATACATTTTTCACAAAAACCTGGTGTAGTAATAAGCATGTGAATGATAATGATAATCTTGTTATACCACCACACAGGATCCTGCTATAAGGATAAATAAAGCTTATCTCTAACACATCTACATATATAAACACACACATACATGCATACATATGCATATATACACACACAGAGGTATATACACACACACGCGTTTGTGTGTGTGTGTGTGTGTGTGTATGTGGAGGGCGTCAATGTGTCTATCAATGTATTGCTTCAGCTTCTAAGCTGTGATTTCACTTATGTCATTAGGTACTTTCTTCCCTAGGGCATATCAAGATCTGTTGCCTTAGGCAGTTTCATGAGTTATTGTGGTTTTTAAAAAATTACCTAGTAACCAACCTTATGGTGATGGGAAGTGGAAATGTACATACATCCCTTTGCCATTTTTTCCACTCATGTTCATTCAACAAACATTTGGTGCCTGCTATGTGAAAATTGCTATGTTCTATGAAGACAGAATCCATATCTTCTGTCCCTAGTCACCTTATACAGTTAATTCTTTTTATTATAACAAAAAAGCAGAGTGATAGGGTATGGAAAGAATACTATATTTGGAGCCAGAGAACCTGGGTTCAAATTTGACTCCAATTTTTGCTACCTGTGTGATCCTTGAGGGAGTCTTTTAATATCACTTGGCCTCACTTTCCTTATCTGTAAAATTTGAATTTCATTACATCTTTTTTTTTTTGGCTTTTTGGAGGGCAATTGGGGTTAAGTGACTTGCCCAAGGTCACATGGCTAGTTTTTTGTGTTAAGTGTCTGAGTCCGGATTTGAACTCAGGTCCTCTCGACTCCAGGGCCAGTGCTTTATTCACTGCACCACCTAGCTACCCCAACTTCATTACATCTTAAATCACCCTCCAGCCCTAAAATTATGCTCCTATGAAGATTCTTCATTAGGAACTTATATAGTGTTAGGTATCCTACATAAACTTTCAAGTGTTCAAACTGGGTGAGACCTAAGAGATCATTCTGCAGAGTCAGAAATGAAGGCCCAGGTTGAGAAAGGAACTTACCCAGACTCACAGAGTAGGCTGATCCTGGTGACAGTTTCTAGTAATTTTAGAATATATCCTAATGAGGAGAAGACAGGAAGTGACTATGCAATGGGAGTATTATATACCAGAAAGTAGAATCTATTTTAAGATAAAGGATGTGAACATGTGTGAGTATAAAAAGGTCTGAATGAATTAGAGACCTACATAGGAGGTAGATGGATATACCCTTTTTTTCTGTATATTTCACTCTCCAGGGAATCTTACTTCTTGTCTTCTCATAAATTTCTCAGGCTTCACTGATTCCAGTTTTCTAACACTGCTCAAGAAGATGCCAGACATTGAGCAACTCTATGGCCTTCACCCTAGATACCTTGAGAGGCGACGGGTTCGTGGTCATGAGGCCTTTAGCATTCCTGGTGTGCTAGAAGCCTTGCAGGCTTGCCCAAACTTGCTGGTGAGTATATCATCCCTAATACATCTCTGGGTATCTTTGAGGGAAAAAAGTGCTAACAAGCTTCATTATTCCTGTGGAAATAATATTTTTTCTACTTGCTATCCTACAGTGTTTTTAGGAGAATCTCATAATAAGATAATGGATATAACTGCATTTTCCTCTATAAAAAGTATTAAATATAAAATTGGGTTTTGTTGTTCAGTTTTTCATTCATATTCAGCTCTTTGTGACCCCATAGACCATAGTACACCAGGCCTTTCTTGTTCTCCACTATTTCTTGATATCTGTCCAAGCTCATGAAATTAGGTACAAAGGGTTTTGTTATCTGAGAATTACTGGCATCAGAAAAGGGCTACTTAAAATAATGAGCAAATTGACTTTGAGTCTACCAGCACCCGGGGAGGGACAGAGGGAACAGACTGAGCAAGAGCAACAGCTGCGGGAGCCATGGCAGGGCAGACTTTTAGAAAGTTTCTTTCCCTCCTTGTCCGAGTTTTGGTTGTAAGGAGTGCAGCTGAGACTGTTACCAAAGGAGGTATTTTGCTTCCAAAAATCTCAAGCAAAAGTATTACAGGCAGTGGTAGTAGCTGTTGGATCAGGATTTGAATGAAAGAGTGGAGAAATTCAACCAGTTAGAAAGTTGGAGATAAAGTTCTTATTCTAGAATATGGTGGAACCAAAGTAGTTATAGAAGACACCACTATTTCTTATTTAGAGATAGTGACATTCTGGGGAAATATGGGTACTGAAATCACTAATGAAGTGACATCATGAAAATTGCCCATTCCATTGAGGTTCTGAAATCTTTTGTTTCATTGTGTAAATAATTTCCAGGTCTCTTGTTTTATAATACATGGATATTTTGTGTCTCTAAAATCCAGTTTCTCTGCATCAATATGAGCATTTCCAAATAAAAAATGTAAAAATGAATGATTAACTAAAAAAAATAATAAGCAAATCCACTTAAAGAAAAAATATTTCATAGTAAATAATTGAAAAATGATTTGATTATCTTGAAATTATGAAAATGTTTTATTAATTTTAAACTTAAATACAAAGCAAGAAAAAATAAACATTGCTATGTACACAGCAGAACATAAGGGAGGATTCAGTATAAAGCAATAAATTTCCATCTCAAGAAAACCTATATAAAAAATACTACACATTGTTTTCAAAGCTACCCAGCTTTTCTTTGCTTCCTTGTAGGTTTTCTTTTATTTTCTGCTGTGCACGTCTTACTTTATTTTTTTCCTCTCTCCCCGTGTGCCACTGCCACACCCCTTCCTACCCCCCGAAGACTAAAATTAAACACAGATATATAGACATATACACATACACACATATATACACTCACATATATGTAAAATGGTACTGTGCATACTACTTGTCATCTCTTTCTCATATTCCTTCATAAGTCTAAGTCTTTTCGTGTTTTTGTGTTATATCCTGTCTGAAAGATTATCTGTGAAAGTTTTTTTTTCCCCAATTTCCTACATTGTTTCTGTTCTTGGCTATATTGGTTTTATTTATACCATAAAATTTTAATTTAAAATAATAGAAATTATTCATTTTACACTTCAGTAGTACTCTTATCTTATAATATATTTAAAGTTTGATAACTGCAGAATTTGCTTCCTTTTACATCTTTTTTTTCCTGATTTCTTCAAAATTCCTGACTTTTTGTCCTTCCAAATGAACTTTATTATTTTTTTCAAACTCAATAAGATAATTTTATAGTAATTTAATTGGTATGGCATTGGATAAATAGATTGGGTAAAGATTTTATTGACTTTATCTGCCCATAAACAATAAATATTACTTCAGCTTAGATCTGACTTTATTTGTATAAAAAGTGTTTTATGTTTACATTTATATAGTTCCTGTGTCTGTTTTAGCAGGTATACCCTCAGGTATTTTATACTGTCTAGTTATTTTAAGTGATGTAAAAAAAGTATTGAATAATATTGCTGACACCATGTAGTTTCCCTATTTTTCTTTTAAGTTTGTTTTGACTTTAACTTTGTCTGAAATCATGATTCTACCCCAGCTTTTTTTTTTTTGTCTCTTTTGGAGGGGGGAAGGCAGGGCAATTGGGATTAAGTGACTTGCCTAAGGTCACACAGCTAGTAAGTGTTAAGTGTCTGAGGCTAAATTTGAACTTAGGTCCTCCTGACTCCAGGGCTGGTGCTCTATTCACTGTGCCACCTAGCTGCCCCTTACCCTTGCTTTTTTACATAGTAAATTCTATTCCTGCCCTTTATTTTATCTTTGTTTCTATCTCTCATTTTTATAGTGTTTCCTGAAAAGAGCGTATATTTACAAATTTTAATCTTCTATCCATTTGTTTTATTGGTAAATTCATCCCATTCACATTCTAAGCTAAAATTACTTGTGCATTTTCCTCCTTCCTATTTTTCCTCACTATCCTTCTCACCCTATTTGCCCTATCCCTCCTCACTCCTCTGCTTTATTTCTACGCTCTGCCTTTCCCACTTAATTCTTAATCAACCAACCCTTCCAAGAGTCCCTTCTTTATTGTCTCCCTCCCCCCATCCCTTTGCCCTCTTGTTTCTTATTTTTGCTTTTTGTAGAGCAGTTGGGGTTAAGTAACTTGCCCAAGGTCACACAGATTTTTGTTTGTTTGTTTGTTTGTGTATGTTAAGTGTCTGAGGCTGGATCCAAACTCAGGTCCTTCTGACTCCAGGGCTGGCGCTCTACTCACTGCACCACCTAGCCGCCCCATGCCCTCTTAATTCTTAATGAACTTTTGTATCTTTCTGTATGTTATCCCTCTTTAACCCATTCCTGAGAGAATGAGTTTCCAAAACTACATAGTCTCCCCCTGCTACCTTCTTCTATTTCGGTTTTTCCTTTTATGCCTCATTTAAATGAGATAATTTCTCCTTTTTATTTTTTCCTACAGTTTTATTTTTTTTATATACAACTCAGCCCAAGCCTTTCTTTCAAAGTGCCCAAGTAATGATGACAGAGTCATAAGGGTACTGCTAACTTTTTCACATGTATGAAGAAAGCAATTCTACCTTATCGAGTCCCTTATAATTGATCTTTAATGTTTATTTTATATTTCTCCTAGATGTTATATGTTGAATTTTCCATGAAGTTCTGCTATTTTTGTCACAAATACCTGAAAGTCTTTCAGTTCATTAAATGTCCACTTTTTTTTTCATTCAGGATTATACTTAACTTTGCTGGGTAAATTGCCCTTGGTTGTAACCCCAGCTATTTTGCTCTACAAAATGTAGCATTCCAAGACCTACAGCCCTTCTCCATAAATATCTCCATGATATTTAAATTGTTTTTTCTTGTTGCTTGTAATATTTTCTCCTTAACCTGGGAGCTTTGAAACTTGGCTATGATATTCCTGTAAGTTTTCCTCTTGGAATCTCTTTCAGGTGGCAGTCAGTGGATTTTTTTCTATTTCTGCTTTGCCTTCTTGTTCTAGAACTTCAGGGCAATTTTCCTTGGTAACTTCTCTCTTTTTCTGGTTTTATTTTATTTATTAACTAATTTATTTACTTTTAGTTTAAAACATTCAGTTCCACAATCTCTTGAGTTTCAGATTTTCTTCCCCTTCCTTCCTCCCCCCTTCTCCTCATAACAGCATGCAATCAAATGCAGGTTCTACCAAATACCTCCACATTAAACATCAGTCAAGTTGTAACAAAGGATTATATGTAACGAACAATGAGAAAGAAGAGACAAAACAAAACACTTTAAAAAGAGAGAGCAAGTAGTTTGCTTCAATCTGCATTCAGACTCTAGTTCTTTCTCTGGATATGGGTGTCCCTTTCCACCATGAGTCATTTGTAGTTGTCTTCTAACCTTGCATTGCTTAGAGGAGCACAGTCTATGAAAGTTAGTCTCACAGATACTGTATGTCTGTAATTGTGTACAAAGTTCTCCTGGTTCTGCTCTCCTCCCTCAGCATCAGTTTATGTAAGTTTCTCTGGGTTATTATGAAATCTGTCTACTCCTCATTTCTTATAGCACAATAGTATTCTACTACATTCATATACCATAACTTTTTTAACCATTCCCCAATTGATGGGTATCCCCTTGATTTCCAATTCTTTGCCACCACAAAAAGAGCTGCTATAAATACTTTTGTACATACAGGTCCTTTTCCTACTTTTTTTTTTAAAGCAATTGGGTTTAAGTAACTTGCGCAAGGTTACATGGCAAGTTATTTTTGTGTGGGTGCTAAGTATCTGAGGTTTGAACCAATCCCGAGTCCTCCTGACTCCAGGGCCGGCTCTCTTAATGCACCACCTAGCCGCCCCCCTTTTCCCACTTCTATAATCTATTTGGGATACAACCCTAGAAGTAGTATTGCTGGATCAATGGTATGCACTTTTTAAAAGCCCTTTGGGCATAGTTCCAGATTGCTCTTCAGAATGGTTGTATCAGTTCACAACTCCAGCTTGGTAATTTCTTGTAATATTTTATCAAGATTCAGTTTTTGAGCATATCTTTCTTTTTTTTTGTCCATTCATTTATTCAGTGAGCATTTATTAAGTACCTATTAGAAGCAAGACACTGTGCTAGGTATTGGGTTTACAAAGAAAGAAAAAATCCTGGTCCATCAGGTGTTGGCGTTCTACTTAAGGATGTAACATAATAAAGAAAAGTATATGTAAATTACATATAACTTGCATATAAATTAGATTCTTGGTGGGGAGCACCCATAATCAGGAAAGGGTGATCAGAGAAGGCCCTCCAATCCTAACCTGTGGCTATCCAGCTTCCACTTGAAGACCTCCAGTGAACTTACTACATCATGAAATGACCCATTTCATGCTGGGATAACTTTAATTATTAGCGTGTTTTCCCCTACAATGAGGCAGAATCTGTCTACAAATTCCACCCATATCTCCTCACTGTGCCCTCTGGGCCCAAGAACAAGTTTAATCTTTCTCCCATAGGACAGCCCTGCAAATATCTGTTTGTTTGTTTTTTTTAAACAAATGCTTTATTAACTTCTGTTTTACATCATTCATTTCTGCCAGATTTTGAGTTACAATCATTTCCCCCCCCCGCTGTTTTTCCCCTACCCACCCTCCCAGAATAGCAGTCCAGCAAGATATCACTTCCTCCAATCTGCTCTCTCCCATATCTTCTCCCATACCCCCTTCGACTTTTCCATTAGAGGAAGGTGAATCTTTGTGTCCCAATGCCTGCACATCTTATCTCCCAATTACAGGCAAAAGAGTATTAATAATAGTATTTATATATATATTTGAAACATTTAATGTTAAGACCTCGAATTTCAGATCCATTTCCTTCCTCCCTTGTCACCCATTCCCTCTGGGAAGATAAGTAATTCAGTATTTGTTGTACATGTCTAGCTATGCAAAACATTATCATAGTAGATATATTGTATAAGGCTGCTTATAATTCCCTCCCACTCATCCTACCCCCACCTGGTCCATTCCCTACTTGATCCTGTCCCTCTTCTATAGTGGGTACTTCCAACCTCCCCTCCCCCCAAGGATGCCCTCCCATCCATCATCCCTCCTCTCATTCCCCTTCCCCTTATTCTTCTGTAGGTTGAGATATCCCATTTAGTATGTATGCCATTCTCTCCCTGAACCAAATCCAATGAGAATGTGGTTTTGCCTTTTTGCCTTCCTATTCTTCCCCTCCCTTGCAACCACTTCCCCTTGCTTCTTCTACATGATAGTTTACCCTACCCTCTCTCTCCCCATCTCCTCTTGCCACTTTCCTCTCTCACCTCATAATTTCACCCCTTGAGTATACTCCCTTCCCAACAAATTCAACATATGCCTTCTATCCATATATAACTGTAACCATATACACACACATTCACATATGTATTCATATGACCACACACCTTTCTTCCATTATTTTCATAGTGAGAAAGATTTCATCAGTCACACAGTCACACATTGTTTTTCCATATAGGAATGTAAATAGTTCAACTTTGATAAGTTCCTTTTGATTTCTTTTCCCTGATTACCTTCTCAGGCATCTCTTGCTTCTTGTGTCTGGATGTCAAATTTTCTATTCAATTCTGGTTTTTCCTCAAGAATGCTTGAAAGTCCTCTATTCCACTGAATGACCATATTTTCCCCTGAAACAAAATACTCAGTTTTGCTGGGTAGGTGACCCTTGGGTTCATTCCCAGCTCTTTTGCCCTCTGGAATATCATATTCCATGCCCTTCGATCCCTCACTGTAGAAGCTGCCAGGTCTTGGGCTATTCTGATTGTGTTTCCACAATATTGAAATTGTTTCTTCCTGGCTGCTTGTAGTATTTTCTCCTTGATCTGGGGATTCTGGAACCTGGCTATAATATTCCTGGGAGTTTTCTTTTTGGGATCTTTTTCAGTAGGTGATTGGTGGATTCTTTCAACCTCTATTTTGCCCTCTGGATCTAAAACATCAGGGCAATTTTCCTTGAGAATTTCTTGAAGGGTGGTTTCTAGGTTCTTTCTTTGATTATGGCTTTCAGGTAGTCCAATAATTTTAAAATTGTCTCTCCTGGATCTATTTTCCAGGTCAGTGGTTTGTCCCATGAGATATTTCACATTGCCTTCTATTCTTTCATTTGTTTGGATCTGCTTAACAGCATCTTGATTTCTCATAAAGTCATTAGCTTCCATTTTCTCCAGTCTAACTCTGAAGGAATGAATCTCCTCAGTGAACTTTTGAGATTCTTTTTCCATCTGGCAAATTCGACTTTTTAAGGCATTCTTCTCCTCATTGCCCTTTTGGGCCTCCTTTGCCATTTGAGTTAGTCTATTTTTTAAGGTGTTGTTTTCCTCAGTCAGGCTGTTGATCCTCATTTCATACTTTTCCTACATCCTTCTCATTTCTCTTCCCAATTTTTCCTCCACTTCTCTTATTTGATTTTTAAAGTCCTTCTTAAGGTCCTCTATGGCCTGTAACCCACTCATGTTTTCCCCTGGGGCTTTTGGAGCAGGACTTCTGACCTCACGGTCCTCTTCCCGCTCTATGCTTCGACCCTCTTTGCCCCCAAAGTAGGAGTCTAGGGTTGCGTTTTTCTGTTTAATTTGTTTCCTTTGCCTTGGCATGTTGCCACTTAATTACTTGACTTTTGGGCTTGTTGCCACACTATGGCTTCTTACTATTGTTTTTTGAGATCTCTCTTGTGGCCCAACCTTGGGTTCTCTTCTCCACTCCTAAGCCACAGCAAGGGCCCTCAGCCTCGGTGTTCACAAATGATCTTGCTCCCTGTGGTCTGTCAGGTGGCTGTAAACTGCAGCTCTCCTCTCTGCCCTGGAACTGAAACCAGGGTCTCTGCTTTCCTGCAAGTGCCCACAGCCAGCAGGGTCCACATCTATCTGCTACTGCATTCACAAGGATTGTGCTACCTTCTTTTCCCAATAGCCATACCCTGGGAAGTGTCTGGTCAGCACAGCTCTGGTTGCTGTATCTCAACAGTGGAAAGTCCTTCAGTCTTCTACTACTCAGCCATCAACCCCTCTACACTGTCAGGGAGATGAAAGTTTCTAAGACTGAGGCTATCTCCCAACCCTGCAACCCCTAGGGCTTGTTGTTTGTTGATTCTAACCAGTCAGCCTGAAAGTGTTTACACTTAACTCAGGCTGACCTACTTCCCTGCAAGTTGGGTCTTTCTTGGGGTCTTCTCAAATTATTTTAGGAGGGCATTACCCCAACTTTTGTTTATTTCTGCTGTTCTGTGTTTCCTCTGAGATGATGTTTTTTCTTTGGGAGGAAATTTGGAGAGCCAGAAGTTTTCTGACTTCTACCATTTTCCTAGAATCCTCCTAATATTTTTTCATTTTAACAAAATTCAGGTTCATAATTTCAACTACATACTAATTACTAGAATGAAGTAAGGGAATTGGAGATTTAACTTTTATGATAAAAATGTGTGGCAGCAAACTATGACATCTTTTGATTCACTTTTTTATAGCATGATCATCAGGAGGGTTGTTTTTGTAAAAATATTTGAGGGTTGTGTACATTTTTCCAAGGGCTTCTCTTATTCTTGATATTTTACAAGACTGGCCAATAGAGGTGTTAGTGTGGTGTTCAGTGATACACACTAGTATAAAGTGGGGAGTGGTAACTAGTGGTGAGTTCATAATGATTTTTTTTTCTTACAACTTTTTCTATTCTTTATAGTCTCAGAGGAAGACATCATGGCATAGTGAGTAGAAAATTAGCCTTGGAGTCAGGAAGACCTCGTTCAGGTTCCCTTCTGATACATATTGGCAAGCCATCTTAATTCTTGGTGACTTCTTAATTTTTAAGACTCAACCAAGAGTCTTAAGTTGCAAAGTAGCTGCTTATCTGCTTTGGTAGAGGGAGTTTTACAACCAGAAGTTCCCCAAACCAGATCCAGACTAAACCAAATTGCAACCTCATAACTTCAGGGACCTTTGTAATGAATAGTCAGATATGAAATAGCCCCTGTACACTTTTTAGTTTACATCCATGATCTAATCAGTGATGGTTTATTCTCCTTTTGTTCAGACTACAGTTTCTCCCTGCCCCCTTCTCTTGTGTGCTTCTTTTTTTCAAATCCTCCATGTAGTCTCTGCCTGTTGTACTAGAGACCTTCCTCTGGTTCTTAGATGTATTTATCAAAAATACTTATTAATATGTAGCATTTTTTCTCTATAAGCTTAATGTCTTCTGTTTTGTTCTGATATTTTTCCTACCCTTCTGTTTTTGGAGACATTTTATACCATTTGGCCTCCTGGGCTCATGCATGTATAATCTATCGTATTTCAAGATCAGAAATGTTCTATGATTAATTTAAGTTAGGGAATGCTAATCTCATCAAGCCCCATGAGTAGAGTCTTAGGTTCAGAAGACCTGACTCTGTTTTATTAGTTGTATGAGTAAGTTGCCTTTCCTTTAGGAAATAAAGTTGTTGTTATTTCAGATTAATGAAACCAGAGAGGTTTTTTCCCATTTCTTTTATCTACCTAGTGGTATGGTCTCAACTTGGAACTTAAAGCAGTTTGTAATTTCAAAGTAGTATAAAAACCAGAGTTGTTATTTGTTGCATTTCACAGCAAATTTTGGGGGCTGGAGGTGGGGGGGCTTGTAATCTGAATTCATTTGCTTCAGTGTTTTACTATGAAAAGAGAATGTGTGCCTTCAAATGCTAACTCCAAGGTCCTCTCCTGCTTATCTGTGCTATAATACAGGGAGTAGAAACTTCACATTTGGAGTTGGTGGAAGCCATCTGGACATATATGCCTCAAGTTCATATTTTGGGGAAGTTTCGTAATCGTAATGGAGCTTTTCCCATTCCTCCTGAAAACAAATTGAAAATTCCCATAGGAGCCAAAATCCAAATCTTGCATCTAGTGGGTAAGTGGACACTCTTGCTGTCACTTGGGATCCTCCTGTGCCAGTGCCATAACATTTGCATTCCATACGAAGAAGACACCTGCCAGATCATAGAGGTTTCAGAAAGTTTTTGAGAAAGTTGAGCAAAAATTTAGTTTTCTTATTAACAAGCATACACTCCTTTCTTGGGTATTTTTTCAAACTTGAACAATAACACTTTGCATTCTTACATCATTCCATTACAATCAGTTTTTATTCCATGTCCACTTGTGCTTCAAAAGTTATTGGGGCAGGGGCGGCTAGGTGGCGCAGTGAATAGAGCGCCGGCCCTGGAATCAGAAGGACCTGAGTTCGGAGCCGGCCTCCGACACTTAATCCGCACAAACAAAAACCTAGCCGTGTAACCTTGGGCAAGTTACTTAACCCCAATTGCCCTAAAGGGGCAGCTAGGTGGCGCAGTGAGTAAGAGCGCCGGCCTCGGAGTTGGGATGACCCGAGATGAGATCCGGCCTCAGAAAATGAGCACCCACGCATAAATCAAATGACTAGCCGTGTAACCTTGAGCAAGTTACTTAACCCCAATTGCTTTAAAAAAAAAAAAAAAGTTATTGGGGCAGCTGAGTATTCTGTGCCCTGTTTTCTTGAGACCCTAAGGACATTTGTAATTGATATTACTGAAATGATCTCTTTGAGGCATGTAATTTTGGGAGAAGTTTCCATGAGTTTGAAACTATTGCTGTTCTTCCAGACTTTACTTCAAACTCTACAATTTCACTCTCAGGTAATAAAGATGCTAGAAACTTTGACATTGTTATTGGAGCATTCAAATAGCTGTCCAACAGTCATTAAAAGCTTACTTTCTCCTCCTCTTTCGTGGTGGCCAACATCCCTTTTCCTTCAGTTTTAACTGTTGACCAATTAACAGACATTTATGTAGCCTTGTACCACTCTAGTGTAAGGAAAGTGCTTTATAAAATTTAAATGTCATATAAATGTGAACTAGTAGTTTTTTGTTCCTCTAAAGTCCTCCTCCATTGTCTCACAGTGAGGAGCTGACCCCACTTTCTCAAAGGCTGTGCCAGCAGAGGGCAAGCTCTGGCAGGTTTTATCAAACTAGAAAGGCTTTAAGTATAGTCTGGGAGATGGACTGTTGATCATCTAAGGTCTAGCCTAGGTAAGTACAGAGAACTGACACCACCAGAAAGTTGAACTTGAGGTGATAAATGTTTTTTTCCATAACAATTCCTGCAGACCATATAATAAAGTGTGGAAGAAGAGTTGTGATCTGTGTTGGACCCGCTGACTAAATCATTCAAGTTTAAATAGTATACATTAATAACTAGTTATCCTGTCCTGGAAATAATTGCTTTCAGGAGATTAAGGTATATAGAATTCAGAAGTTTTTAAGTGCTCATATGCAAAAAAAATCAGCTGGCTTTCTGGCTAGACTTCTTATGTTGGTACCTTGGTGGGAGCAGCCATAAGTCTCTGATCTTTTGAGCTCTGCAGGCTCGGAAATTTACTTTTATTTTGTTACACTGAGGTTTTCAAGCTTTAAGGATTCATACTATAGAAACTTAAAAGATACCATCTTGTAAACCAGAATGCCAAGTTATTCATTGACTATAGGAGTTTATTTGGCAAGATGGATGGTATAAGTGTTCTCTTTAGAGGCTTTCCTAATGGGAGACTAAATAATAAAGTCAGAAAATGGCTTAGTGAGCGTATAATTAATAATAGCTCACATCTCATAGTTTACAGAGCACTTTCCTCATGGCCGTATAAGATGGTATATTATATCCGTTTTGTAGATAACATGGATAGCACTGCAGTGGTTTCATAAATCTTTTTTTTATTTGATTCTCTATGAGAATCTGTGAGTCTGGGGCCTCATTTAACACAGATAATATCATTGTTTTATAGATGAGGAAACAGCTTTAGAAATGAAATTACTTGGGACTGGGACCCAAATGCAGGTCTTCTTACTCTTTTGACCAATGTTTTTTCTACTGTTTGACATGGAGCAAAAGGAGTAAGTTCTTCTAGGATATTTTCATCCAGCTAGGGTAGCTTCATGAAGTACCCTTCTGAAGAAGGTATTTTAATCTTAAATTATTTTGCCTTATACCAGATAGTGCTGGAAACACACTGACACATTCACAGAGTACCTTTCAGTCATATCTGCAGCTGCCTAATGTTAAAAAATATTAAAAACAACTAAGTAATTACTAGTGTCAGTTTCAAAGCACAGCCTTAATGACATTTCCCCCAATTTACTAAGATCTGCCAGAGAAGTCTTTAGACTTGAGTCAGTTCCTGCTCAGATCTGTCTGCTGCAAGTCTCCCACTGCCACCCTCTCCATACTGCCCCCCACTTTCCACCCTGAACAATTTAAATCCTTCTCTGTAAAAGCCTTCCCTTCCACTTCCTCCTCCTGTCCCCAGCCACAATGATCTGCTTTTCTTTCTATCTTGATTTCCATAAAGAAAAGGGAATAACGGGGAATATGGGTTGCAAATGACGCCTTCATTAAACATTCTTACCTTCTAACTGATGAAATAATTTCTCTTCCTCAGATGTCTTAAAATTCTTTATCCCTTTCACATTCTACCCTGTCCCCCACTTACTTGTATGTGTATTTTATGTCCCTTCCTCTGTGCCAGGACTACTTAAATTTTTCCACTTGTGACCTCTTTTCACCTAAGAACTTTTTACATGATCTTGGGTATATAAGTATATAAAATAGGTATACAAATCAAACATTTGCTGATAATAAATCCTAAAGAAATTTATTTTAAAACAGTTCTTTGCATCTAGTGGGTAAGTGGACACTCTTGCTGTCATTTGGGATTTTACCATTTATTATAGATGAAGACAAATTTGTATACTAATGAGATGGATGTGCTTTTTTATTTTTACATAAAGAATTAAATCTTGGAAGAATATTTGAAACTGCAGGATGTAGAGCGCCTTCAATATTTTTCAGAGTTGATTGATATATTGATTTTATAATCATCAATCCTGAGAATGCTGCTTCACATAAATAAGAGTACAAAATGCAGAAGTATGTTTAAGGCTGTCTCAGAAATTGTTGGAAATTCTGTCCTAATCCCAAGCCAAAGTTCATTTAACAATTTTTTAGGAAACTGAGTTTTAAACTTGTATTACTTGATAACTTAGCAAATTCTGATTGAACTTTTAATGGCAGATGACTGACATTATTTATTTCAATTGAATATGGTTTGTGAACCCAACTTGGTTTTTTAGAATCAAAATTTGAAGGGAGGTATTTTTAAAATTGTCTCCAGGCACTATAGATGATCAATTATAGCTCTTACAACTAAATCTTTGGGGAATTTATTTTCAATTATAAAATCATCTGTAGCTATAAACATTTTTTTTTTTTTTGCTTTTTGGAGGGCAATTGGGGTTAAGTGACTTAACCAAGGTCACACAGCTAGTTTTTGTGTTAATTGTCTGAGGCCGGATTTGAACTCAAGTCTTCCTGACTCCAGGGCCAGTGTTCTATCATCTGTGCCACCTAGCTGCTCCAGCTGTAAATATTTCTAAAGAAACATTTTCACCCTTGTCTTCCATATGTTAACATTTTTTAGTAAAACTTTCAATTTTATCTTTTGACATAAGTCATCCTGAAAAAAATTAACAAAACTGGCTTTCTTCTCAGTCAAAAATATAACAATGCCCTCTTTCAGTTTCATTGATCTGTTTAAACTTTGCCCTCTTGAAAGCCATATAATTTGATATATTTTCTTTTCCTTGTCAATTTAGGTGTACTACAACCTGATAGTGAAGACTCTGCTACATTGTCATCAGTATTTTTACCTCTTCTGACTAAATTTAGCCACTTACCCATAAATTTTTGTCTTAAAACATAAGTAAATCTTGCTAATACTTTTTCAAACAAATGCAAGCTTTTGTGTTTAGTTTTAAAAATTGATATACATGCTTACATAACATACAGCAGTGATGGAGAAATATTATTAAAAGGCTGTTGTCTTGCTGCAATTTCTGTAAAAGGAGATAACAGTAATTTAAAAATTCAAATATTCTAACATAATACAATTCAAAGATATACTAATTTGATACATTCTGAGGAATGACAAGAAAATTTAAAATTTTATTTTTTATAATTAAACTTTTATGTTTTTATAAGAACAGAAAACTTTGTATGTACACTAAAAATACCACATTTCATAACATAAAATAGTCATGAATCTGAGCCGTGGTGTTTCTGGCAGTGTTCGTTGGTGTTGTGTGTCATGACAGCATGTGCAGTGCAGAGTGCACATGTTGTATGTTCAGAACCAAGGCTGCAGTGAAATTGCATGATACAACATGGGCAAGCATTGCCAGAAACACCTTGTATTCATTTAACATTTGATTTTGATTTAATTTTTGGTAGTTGCATGTTCAGAAATATTTTACTGTTGCCAGATTTTTTGTTACCAATCTTTATATGGGATCTCAAACAACAGTTTGGAAGTGCTGTGCCTATGCCACATATGGCTGTGAGCCTTTGAAAGCAAAGGCTGGACTATTTTTTAATCTACATCTTCAGTGCTTTCTATAGTCCTAATCATTTTTTTAATTGATATGCAGATTAGTTTCAGAAAAGAACCAAGAAAAATGATCAGAATAACAGAGGTCTATTTTAAAGTAAATATATCCATGTGGTAAAGAATTATTTTAAATAGACCATACTTAATATGCATTGGTTAGATGAACTGCAGATGTTGAAGTATTCCAGAATGTTCAATAAGGTTCACTTAGAAAATAGAAAATTCTTGAACTTTCTTGCTTGTGAAATAAGGCATTTGATTTTAATGAATTCTTGACTGCTTTTTTCCCTAGGGGTGAATGTTCCTGAAATTCCTTGTATCCCAATGCTAAGGCACCTTTATTTGAAGTGGGTGAGACTCACCAAGCCTCAGCCTTTTAAAGATTTCCTTTGCATCAGCTTACGCACTTTTGTCATGAGGAACTGTGCAGGTAATTATGACTGAGTAACAGAATTGTAATGAGTTACACACATTAAAAGAATCCTAAAGTAAAATTTATTGTTATATACTCACACATTGAGCTAAATAGAATATTATTGTGCGGTACTAAATATTACTTCCTGAAGATAAATAAGTTCATAACTTTAGAGGTTGTAGGAATGTTACAGATCATCTAATACAAGCCCTTCTTTTGTCCTTGTTTTTGTATTTATTTAGTATTTAATTTTTCCCCAGTTACATGCAAATAACAATCTCCAGCATTTCTTTCCAGAACTTAGAGTTTCAAATCCTCTCCCTTCCTTCCTCCCTGCCCCCCTTCATTGAGAAGGCAAGCAATTTCACATAGGCTATATATATGTAGTCATGCAAAACATGTCCATAATAGTAATTTATGACTATTATGACAGATTAAACAAAAACTCAAGAAAAATAAAGTGAAAAAAAGCTGTTTCTGTCTTTATTCAGACACCATCAGTTCTTTCTCTGTGAATGGATAGCATTTTTCATCCTAAGTCCTTTAGAGTTGCCACAGATCATTGTATTATTGAGAATAATTGAAGTTATTCACAGCTGATCATCTTAAAATATTGCTTTTATTTTTTTTTGTACCCATTACATTTCACTTTGCATCAACCCCTCAAAAGTCTTTCTAGGTTTTTCTGAGAGCATCCTGCTTATCATTTCTTATAGTACAATAAAATTCTATCACAATTACATGGCTGCAACTTATTCAACCATTCCCCAATTGATGTGCATCCTTTCAATTTCTGATTCTTTACCCCCAGAAAAGAGCTGTTATAATTATTTTTTGTACATGTAGTTTCCTCTCCTTTTTGTTTTTTAATCTCTTTTGGATATAGACCTAGTAGTAGTATTGTCATGTCAACAGGTCTGCATGGTTTTATAGCACTTTAGGCATAGTTCAAAATTATTCTATATATAAAGTGGCTTAGTCAGTTCACAACTCTAACAGCAGTACATTAATGTTTCATTTTTCCCGTATCCCCTCCAACATTTATCATTTACCTTTTCTGTTGTATTATCTAATCTAATAAGTATGAGCTAGTGCCTCAGAATTGTTTTAATTTGCATTTCTTCAGTAAATAGTGAGTTAGAATATTTTTTCATATGGCTATAGATAGCTTTAATTACTTCATATGAAAACTGATTATACCTTTTAACTATTTATCGATTGAGGAATGGCTGTTAATTTTATAAATTTGACATAGTTCTCTATATGTTAGAGAAATGAGGCCTTTTATCAGAGAAGATTGCTTCAATTTTTTTTCACAGTTACTATTGCTAACTGTTTTTCTCTCCATCCTATTCCCCCCTACCCTTGTTTATTCTTTTCTCTCTCTTCTTTCACCCTGTCCCTCCTCAAAAGTGTTTTGCTTCTGATTATCCCTTCCCCCCATTCTGTCCTCCCTTCTATCACTTCCCCTACCCCTAAACCCCCTCCTCTTCTCTTATCCCCTTCTCCTTCTGTTTTCCTATAGGGTAAGATAGATTTCTATACTCCATTGCCTGTGTATCTTACTTTCCAGTTGCACTTAAAAACAATTTTTAAAACTGAGTTCCAGATTCTCTTCCTTCCTCCCTCCCCCACCCCCCTTCATTGAGAAAAGGCAAGCGGTTTGATATAGGTTATACATGTGTAGTAATGCAAAACACTTCCATAATAGTCATATTGCTCCCTTTTACCCTGTCCCTAAAAAATAATTATACTGCCTCTTCCATAAAGCTTTATGTGACTATTCCCTTTTCTGAATCCTGGTAGTACTTTACAGTCATAGAATCATAACATATGACAGTTGGAAGTGATCATATAAGTCATCTCGTCTAAAATGTATCTGTATGTTATGTTTTGGCAATGGATTATTTATATTCTTCATTATTGCATTTGATAATTGTTTCAGAGTATTAAGTTATATAATTTTTAAATTTCTTATATCCTGTTAGCACAATGTCTGACACCCAGTTGTTCAAAAACATTTATTTAGTTATTGTTCATTGTCTTGGTTGTCAGGAATATAGAATCACAATTGTAGCTGGGTTGAAAGAATCTAGAAGGCATACCATGGATAGTCTTCATTTTTCACTCTGATGTGTTTTTGCATGTTGAGAACAAGTTCATGAGCAGGCTAACTAGAATCATGGGATTTTAGAGCAGGAAGGGATATTAGAGATCATTTGGTCTAACTTCTGATTTTATGATAGGGGGAGGAAATTGGAGCCCCAAGAGAAATGCCTGGTCCAAGGTTACTTATGAGTAAATGACAGAGCCATGATTGACATCCAAAGCCTTCTGACTCCTGGTCCATTGTCTTTCATTTATTTACTACAAGGAGAAATCTCCTTCTGGAAAACTATCTACTTCTGTGTCATTTGGAGGCACATATAGAATTTTGAGGAAGTTATTTGAAAAGAAGCTTAGGCTTACTTAGGTCAATATGCTAAGGCTGCAGATGCGACCCTGGTCAAGTCACTTCATCTTTTTGATCATTAATTCTTGAATCTGCAAAATGAGAAGTTGGTCTTAGGCTCTCTAAAACTCCTTTGGTTATATTTGTAGGCACAAATTTGAAAGTAAATCCTAAAAAGTAAGTGTTCATCTTAAGGTTATGAAGAAGCAGTTAAGTGGCTCAGTAGATCAAAAAGCTGGACTTGGCCTTGGAAATAACTGAATTAAAATTTGTCCTTAGATACTTCCTTAGCTGTATGACCCTGGGCATGTTATTTAACCTCTGTCTAACTCAGTTTCCTCAACTGGACATAATAATAGTACCTACTTCCCAGGGTTGTTGTGAGGATAAAATAAGAAAATTTTGTAAAGTGTTTTGCAAACCTTAAGGTTACTGTGTAAATGCTAGCTATTATATCACTATGTTGTGGGTTTTTTTTTCAGGACCTACAAATTCTTTGAAGTATGTCCCATTGGTAACAGGATTAGCTTCTGCCAGAAACCTGGAACAATTAGAATTGGTTCGAGTTCCTTTCCTTGGAGGTCTTATCCAACACGTAGTTGAAGACAGTTGGCGATCAGGTATAGTTATTTCATTTGTTCTTTAGTATTGTGCAGTCTTTGAAGATCAGTAAAAAATTAATTTCCTTTTGCAGCTTCATTTTTCTTAAAGGTCATTCATTTTTAAAGTGATAGAAATCAGTTTTTAATAATCACACATTTCATATGTCATTTGAAAAGAAATGGAGCAAGAGACCTTTTGCTTGTTGCTTAGTTACTGATACATCAAATCATGTCTTCGGCCTATGTATTAGAAATTCTGTTTGAGATATTTTTGTGCTTTTTAGAGCTTGGTTGAATAAGACTTCATAGTTCATGACTTGGGATTTGCAACTCAGATATCTTATTCTTTTCATGTAATACATCAGATACATTTAGGAAAATAATCATTATTAATTATTAATGAAATGTGATAAAGGATTAAAAATTGTCATAAGTAGTTAAGGCATTAACATTTTCTGACCCAGTTAGCAAGTATCTTTAATAAAATAATAAACAAAATTTATGATAACGAAAATTATTATAAAATCGTAATGGTCATAATTGTATCGTTATGCCAAGAACTTTTGATTTCATCAGTTTGTGGGAGGGAAAAGGGATATAATAAGCTTTTTTCTCTCATTGATGTTGGTACTCTCTCCGCTGATTGTTTCATACTTGCCCACCTTGTTTAATATATATTCTCCCATAAGTTCTCCCTAGGTGGTTCATCCAGTTGGTTGGGAATTAAAATTGCCGTCACCAAATAAGCAACTTATAAAAACTGGGAAATCCTAACCTATCAAATTTCCAGTGACCGTTCAAAGTAGAAAAGACTTAAAAACGCCCTACTTATTGATAGTGTATGAGCTAAAGTGTAAGCAGGTTTAACTTTCAGACATCAAACAGAAGTTGTGATGCTACATATAATTTTAAGTTTTACACTTAAAGCTAGAAATCACAGTTCAAGTGCTCATTATGCTATCATAATGAGCCATAATACTAAAGTGTAAAAGAAAATTTAGAACAATTTTCACTAAAAAACTAGGATGAACATGAGTCTTTTGAAAATACTTTTTGAGTTAAGTAACTCTGGTATTTGTGTACCTGGTTGAGAGGCAACATGAGGCAGTGACTAGAGGGTTGGCTTTCAGGTCAGGAAGACCTGGGATTAAGACTCATCTCTGACTCGTGCTGATTATGCGGCTCTGGTTAAGACACTTAACCACTCAGTGTTCCAGACAAACTTCTAATGCTGTATGTTGTAGAAAAGTTGCCAGTCTGCATTGGGGGAAACATTTTTCTTGCCAGAATCTCTCATCACTGAAGAAATCATAGGTCCTGATCAAAAATTAAAATGTGCTTGGTTATAAGAGGTAAGGAGAAGGGAGTGAGCTTTCTAGTCTTAATGAGGGTTATTTAGAGATTAGCAGCTATTCAAATCAACACCATAAAATTGATAATAACAGCTCACATTTGTTGTTTTGATGTTTTAAGTTTTACAGAGTTTCCTTACAACTCTGTCCTCTAGTTGGTGGAAATGTTATTTTCCCCATCTTAAAGATGAAGCTAAGATTAAGTGACTTAACTATACTCACACAGCTAATCACATAGTTGTGATTAAGACCCAGGTCTGCTGACTCAAGACTAGGATTCTTTCTACAATGTTGTGACTTAAGCAGGTTGATTACTAGGGGGTTAGCTCAGAGAGCTGAGATTTCACATGAGGACTTCATAAGAAAGTCCGAGACCACTTAACCCTGGTCATTCCTTGATTAATACCTTTCAATAATTAAAGGTATGCTTAAATCCTCCAAAGCTGTATGGAGGGAATAATACATTCTGGAAATCTATAGCAATCATATAAACACTAGATGGACACTACCAAGGAAGAAGGGCTTCACGTATGGACCTAGCAGTGGACTTTGTGACTATAATTTGAGAATTTGCTTAGCTAAATGAAGAAAAACTCATTGTCAGAAGGTTGTCCTGTAAGACATCATGCTAAAAATTTTGCAGCTAAAAAAATTTTATTTGGCCACAGCAGCCCATGAAGACCAATTTCTAAGAATGTAGGAGAAAGTTGTAATCTGTGTTAATAATATTTTAATAGCACGCAATAAAGGTAGTCCTCTAATTTTTAAAACTTCCTGGAGGGCAAGAACTTGTTTATTTTTTTCTTGCTCTGAGCATAAAGTTTAATAAATGTCTTTTAAACAAATAAAACCAACTATCAAGGTAAGGTAATGGAGAGCCCATAGCTATTGTTATTGATCTTATTGCCACAGTATTCAGGTTTGGACTCAGAAGTAATCATCCTCAACTCCTCACTCTCTTGTCCACCCACATCCAATCTGTTGCCAATTCCTGTCAGTCTTACCTTCATAATATCTCTTGTATAAGCTACATTTTGTCCTAGCATGGCTGGACCTGGTACAGAGACCCTTATCACCTTATGCCTAGACTATTGCAATAGCCTTCTGGCAGTCTTCTTATTTCAGATTTCTCCTTATTCCAGTCCATCTTCCATTCACCTATCAGATTGATCTTTCTAAAGCAGAGGTCATACCATATCCTTCTGCCCTTTTTCAGTAAATTTCAGTGATTTTCTGTTGCCTCCAGAATCACGGGATAAAATCCTTTGTTTAGCATTAAAAGTCCTGCATAACCTAGTTCCCTCCTATCTTTCTAGTTTTCTTACTCCCTTCTCCCCTCTGTGTACTTTGCAAGTCAATGACACTGGTCCCTTTTCTGTTCTGTACATACAATACTCCATCTTCTGACTCCAGGTAGTTCCACTGGCTATCTCCCATACTTTAAGACTCCCCCCATATCTGCCTCCTGACGTTTCCCAGTCCTCCATAATCTTAGTCCCTTTTCTCTGAAATTATCTCTGTATCCTGAATTTGTCTTATTTGTAAATAAATTTTTGGGACTGGTTTTTCCCCCTAGTCCTTAGCATAGTTCTTGGCACTTAATAAATGCTTATTGACTTATGATGCATACATTACCCAAAAGTCAGCAGATTCCTGAAATTCCTATTAAAATTTCTTGACAATTCACTAGCATTCTTTAGGAAATATTTTATCAGTGTCTATTTCCAGCACTTTTAAGGAATTAGCCTTTATTGTAACTCATATTTAGCAGTTGGCATCTTGAACAGGAATACTGGTTTGATTTCCATTGACTATAATAATTTTGCCTAAAATATAAAGTTTGAAGTAACAGCTCATTGGTCAAAAGAAAAGCATGCTTTTAATTTTTTCTTTCTTCCCCTTCCTTGTCCAGGTGGTTTTAGAAATTTGCACACTATTGTTTTGGGAGCTTGCAAGAATGCTCTTGAAGTAGATCTTGGCTACCTCATCATCACTGCTGCTCGAAGGTATGTCTTCTCTTTTGTTTCCCTTGGAGAAATTACACACCATTTTTCCTCTTGGGTTGCTAATGGAACATTTTTTCAAGTAGGACTTGACCACAAGGTTCTGAAGAGTACTGCTTAAGTTACTGAAGAAAAAAATTAAAATGCTAGTTTGCAATGACTTAGCTACTTTGTAAAAGTTATAAAGGGTGACTAACTTGGACTATTTAAGGCTCCTTACTAAAGTAGCAACTTCCTGTGTTAGGAGGAAGGGAAAATCCAAATACCACCGTTCTCTTCATGGTTTCTCAGGTTAAATATGGACAACTTTCTTATAGGAGTTCCAGACCAACTGAAATTGTAATGACACTTATCATGAGTAGTGAGAAAGTCTAATGATAACTCTAGCGATTCCATGGAATTAACCTCATTATTTTGGTTGGCTTTTGTGATACAGTAATGATCCTTGGAAAGAATTATTTTCATAACTGACCTACAAAAGGAGTCTTTGATTTTAATGAAACCTTACTTGACTTTATTTGATCTCATCTTTATCCCTTTGTTCTTAGGTTACATGAAGTTAGAATCCAGCCTTCTCTAACCAAAGATGGCGTCTTTTCTGCACTCAAGATGGCAGAATTGGAATTCCCACAGTTTGAAACCCTCCACCTGGGATATGTAGATGAGTTTTTACTGCAGTGTAAGACTATTCTATTTTTGTTTAATCCCTAAGACTGCTTTTCTTGAACCTTAGCAGTTGAAACCCAAAGTTTTGATATACCGTATTGTCCCATATATAAGGTGATCTCAAACCTAATACAATTTTACTTTTCAAAGAAGAGGTTTCCTTATCTGTAAAATGAAGGAGTTGGACTGAATGATCTTTAAGGTCTCTTCTAGCTCTGTCTTATCTTAGGAAAACATTGTAAAATTAGAGCACTTGGTGGGTTTCTATATTAGTTGTGGACCTATCATATAAAACAACAAAATATTAATCAGTAGAACATCACCAACAAACAACAGATAAGTAGAAGAGAGTTGTTTGCAAATGTTGCCTGCACAGTTTTCTTATTTTCTCTCACTGCCTAAGCCCTTTTGCCCTGAAGCTTCCTTTTACCCAGTTTGTCTTTTATTGCCGTTTATTATGCTGCATTTCTTGAAGCCTTTAATAGTTCTCTCAAATAAGCATCCATTCCATGCCTGCAGTAGCCATTCACACAGTAAACCCACTGAGGGTTTCTTGACTTTTCCAGATGGTGTTAGAATATGATCTTCAGTGAGCAACCAGTCCATACGCTCTTTCTGCAGGTTGTCTTTGAAAGGCTTGTTCACAGCAACAACCTAGAACCTGCAATTGGGAAGTCATCCCTTCAGGTATACTCATCAAAGTCATTATACATTGCACGAACTTATTTTCTCACCACATTGGTTAAATGCTCAGGAAAAGCATATTTTTTATTTTGCAAGAACGCTTTACCTTCTCGCCCCATATTTTTAACCAGCCTAGAAAAAGATCCAGAGTTAATTCATTGTTTTTCTTGAAATTCACACCTAACAAAAATTCTCGTTGGATACTATCTTGCCACTTTAAAGTAAGGCAATTCAGTTCATAATTTAAGAAGGTTCTAAATGCATTCTGAGGAAGTTGGTCAGGTTGCTAAAGGGATTGTTGACTTTGCCTTGAGTGTAGCATCCTCAAAGGTTTTCTGGAAGGAATCAGGGATGTCAGACTTGAGAATTTAAGCTCCTTGAGCAGTTGTTTTTTTTTTGTCCTTTTTATTCCTGTTTTGTGTACTTAGTAAGTACTTAATAATTGAATTGAGAAGAAAAACTAGGGAGAAAGAGGGGGTGGGGATGGAAAGGCATTGCAGCCCAGGTAGCAGAACTAGAGCAGTAGCTGCAAAGAAGAAGATTTAGTTTTGATATAAGGGAAAATTTTGTAACAACTTGAATTGGCAAAAATTGAAATAGGCTATTTGGGAGACAAAATCAGTGGTTGCTTACTACTAGATATGTCTAAGTGGAGGCTGAATGCATACCTACCAGAGATGTAGAATGGATTGCTCATTTTTTTTTAATAGGTTGGACAAGGGTAGCTTTTGAAGTGCCTTTCAACTCCCAAATTCTGTAATTCCACTGACTGATTGATTAAAAGCCTACTATGTGCAAAGGACCATATAGGTACTAGGGATAACAAAGTTGAGATCAGATTCCTTCCTTGCTCTCATGATGTTCTCAGTATAATATAGGGAATATGATACAAAAACAACGTATATAATGAGTGTAGAAAGGAGGTGCAAGCAAAATTCCATGTAGGTTCTGAGGAGTGAAAAGATCATTATTGATTACAGGAGAGTAGGCAGGGTTTTAAAGGATGGTAAGAATTCAACAGATAAATCAGAGGACATTGCAGGCATAGAAAAAAGCATGAACAGAATCAGGAAAAGCATACAATATGCAATAAGAATGGCCATTTGTATATTATGGTAGAATACATGGGTGCAATAGGGCTGGAGAGATACAGTAATACTATATGGTCAAGGACTTTAAATGCTAAACTAAGGAGATTGAACTTTACCTGATAGGAAATTAAGACAGATTTTAGGGTTCTGAACAGATTAAGTAATTTGATAAGGTTTATGCTGGTGGTACAAAAGAGGGAGTTTAGTTCTCTAGGTTGAAAGTTAACTGTTGTATGTCCTTCCTAATTTCCAGTAGTTTTTACAGTTATTTCTTGCCTTTTTTGTATACACAATTATAAAATGGTATTAGCAAAAAATATTAACATCTGGTCAACACTCAGAATATAATTATGTCTTTTATATAAAATAAAAATGTAGGAAAAACTGATCTCTTTAATTTCTGGAAGATGTTGCTCAAAGCTGATCTCCTACAGAGCAAATCCACTTTAACCCTTCATTTTTTTTTTTTTTACACCATCCTGGACTGGTTCTAAATTGGGATGCTGTGCGATGACCTCCTTAGGAGCTTTGTGCCTTTTTATAATCCAAAAACATTTTTAAAAGCAGCTAGATAAGTGTCTGCTTCTTTGGCACTCTTGATCTTAAAATTGGCATTGTAATTTCTTTAATATTTGGACTTTGTTATAATTTTGTTCTTTTTTGCATCATCACTACAGACGTATTTGTCCACTTTTGGAAGCTGGACTTCCAAACTTTGAACTCTGATCTCTCAGTTCTCTACCTTTCTCCCCTTCTCCATCCCTAAAGGGTCTCCCTCCTAAATTCGGTTCTAGGGTAGCCCTTGAATCCATATGAACTTAAAAGGGCATCTCAGGCCACTCCTCCAAAGTATGCGTGATATAGTGGAAAGAGCACTATATTTGGACTTAAAGCACTGTCACTTATTAGACTCAAGAACAAGCCCCATGGGCAAGTCTTTTAGCAACCTGGGACTTTGGTTTAATTCTCTACTAAAGGAGGAACTAATATAAGAAGATCTCTAAGGTGTCTTTTGGCTATAAATATTATAATAATAACAACTCTTTGGGATTCTAAGGTTTACAAAATGCCTTTCTCATAAGAGCTTTATAAAAATTATTAATAATTTTTTTAGATGAGGAAATTGAGGCCCAGAGAGATGAATTGAAAACACTTTCCCCAAGTTTATACAACTAATTTGAGTCAAAGCTAGGGTTTGAATCCATATCTTTTGATGCCAAAATCCAATATTCTTTCTGTTAGATCATTTTGCTGTTCTCCCTGTCCCTTAAAAATTCTCCATCTAGCCCTCCCTTCTAAATACCCCACTTTAACCTCCCTTTTCAGGGAGAAGAGACACATAAAAAAGGCCTAGGAAAGAGGGAAACAAATTAGACTCTTCTCCCTCACCCCCCCTTAATGGGGAAAAAGTCAAAGATTGGCTTGGGGAGGCTGATGGTAGTGTTTTATATACTGTGAGTTTAATACCCAGGAATGTAATCTCTCTCACCTCCATGCCTTTGACAAGGGCTATTCCTCATTCTTGAAATGTACTTCCTCCTCTCTGTCCTTTAGAATCTTTTGATATCTCTTAAGATTACATTCAGGTACCACTTCCTACTGGACCTGTCTAACCACTTCCAGATTCCCCTAATTATCAGTGTTTCCTCCCTCCTAAAATTATCTAATATTTACTGACCTGTATACCTGTTGCATCCCATAGTAGACTGTAAGCTCCGTAAGGCCAGAGACTACTTTAATTTTTTTGTTTTCATATTGTACACATAATTGGTGTATAATAGATGCTTTTTAAATTGAATTGAAAAAGAGAAGACCCAAAGAGAAGGACTAGGCATTATCCTTTCCTGAAGTGAAATGATTGTTGGAATTTTAGAGGGCCCGTGGGTTGAAGAAGGGAAAAGATCATAATTTCTAGATCTAGTCAAATTTCCTTATTTTACAGATAAGGGAACTGAGTTTTGGGAAGTAGAGTGACTTGTACAAGGTCACAAAGGGAGTAGAAGAGTTAGGATTGTATCCAGGTCCTCTGATTGTACTTAGTGTCCTTCTGTGTTACATGGCTTCTTACATCATTAGAATTGGAAAGGAATATAGCATTCATTTTATTCAATCCCCTCATTTTGCTTGTGAGGATGCTGAATCCCAGAAAGATGACACTGCTGACTCAAGGTCCCATAGGTACTAAGTAGGAGAGTCAAGAGCCAAATCCTGGTCTTGTACCTTCGAATCCATTACTCTCTTTGCTATATCACACTTCCATCCTAGAAAAGAATCATATGCTGTAGATTCAGAACTGTAAATATTCAAGCTCAGAGAGACACTTGGGTACAAGAAAATTGAAGTTAACTGTGGAGAGAAGAAAGCAAGTTGTGTCCAGAATGAGGGAGAGGCTTGTTGGTAGCAGGGACAAGTAAGGATTGAAGGAGGTGAAAAAACATAGTTTCTCCCTGAAAGTAAAGTGCTAAATCAGTTAGCCATCCTAAGTCTTAGTTTCCTCATCTTTAAAACAAAGGAATTTAACTATGTGATTTCTAAAGAAAGTCCCTTCCAGTTTTAAAATTATCTTATTTAGATTATATAGTTAACTTCAACCAGTTGCATACTTCTCTGCTGTAATTCTCTACCAGTGAACAGATGGGGGATGCTCTCAGAAGCCTGTGGTGACCCAGGCTTCCACTGGGAAAGATATCCTTCTTTCACTGTACTGGGCCCTGGTGGTAGAAAAGCTACCTAAATCAAGTGAGGCAATAGCCTTCTGTTTGGGGGCTATCCTGGACACCTGTTTTGTTACAGCAGGAACAATTGGAGCTGTGTGTTCATTCCTGCTGGGAACTTTAAAAAATATTCTAAGCCTCCTGTTTTTATAAATTAAATGTTAGATTCCCCAAACCATAACTCTCTAATGTGAGCTTAGTTATATATTAGAATTTTATTTTACTTTTTTTAAGCCAGAACTAAAAACCTCACCTTATATTTTGGCCAATACGGTATATTTTTTATCTATTCTTTTGGGGCTGTCAGATGTCACATTCATTTTCTGTCTTCAGTTTTGTTGCTTTCATGACTGGAAATGAATTTTTTCTTATTCATGTTTCTCAATATTAAGAATCTTTGTCCCATTCCTCATTATGATGTGAAGGTTTTCCTCATATGTGAGAATTAGCTTAGCTAAGTGGGGAGAGACTTGTCACACTGGGCATTGACTACTAAATGATAAGTTTTATTTGTCTGTAGTAGCAACTTATAAATATTGGCATAGTGGGGTGTTGGAGGGCTTTTAATATAGATGGAATATTGGTACAGAGTTTAGCCACACAGTTGAAATTAGGGATCTTTGAAGTATTGAAGAATTATTATTATTAAAATTAGTTTTTATGTTATAAAAGAAACCTTATTCTTCATGTAGGGCAGGCTGAAGAGAGGAAATAAGCAGTTATTTGTCTCCTAGGATTTTGACTTTATTACATTGGTTTCTCATTCCAGGCAAAATGACCAATGCTGATTTGGTGAAGTATGGCTTAGCTGATGTGGTGGAAAATCCTGGCATCATCACAGATATTGGGATGAAGGCTGTCAATGAGGTTTTTTCCTGTATCAAATATTTGCTCATTTACAATTGTCCTCATCTGCATAACCCAAATAATTGGATCACAGGTATATAAAGATATAACTATTACTGTGTAGCCAAAATAAAATGATATCACCTTGTATCTAGAGCTTCTAGAAGCCATTTCTTAACAACATGGTCAATGTTCATCTTGTTTTATCCTGGGACTACAGGCTCCTTAATACCCCATATCAGGAACTAACAGCCGTTTTCATTTCTGTCATGCTTTCTTCACACTAGTCGTCTGAAATAGCGCAAATATAACTCCTCACATTTCCATCAAATGAATTTGATAAAGCACTTTCCTTACAATAATCTCCTGAGGTAGGTAACAATAGCTGACATTTATACAGTTCTTTAAAGTCTACAAATCTTATGACCTATGACCTCTGTGGCTAAATATCAGCTCAGCTACTTAACTACCTGTGTTACCTAGGGCAAAACACTTAATAGGATTTAGAGATAGAGATCTGAGATGTGATCTTTCCTAATCCTCTATTTTACAGATGAGGAAACTGAGTGCCAGTGAAGTTAAGTGATGTGCTTAAAGATGTGCCAGTATTCAAATTCATGTCTTCTGACTTCAAATTCTGTGCTTTTTCTATCATACTATACTATTCCTTCATTTTTTACTTAACAAGGGAGAAAGGGGATTGGACCAAATGATATCTCAGGTCCCTTTCAGTTCCAAACATAATCCTAAACCTAATACTATTTTAGGTTAATTTATTTACCACAGCCCTCCTTATTTTAGATCAATCCAAGTTTGTAGGTCTTTTTTTTTTTTTATGTCTGAAATTTTCTTTATCTTCAGAATAGGCTCCTAACCAGCAATAAGTATATTTTCCCTCTACGGGGGTCAGACTCCAGGTCTCTTTGGGTTTTAGGCACACTGTTACTAAAATTCTGAAAGATAAACCCTTTAGAATTATGTTTATCTCCCAGACATTTATATACCAGAAATTGGATTCTAACAGTCACATATCTCTAGTGAATCATAAAGAGACTTTGGGTCACATTGACATTTTGTTGTTCTAGCAGTGGAACATATTTAAAACAATGTTGCTAGGAAAGAGTTTTTAAGAGGTCTAGCTTTCACCTGTCTTTTTACAGTGGTGGTTTAAAAAAGTGTCATAAGTAAGAGCTGCAGAGGCTTTGTAGTATAGTAGAATGTTGCATTTAGAGTCGAGACCTTAGGTTTGACCTCTGTTATATAGATAGGTTAGGGGTGTGGTGGGTGAAGGAAAGGGAAATAGTAGGAATGAGGGATCCTGTTGTAGTAGAAAGGGCACCAAATTTGAATCCTAGCTCTGCCAGTTATAACTGTATTCTGCCAGATACAGTTTAGGCAAATCACTTAACATCTCTTGCCTACTGTTTACCTGCTGAATGAAAAGGTTGGAATAAATGACCTCTGTGGTTCTTACTAGTTCTAAAATTTGTCTCATTCGTGACCTTTTGTGGCTATGTTGTGCTATTATGATAGTGGAACAATTTGGCAGCCTAAAATTGGAAGCAAGACTAAAGATGTTTAAGACTTGAAATTATTCACTTTTTCTTCTGCAGACCATTCAAGATGGACACGGCTGGTTGACCTTACCTTGGTGAGATGTCATGCAGTTAAACTAGAATCTTTCAGTCAGTTCATTGAGTTGTTGCCAAGCCTGGAGTTTATCTCTCTGGACCAGATGTTTCGAGAACCACCCAAGGTAGGTCACACTGGGAATTTTTGTTTAGCTTATTTTGGAGCTCAGGAAAGAAACAAAACAATATGATCTGCAACAGTTATTCTGAAAATAGGTCCACTTTTTGCACTTATAAACAAGGAATAATTTTTGAAACTCTCTGAAAGTTATACAGGTAATAATTTAGGTAGCATAATGTTGTAGGAAAAATTATAAATCAGTAAACCTGGGTCTGGTAGCATGTTTTGTGACTGTAAGCCACTTTCCCTTTCTTGTTCTCAGTTTCCTCTTCTGTTGAATAAGGGGATTGGACTAAATTATTTCTCAGTTCTAAGTGTATTTATTATATATACAGCTTGCAGTAATTTACTGAGAAAGGAAAACTAGAGAAGGGTACTTGGAGAAGGTAGGAACAGGTTAATAAGACTCTTTGGACTCTTCCATTCATTTTGATGGAAGAAAACTTACCATGGATACTTCACATTCAGGTTAAGGTCAAAACTGAGATTGATCTGCCTGTCTGCCATGCATACTGACCCATTCTGAAAATCTTGTTCTCAGACACTCAAAGGTCTCAAAGACTAAGATACCCAATTGTATTGGAACTTGTCAACTTTTGGGGAAATTTCTCCTAGTGCTCCTTAGTCTCCTCCTCTATAAACAAAGTGTTTGACATATGATCTCCAGCATTCCTTCTAGCTCCAAAATTCGATAATTTAGGAAATTCAAGCTTCAGAGGTTTTATTTACCTCTAAAGAAAACTGAACCTGCAGTTTGGGTATGCAGACATCAGGTGGTGATGTCATGTGGTCTAAATTACTACTACTATGGCCAAACAAAGCTACAATATAGTGTAGTTTAAAAGACGTTATATTTGGAGCTAGATGACCTATGTTCATATTGTAACATCTGTATCTCTCCTTGCCTTTGTGCCATTGGGAAAGTCACTTCTATTTTCCAAGGCTAAATTTCCTTATCTATAAAATGAGCAGGTTGGCCTAGAGCCAGGGTTCTTAACCTAGGTTTAAGATTTTAGGAGGTTCATGAACTTGGATTGGGTGTGGGAGTGGATACAGATTATTTTCACTAACTTCCATTTGAAATTTAACATTTCCTTCAAGTATGAATTAAAAAAAACAAAACTATTCTGAGAAGGGGTGCATATGCTTCAACAGACTGCCAGAAAGGAGGCTACAATAGAAGAAAAGTTAAGAACCCCTGGCCTAGATGCTCTCAAAGGTCCTTCCAACTTTGGAATCCTATGATTCTGTGTAACCTGAATGATCCCACTTTGAAGTATGACTTGCTGGATAAAGAACAAAGATTTGGAATAAGATAAGGATTGCCATAAGAAGTGGATGTGGAATTGGATTTTATATCAGCATCCTGGAATAAGAAATAGGGCTAAAAATATGTTGTGGGAATTTTTTTTGTTGTTGCCATGATGACCATAATAATAGTCTACATTTCTGTCTTGCTTTTAGAGTTTACAAAGTACTTTCTTCATAATACCCCATGAGCTATTTTATATAGATATTATCTCCATTTTGCATATGAGAAAACCAGGACTCAGAAATACTGATGGCCTTACCCATGCTCACACAGTTAAATCATTTTTGGACCCAGGACTTGAATACAAATCTCCTGCTCAAAGTCCAGTGTTTGTTCCACTGTACCATATTGCCATATCCTCTGTCATAGAAAGTCAGGATATCAAGTCATACAAAATATGTAAAAGGATTCCAAACAAACAGAATCATATGTGAGTTCAGCATGAAGAAATCTGCAGTTCATAAATCACCTTGTTTCATCTCCAAATCATTAAACCCCTTTTCTTGGAAACATGTAACATTTAGAGTGGCTCGGTCTTAGACAAAAATTAGGTAAAAATGTTTTGAATTTTCACTTCACTAGGCATTTGGAGTAATCATCCCCTTGTCATTGATATCTGACTATCTATTTCCTTAGGGTTGTGCACGTGTTGGTCTGAGTGCAGGTACCGGGATTGGTGTTTCTTCAGCCCTAGTGAGCAATCAGAATTCCAACAATGAAAATGACAATCATCAAAACAACAACCCCAACGTACCCAACAATAATCCCCAACAAGCCAATGACCAGAATGAGGAGAATGAGATGCTCCAGGATGGACAGGCTGAAGAGCAGCAGATTGCAGCTGAGGGTAACCCTGATCTTTTGTGAGCTCCAGACAGAATTGGTTTTTACTTTGCATTCTCTTTTTTTCTCCCAAGTCCCACCCCCTTTTTCTTTCTTTTTCCTGGTTGAGCAGGCCAAGGGGAAATGAGTATTTCTTGTTTTGTTTGTCTTTTCAAAACAACAGGTTTGACAACAATTCATTTGGAAAGGACCTGAGTGTCTTAGTTGACTACAAGCTCTCTAGTAGTATACATTAGGGCACAGCAGCTGAAGAAAAACCTAATGTGATTGTGAGAGTTTGACCTTGGGAAGTTAATTAACCTTCTCCCTGGACCCCAGTTTCCTCATCTCTAAAATGAAAAGATTGGATTTGATAACCTCAGAAGTGCCTTCCAGCTCTTGTTCTGGGATCTAGCAATGCTAGATTGAGGATCTAGACAAAAAGAGGAAATAATCCCTCTGTGCTTTGCCATAGTTACACTATATCTGAAATATTGTGGCCAGTTGTAGTGCACAGCTTGTTAGTGACAACATAGACTATATACATGAAGAGTGGACAGAAAATGAGGTTCTGTAAGAATCAAGGAAATAAACTAGGGATGTTCAATTTGGATTAAGGAGATTAGGGAAGAATGTGAAGCCTGCGTTTGTTATCTTTGAATATGTCAAGGGTTGACATATGAAAGAGGGGTAGAATTTGTTCCTCTTGGTCTAATAGGCCAGAACTAAGATGTTGCAGGGGGATTACAGAGAAGCATATTTTGCCTTAATATAATGGAAAACTTTCTGATAAGAGCTGACCTGAAATGGAATGAATGAGCTTGGGAGTTAGAGTTACCTCTCACTTTTGGTATTTAAGCAGAGGCTGAATAATCTTACATGCTGGGGGGGGTTGTAGAGATGATGCTTCATTTGTGGGGATGGGGATTACCTATAACCTGGATGTTCTCTTCCAAATCTTCAGTGACTTTCTAGCTATTCTCACAGTGCTTGGTAAATCTATGTGGATGTTGTGATGGGGATGAAGGGGATGAAGTATGGGGAAGTCACAAATGAAATTGACCATTGTTGAGAAGTAGAATTTGAAAGCCATTTTAGGGGTAGGGGTTGAAGTGTAAAGGCAAAGGTGATAGTAAAGAAGGTGAACAAGAGTTTGGCCTAGCTTAGCTTAGCCCTACATCATAAAAATTAGAAGTGATTATATCTTTTACTTCTTCCACACAGAGAAGACTAGCAATGTTTTCTATGGATATTGAACAGCAGGTAATTCCTGTCATAGATGTGGAGGTGGCAGTGATCAAAGAGTTGCCTTCATAGGTGACTTAGGAACTGAGCACATGAAAACGTGAATGCCCCTGCTCTTCTTTGTTTCTCCTCTGTCTTCCCATAAGTAATGTTCAGTAAGTTTATTCTCTTGGCCTTTTTTCCCCAACTTGACCTTTTTGGTCTGTGAAGAGAGACTTATTTCTCCTGGGCTATATGCTGTGCACCAGCAGGAGCTTATTTCATCTCAGAGTCTTTAAAGGGGGCAGAGTACCCTACTGTTATGTAGATTGGTTTCATGATAATAGTCTTTTAAGGTCTAATTCCTGAATCAGTCTAGCTCTTTTTCGACTGAGTCAAAAGATAAATTTGCTTAAATAATCTTTGTAATTAAACATTTGCATGGATTATTCGTGATCATTAAATAAGACAATAAAATATAGACTAGGTTGGCTCCTTATAGTATAAGTCATAAAAGAGTTTGGGGTTTTTGCCCTCACCGGTTATCATGAACTTAGATAAAGCATGATTTATGTTTTGTTTCAGAAACCTCTTTTTTTTTTCCAGTCAAAATAAGATCATATATTTTTTTCTCTCTTTTTAATTTTTTGTTTACATCATTCATTTCCACAAGATTTTGAGTTACAAATTTGCTCCCCATTTTTCCCTACCCACCACCCCAAAACAGCCATTCCACTAACTATCCCCTCCCCCAATCTACTCTCTCCCATATCTTCCCCATACCCCCTCCGACTTTCCAGTAGGACACAGTGGATCTCTGTGCCCTAGTGCCTGTATATCTTATTTCCCAGTTACATGTAAAATACTACCACTACTACTAGTACTACTAATAATTATATATATATATATATTTTTTTTTAAACATTTGATTTTAAAACTTTGAATTCCAGATTCTTTCCCTTCCTGCATCATCACCCACCCTTACTGGGAAGATAAGCAATTCAGTGTAGGTGGTACATGTGTAGCTTTGCAAAACATTTCCATAGTGGATATATTTTGAAAGACTGACTCTATTTCCTTACATCCTATCCCAGCCCCCACTTGTTCTATTCTCTACTTTGATCCTGTCCCTTTTCAAAAGTGGGTGCTTCTAACTTCCCTCCGCCCCAGCCTGCCCGCCCTTCCATCATCCCCCCTCTCATCCCCTTCCCTCCTGCTCTCCTATAAGGTGAGATACCCTATTTAGTGTGTATGTCATTCCCTCCCTAAGCCAAATTCAAAGAGAGTAAGGTTGACCCATTCCCTTTTGCCTTCCTGTTCTTCCCCTCCATTGTAACAGTTTTCCCTTGCCTCTTCTATGTGGGATAATTTACCCCATTCTGTCTCTCCCCATCTCCTCTCATTATATTCCTCTCTCACCTCTTAATTTCACCTTTGAAGTATTATCCCTTCCTATTAAATTGGTTTTGTGTCCTCTGTCTATGTACAGCTGTGCACATATATACCCACACTCACATATGTATTCATACGCCCATATACCATCCTATATAGACATATATATGTATGTATACATATACATACGTACACACACACACACATATTTCTATTCCTTTCAACTATTGTCATACTGAGAAAAGTTTCATAAATTACAATTATCGTTTTTCCATGTAGGAATGTAAATAGTTCAACTTTGATAAGTTCCTTATGATTTTTTTTCCCTATTTACCTTCTCATGCTTCTCTTGCTTCTTGTATCTGAATGTCAAATTTTCTATTCAACTCTGATTTTTTCATCAAGAATGCTTGAAAGTCCTCTATTCTACTACATGACCATATTTTCCCCTGAAACATAATACTCAGTTTTGCTGGGTAGGTGACTCTTGGTTTTAATCCCAGCTTCTTTGACCTCCAGAATGTCATATTCCAAGCCCTTTGATCCCTCAGTATAGAAGCTGCCAGATCCTGTGTTATCCTGATTGTGTTTCTACCATATTGAAATTGTTTCTTCCTGGTTGCATGTAATATTTTCTCTTTGATCTGGGAACTCTGGAACCTGGCTGTACTATTCCTAGGAGTTTTCTTTTTGGGATCTTTTTCAGGAGGTGATTAGTGGATTCTTTCAACCTCTATTTTGTCCTCTGGTTCTAAAACATCAGGGCAATTTTCCTTGAGAATTTCTTGAAGGATGATTTCTAGGTTCTTTTTTTTTTCTTTTACAAGCAATTGGGGTTAAGTAACTTGCTCAAGGTTACACGGCTAGTCATTATTTATGTGTGGGTGCTCATTTTCTGAGGCCGGATTCGATCCCGGGTCATCCCAACTCTAAGGCCGGCACTCTTACTCACTGCGCCACCTAGCCACCCCTAGGTTTCAGGTAGTCCAATAATTTTTAAGTGATCTCTCCTGGATCTATTTTCCAGTTCAGTGGTTTTTCCAATGAGATATTTCACATTTGTCTTCTATTTTTTCATTTGTTTGGATCTGTTTAACAGCATCTTGATTTCTCATAAAGTCACTAGCTTCCATTTGCTCCAATCTAATTCTGAAGGAATGATTCTCTTCAGTGAGCTTTTGAGATTTTTTTTCCATCTGGCAAATTTGGCTTTTTAAAGCATTCTTCTCCTTGTTGCCTTTTTTGAGCCTCCTTTGCCATTTGAGTTAGTCTGTTTTTTAAGGTGCTCTTTTCTCCAGTCAGGTTGTTGACTCTCATTTCATAATTTTCTTGCATCATTCTCATTTCTCTTCCCAATTTTTCCTCCACTTCTCTTATTTGGTTTTCAAAATCCTTTTTAAGCTTCTCTGTGGCCTGTAACCAGCTCATATTTTTCTTGGAAGCTTTTGGTGCAGGAGTTCTTACTTTATTGTCTTCCTCCTTTTTTGTGCTTTGATCCTTTTTGTCCCCAAAATAGGAGTGTAAAGTTGGATTGCTGTGCTTGCTTTGCTTCCTTTGCTTGCTCATGTTGCCACTCAATTACTTGACTTTTGAACTTTCTGCCACAGTAGAATTCTGCTGCCAGAAAGGGGAGCTTTGTCTCAATTGCTGGGGTTTTCTCAGCTCCTGGAACTATTACTTGGGTGCCCTCTCTGAAGCCTCCACCAGCTTTGGCACATTGGTGACACACCCCAGGACCTCCACCCCAGACAGTGATCCAGATCCAAGTAGGTTAAAGCAAGAGTGATTCCCCCTCAAACTGGTCACTTGGTCCCCCTACAATCTGTAGGCCAGGAGCTCTGAAGCAGCCACACAAAAGCAGCTGCATGGCTACAAGGGGTAAAGGTAGGACCACACTCCCAAAGTCCACACTGCACTCACCTCTCACTTTGCCCTTGGCATCTATGTGTTGATAATTCTGGAAACCACTACAGCTGCTGGTGATCTGAAGTCCCTCCAGCCTGCATCTGGTTGTGGACTCCCTGAGGCTAAAACCTCAGGTTCGTGCGGGACTGCGCTCAGCTCCCAACATGCTGTGGTGGCTGCTTCCTGCCAGCCTGTGGGGCTAAAAGGGGACGTTAGCTTCTGTGTCATTTTTTGGTTTCTGTAGCTCCAAAGTTTATTTAGAGTCATTTTTTCATGAATTGGAGGAAGTCTTGTTTCTATTACTCCATCTTGATTCTGCCACCTTGAGAAATCTCTTTTTTTTTTAAATTAATTTTATTAATTAAAAAATATTTTTTATTAACAGTCATCTGCTCTTTCTTTCCCACCCCCCATTTCCCCAGAAACAATCACACACAACATACACACACACAAATAAAACCTCTATAGCAAATACACGTTCTTAAGCAAAACACATTCCCACATTGGCCATTTGCAAAAATTTAGCGTATCTAGTCTATCACCTCTCTCAGGCAGTGGGCATTTTTATAAATCATTGGTCACCTAGAATCATAACATAACAAAACGCTCCCTAGTATTTAATCTTATATTTGACTTCTATGACCCCTTTGAAATAGTTCTTTTATTTGTATACATGCATACTCACCTAAAAATATAGTTCTTATATAATAGTATTTATATCAGTACCCTCTTTATCCCCAATTCAAACATAGCTTTCAAAAATCTATTTACCTTCCTGTGTTTCTCTTTATGCTCGTGATTGTATTTTAAACTTTCAATCTAGCTCTAGTCTTTTCATCAGTAAAGCTTGAAAGTCTCCTGTTTCATTAAAAATCCATTTTTCCATTGTATAATTATATTCACTTTTGAACTGGATAAGATATTTTGGTTGTTAAGCCTATATCTTTTGCCTTTTGGAATATGGTATGCCACCTCTTTGCTTTTTTATGGTGGTTACTTTTGAATTTTATGTGATCTTGACCATGCTTCCTTACTACTTCAGCTCTTTCTTATTGACAATTTGAAGTAATTTTTCTTTGCCCTGTAAGCTCTTGAATCAAGATATAACATTCCTAGAAATTTTCTGGTCAACTCCTTGAGGAGATGGAGACTTGATGCTAGCTGTAACCTGGGTGATCTGATACTTGAAAAGTCTGCTTGGTCTACATTGGTTGGGGGTTTGGAACCCCTGGAGACAACTGATTCCTGGAGAGTAGGGGAACATGAACTCGGGAAGGAGATTTTGAGGCAAATTTTAAAAAATAACCAGCAGAGGATATAGATCATAGTAGTGGGCTATGTAACTAGAGATGTGGTGGGTGAGAGGTCCAAGTATGGAATAGTGTCTGTTTTGACATCTGCAAAAGCACTTTTTTGGGAGTGAGGTAAAGGGGAGAAGAAGCCAGGAAGCAAGTTCTCCAAAACAATGACAGAAAGTGCCTATAGGAGAGAGCCTAGATCAGATATCTTGGAAGCTTTGATTGCATGAAGAAAAGGGAGAGACTAGATAATTATTCGGTCACAAATCAGACAATAATGATCTAGAGCAGACAGAAAGAGAGGATGGATAATGAAGAGAATGAGAGAAATCTTTTTTTTTTTTTTGGAAACTGGTGCAAAATATGAAATTTTAAAAACAGGTGAACAGGACTAGTTGAGGGGAGCAGAGGAAAGGAGAATCAACTTCATTGAGATAAAAATAAGGTAGGGTAAAAATTATATTACAAGATAAAAGCAGGAGAGAAAAAGGAAATAATAAGCAAAACCTTAAAATGAAAGACTATAGGAGATGAAGGGATCAGGGTGAGAAGAGAACGAATGGAGATAAAAAGTTTTTAATATCCCTCTCTCAAATTTGGATAAGTCTAATATATATAAGAGGGAAAATATGGAACTAAAATTTATGGAAAAACTAGAATTTTAAATCTGTAGTGTCCTTTAAATGGGACCACATAAGAAAATACATATTTTTTGGAACCACATAGAATTTTTATAAAAATTGACAATTAAGGCATAGAGATATTTCAAATAAATGCAAAAAGGCAGAAATAGTTAATACATGCAGTAAACATAGAAATGATTCTGTCGCCACCAAAAAAAAAATTACAGACCCAATTGGAGACTTTAGTGAAATTTTAAATAATGAGGGGGGTCAAGCAAATCATAGAAACAACAGCTATATAAAAATTATAATGATGAAACAATATACAAAAATTTCTGGGATATAGATGAAACAGGCTTCAGGGGGAAATCATATTCTTATATACATACAAATCATATCCTTATATACATACATTTGCAAAACAAGAAAAGAATAAATTATGAACTGAATATGGATTTTTAAAAATTGACCAGCAAATTTAAAGAAAAAAATACTTAGGGGCAGCTAGGTGGCACAGTGAATAGAACACCAGCCCTGGAATCAGGAGGACCTGAGTTCAAATCCAGCCTCAGACACTTGACACACTTACTAGCTGTGTAACTTTGAGCAAATCACTTAACCCTAATTACCTTGCTTCCCCCCCAAAAAACAAACATAAGAGGAGGTATTAAAAATTAGAGAGAAAATAGATAAATTGGAAACAATCTTAGAAATGCTAAATCAGACTAAAAGCTGGCTCCTTGAAAATAGTAATAAAGTTGATAAACCCTTAGCTAATTTTTTTAAAAAGAAGAGAGAAGAATATCAGATTGATAAAATAGCAAATGAGTAAGGTGAAATCACAGCAGAACTAGAAGAAATAAAAGATAATCAAAAAATATTATGTACATCTCTATACTAACAAAACTGAGAACATGAAGTAGAGGAATACCTTCACAAACATAAAATACCCTATCAAAACATCACATGGAGTTCTTAACCCAGTCTCAGGGGTTAGGGATGCATATGTATGGTACTGGGAAAGATTTAGTTGTAAAGGAACTACCAAAGTGGAGGGGGAGTGGGGGAATCCTGATGCTGATGGATTCACAGAAGAATTCTGTCAAATCTTTAAAGAAAAATTAGTATTCATACTCCACCATTTATTCTCAAATTTTTAGAAAAAAAGAAGCTGCTTACCAGAATTTATTGTGAGACAAATACGGTCCTAATGCCAAAACTAGGAAAAGATAAAACACAGAAAGAAAACAATAGACCAATACTATTAATGAACATTGAGTCAAAAATTTTCAATAAAAGCCTGTCAAACAGACTACAGTGAGATATCCAAGAAGTCATTATGATCAAGTGGTATTTATGCTAGGGGTGCAAGCAAGGATGGTTCAACATTAGGAAAACAGCATAATTACATTAAAAATCAAAACATCCAAAACAACTTGATCATCTCTACTAGATATAGAAAATGACTTTGACAAAGTATAACATTCTTTTGTGCTTAAATACTCTACAAAGTATGGACATAGATCTTTCTTTAAAATATCATAAAAATCATCTATCTAAAGCAAAAAGTAAGAGAAAGAAATAAAAAGTAAGGAGGATTTAAAATATCCTTGTTTGCTGATAATATATGATGGTTTACTCAGAAAATCCTAGAGAATTAGCAAAGATATTGAGACAATAGCTTCAACACAATTACAAACTACAAAATAAACCCTCAAAACCCCTAACATTTATATAAGAATAATAAAACACAACCAATAGAAAGGGAAATCCCATTCCAAATAACTACAAAATGTATAAAATATCTGGGAATCAACTTAAGAAAACCACACAAAAGACTTGTATAGATAGATTGAGTTACAAAGCACTCCCTAAAAAGAAAAATCTAGATAGAGGAATATCCAGTATTCATGGCTAGGCTGTGGCAATGTAACAAAAATGACATTATAAACAGAATTAATTTACATTTTAATGCTATAACAGTCAAATTATTATTTTTTTTAAAAATATGCTTTATTAACTTCTGTTTTACATCATTCATTTCCACCAGATTTTGAGTTACAATCATTTTCCCCCCGTTATTCCCCTACCCAACCTCCCAGAATAGCAGTCCCACAAGATATCGTTTCCTCCAATCTGCTCTCTCCCATACCTTCTCCCATACCCCCATCGACTTTTCCATTAGAGGAAGGTGAATCTTTGTGTCCCAACGCCTGCACATCTTATCTCCCAATTATAGGCAAAAGAGTATTAATAATAGTATTTATATATATATTTGAAACATTTAATGTTACGACCTCGAATTTCAGATCCATTACCTTCCTCCCTTGTCACCCATTCCTTCTTGGGATATAAGTAATTCAGTATATGTTGTACATGTCTAGCTATGCAAAACATTATCATAGTAGATATATTGTACAAGGCTGCTTATAATTCCCTCCCACTCATCCCACCCCCCACCTGGTCCATTCCTACATGATCCTGTCCCTCTTCTATAGTGGGTACTTCCAACCTCCCCTCCCCCCAAGGATGCCCTCCCATCCATCATCCTTCCTCTCATCCCCCTTCCCCCTATTCTGCTGCAGGTTGAGATATCCCATTTAGTATGTATGTCATTCTCTCCCTGAACCAAATTCAATGAGAATGTGGATTTGCCTTTTTTTTCCCTTCCTAGTCTCCCCCTCCTTTGCAACCACTTCCCCTTGCTTCTTCTACATGACATAGTTTACCCTACCCTGTCTTTCCCCATCTCCTCTTGCCACTTTCCTCTCTCACCTCATAATTTCATCCCTTGAGTATTCTCCCTTCCCAACAAATTCAACCTATGCCCTCTATCCATATACACACATATTCACATATGTATTCATATGACCACACACCCTTCTTCCATTATTTTCATAGTGAGAAGATATCATCAGTCACAGTTATTGCTTTTCCATATAGGAATGTAAATAGTTCAACTTTGATAATTTCCTTTTGATTCCTTTTCCCTGATTACCTTCTCAGGCATCTCTTCCTTCTTGTGTCTGGATGTCAAATTTTCTATTCAATTCTGGTTTTTCCTCAAGAATGCTTGAAAGTCCTCTATTCCACTGAATGACCATATTTTCCCCTGAAACAAAATACTCAGTTTTGCTGGTAGGTGACCCTTGGGTTCATTCCCAGTTCTTTTGCCCTCTGGAATATCATATTCCATGCCCTTCGATCCCTCAGTGTAGAAGCCGCCAGGTCCTGGGCCATTCTGATTGTGCCTCCACAGTATTGAAATTGTTTCTTCCTGGCTGCTTGTAGTATTTTCTCCTTGATCTGGGGATTCTGGAACCTGGTTATAATATTCCTGGGAGTTTTCTTTTTGGGATCTTTTTCAGTAGGTGATTGGTGGATTCTTTCAACCTCTATTTTGCCCTCTGGATCTAAAACATCAGGGCAGTTTTCCTTGAGAATTTCTTGAAGGGTGATTTCTAGGTTCTTTCCTTGATCATGGCTTTCAGGTAGTCCAATAATTTTTAAATTGTCTCTCCTGGATCTATTTTCCAGGTCAGTGGTTTCTCCCATGAGATATTTCACATTGCCTTCTATTCTTTCATTTGTTTGGATCTGTTTAACAGCATCTTGATTTCTCATAAAGTCACTAGCTTCCATTTGCTCCAGTCTAACTCTGAAGGAATGAATCTCCTCAGTGAGCTTTTGAGATTCTTTTTCCATCTGGCAAATTCGACTTTTTAAGGCATTCTTCTCCTCATTGCCCTTTTGGCCTCCTTTGCCATTTGAGTTAGTCTATTTTTTAAGGTGTTGTTTTCCTCAGTCAGGCTGTTGACCCTCATTTCATACTTTTCCTGCATCCTTCTCATTTCTCTTTCCAATTTTTCCTCCACTTCTCCTATTTGATTTTTAAAGTCCTTCTTAAGGTCCTCTATGGCCTGCAACCTGCCCATGTTTTCCCCTGGGGCTTTTGGAGCAGGACTTCTGACCTCACAGTCCTTTTCCTGCTCTATGCCCCCAAAATAGGAGTCTAGGGTTGCATTTTTCTGTTTCCTTTGCCTTGGCATGTTGCCACTTAATTACTTGACTTTTGGGCTTGCTGCCACACTATGGCTTTAAGGCCAGATAGAGGAATTTTCGTCCCGAACGTGTGGGGGGCAACTTCCGTTTCTGGCAAGCTGTAAACCCACCCACGACTTCCACCCTAGATTACAATCCAGATCCAGGGAGGTTAAAGCAAGAGCGATTACCCCCCCAAGACTGATCACTGGATCTCCCTACAATTAATTGCAGGCCAGGAGCTGGAGCTGCCTCTGAAAACTACAAAATGGCGTGTGTCCTCAGCGGCTTCTAGCCCCCAGGGGAGGGAGCTGACGCATTCCCCAAATACAGGTCCCAAAGTCCATAGGACACTAACCTCTTACTTTGTCCTAGGCATGTCTATGTTGATAATTCTGGAGTCGCCACAGCTCCTGGTGTTCTGGGGTTCCTCCAGCTAGCTGCTGGCCCTGCCGCCCTGGGACTAAAACCTCAGCTCACAGGGACCTGGGCTCAGCTCGGCTCCGCTTCCTGCGCTCTGTGCGTTGAGTGCTGCCGGCTCCCAGACCATTGCGCTGCTCCTTCCTGCAGGGCTGCTGGGCTGTCTTCAGTGGGAGGTTAGCTTCTCTGTGTCGTTCTGTGGGTGCTGGGGCCCAGTCAAATTATTAAGGAGATTTTTTTTTTTTAGAGGGCAAAGTAACTTGCCCAAGGTCACACAGCTACGTTTTTGTTTGTGTGTGCATTAAGTGTCTGAGGCCGGATCCGAACTCAGGTCCTTCTGACTCCAGGGCCGACGCTCTACTCACTACGCCAACTAGCCGCCCCTATTAAGGAGATTTTTAAAGCTATAACTTGATAAAATAATAAAATCCAATTAGAAAAACAAAAAGACCTAGAATATCAAGGGAAATGATGAAAAGAAGTTAAGAACAAAGGGTGAATATCACTTCTGGACCTTAAAGTAAACTATAAAACAGAGAGAGAATTAGGTCAATTAAAGACTAGACAAGGTAGATTAAAAACCAAGAGAATTCAGATTCATTGTTTGATAATGTGGAAAACAATTACTTTTGAGGAATTAACTGGTTCAGTAAAAACTTTTCGGAAAACTGAAAAGTAGTTTATCAGAAATTGAACTTAAGCTAACACCATACATTGTATTCCACCATAAACTATAGGTAGATTTTTGACCTTAAATAGCATAATGTAGAAAAACTAGAAGAGAAATATTATATACCTCTTCAAGATATGGGAAGGTGATGTATTTTTTAAATAAGAGATGGAGGCAATTATAAAAAATAAAATAAGTAACTTTGATTACATGGAACTGAAAAGCTTCTGCACAAACAAAATGAATATATCTAAAAGAAGGAGGCAGTGGGAGAAAAAAATCTTTGTATCACATTTCTTTAATAAGGGTTTGGTTTCCAAAATAGAGGGGTAGTTAGAAGGCACAGTGGATAGGGTACCAGGTCTGGAGTCAGGAAGACCTAAGTTCAGATTGGTCTCAGACACTTACTAGCTGTGTGACCCTGGGCAAGTCACTTAACCCTATTTACCTCAGTTTCCTCATCTGTAAAATGAGTAGGAGGAGGAAATGGCAAACCACTCTGGTATCTTTGCCAAGAAGACCCCCGAAAGGGGTCCTGAAAAATCAGCATGACTGAAACAACTGAATAACAACACTTTAAGGAAATATAATTTCATCATTGGGTACCCTGAAAACCTCAATTAAAAAAAAGTCTGGACACCATGTTTTGTTTTAAGAAAGCATAAATGAAAATTGCCCATTAGAACCAGAGGGTAAATCTAGTCTTTACCTATTACCTCCTGAAATGAACTTTAAAAGGAAACCATCCTGGGAATATTGTACCCAAAATCTAAAGCTTTCAAATGTATTTATCCTGAAAGAGGCAATTCAAGTTCCACGAAATTGAGAGATCTTAGAATACAATATTCCAAAACGCAAAAGAGATAAAGCAGAATGTCCTACAGTAGGAAAAAAAAATGGATCTTTAATGAAATAGAGGACTTTCAAGCTTTCCCTTGGAAGTTGATGAAGAACAAGCAGGTAATCCTAAAGCTTACCTAAAGCAGGTAATCCTTTCAAGCTTAATGAAAAGACTAGAGCTGAGGAAGAACTTTGAAATATAAATACAAGAGTCCTGAGAAACCCACCAAGGTAAATTTAGTTTTAACATTTGGAATGAGATGTATAATTATATAATGTTAAATATTTTAACAAGGGAGAAGAGACACATGTCCTTTTAGAACTTTAACATCTTTATAGGGTATTGAGTGAAATAAGAAAAATAATGATTCAGAGGCATGGAGGAATGGATTGTTTCTCTTCTGAATGTTTGAAGGGTAGAAAAAGAAGGGAAGGTGAGGGAACTTGCTATTTCTCATAAATGTGGTACTTAAAAGTATACAAACATAGAAAAGAGGTAAGAGGGAGTTAGCATCAAATAAACCTCACTCATCTGAAACAAAGGAGGGTTGAATGTATACAAGCTCAGTTGGTATAAAATACATTATATTCAAGAGGGAAATAGGCAGGGACATTAAAGAGTGAAGATAATATCAGGGAAGGAAACAAGTAAAATAAGTTTCCTGATCATGAAGGGAAGATTAAAGTGGAAGGGATGAGGAAGAAAGAAGAAAAGCAAAGATCTAGAAATTTAATGGGGTTAGCTTAGGTTATCTGCTAGAGACAAATAGGGAGTGACTGGACAAATTATGGTATATGAATTAACAGAATATTATTGCAGTATAAGAAAAGTTAGAGATGATACCATAGGTAATATAATCTGATTCGGAGTAAAGTGAGCAGAACCAGAACAATTTATATAAAAACAGCAAAGAAAAACAAGTTTGAAACACTTAACTCATGTCAGTACAATGAGTGTTTGCAAAAGACCTTTGAAGAAGCTTGTCATTCACTTCCTGACAGAGATAATGGACAGGGGATGAAGAGAAAAGGCTCCTGTGGGGATTCTTTTTGCTTGCGTATGCATTCTTATTTGTGTAACAGTTTTGATGCTGCCCCTTTTCCTGCCCCCATTTCCCATCTACCCGAACCCCCAAGAAAAATAAAGAGGACCACTGTAACATTTTTGAATGTGAGCAGAAGAAAACAGAAGTTCAGATAAAAGCATAGATAAACAGGACAGTTTTGAAAGAAACATCTAGAATTTATTTTTTTTTTAAGCAAGCAGTATGAAATTGAGATTTATGCATTTTATGTAGAAACTACTTTTTATATCTACATGTTTGGAAATGTTTTTTTTTTTTTGGTATTTATTTATTCATTTATTTATTTATTTATTTTTTAAAGCAATTGGGGTTAAGTAACTTGCTCAAGGTTACATGGCTAGTCATTATTTATGCGTGGGTGCTCATTTTCTGAGGCCGGATCTGATCTCGTGTCATCCCAACTCCGAGGCCAGCGCTCTTACTCACTGCGCCACCTAGCTGCCCCTTTAGGGCAATTGGGGTTAATTAACTTGCCCAAGGTTACACAGCTAGGTTTTTTTGTTGTTGTTTGTGTGGATTAAGTGTCGGAGGCCGGCTCTGAACTCAGGTCCTTCTGATTCCAGGGCTGGCGCTCTATTCACTGTGCCACCTAGCCGCCCCTTTTTTTGGTATTTAAATTCAGAATTTTAAAAAAGTTAATTTTTTTAAAATCTCAGGTAAACTATTTAGCATTCTGATTTCTCATTTCCCACAGTCTGATTGACCAAATGTCTCTTCTTGTCATACACAACCTTGATGTTGTTTATACCACTTCTCATGCATGAGTTATCCCTTTTAACTTGTTATATAATGAGCTTGCTTAAAACTTCAGTGCTTATTTCAGTTTCCCTTTGTTTTACCTCTAATTTTACTTATTCTGGGACCATGGTATTTTATGATAAAGAGCCATATAGCATCAACAGAACACCATCTGTATTTAAAATATGAATGGATAAAAATTGATTGGAGTCATTGATGGTTATAGGACTAGTCTAAATGACCTGAAAACTATGTTTGAGAGTAGAGAGAAAGTTATATAGATAAAGTGGGGCTAAATAATGAAGATGTTTGCATATCAGGTTGGAGAATTTGGACTGAATCTGATTAGAAACTAGGAAATTCAAGTCTCATTTTATTTATCATTATTTTGGGAAAGATTACTATTTGATAGCATAGTCAAGACCCTCCACTTTGATTACATGTTAACGATACATGAAATTTCTGACAGCTTATCTTTCTCAGAAATGTAAGACTGAAATTATATGTCATCATTCCTTGACAGGCATTAATTACTTATAATGAAGATTTAAATTCAAATAGATGATTCAAATTGACATTTAAAATGTAAACAGAATTCACAGTCACTTGTTAGTTTTGTCATCCATATATGAGATGTCCCTAAAACTGCTCTAAGGCTTTTGAAACATCCTGCGTTGTGCTATTTTTGGTTCCCAGTTCTAGGTGGCAGTAATGGTAAAACATTAGTAGCCTCATTTAGTATATACTTTCTTTTGGTTGAGCTTGTGTGCATACCTTCATCCCCTCCTGACTGCCAAAAAACCTCCAACTACCACTGGCTTCATGGTTAGTAAGAGACATTCTGGAATAATGGCTTGATTCCTATTTTTACAGTTCTTTATGCATATTAACTTCTCTGGTATTCTTTTTGATCTTTAAAATGAAGATACTGGGCTAGAATATTTCTGAGACCCCCTTCATCTCTAAATTATATCCTATAATATCACAATAGAATCATTCCACAGTGCCATTCATAGATGATTTAGTGAGTGGTGAAGAAAGAAGATGGGATTTATGGGTCAAGTTTGGAAGGGATTGTGACTTGTGCAGCTGGTGCCTAAAAATGTCTCTTCCTAATTCTCCAGCCAGCCAACCTTCTTTAGAGCCCCATCCCTGACTTTGTTACCAAGTGTTCTTTCACCCTTCTGTCTTTGCTGAGATCTTCTCTAGGTAACAGTGAAGTCATCCTTGTCCCAACCTCCCACCTACAGCAAATATTCTAGTCCTTGTGTCAGTTGGCCACCTCACATGTGGTACAAACTGTATTCCCTGCCAGAATCAGAGTCTGAGTTGGAAGTGACCTTAGAAGTCAGTCATCTAACCCCTGAATAGGAATTCATTTCTACCATTTCAACCCCCAGTATTCTCCTTTTTTGCCTTTTGGAGGGCAATTGGGGTTAAGTAACTTGACCAAGGTCACACGGCTAGGTTTTTGTTTGTGTGTGTTAAGTGTCTGAGGCCAGATATGAACTCAGGTCCTTTTGACTCCAGGGCCAGCACTCTACTCACTGCGCCACCTAGCTGCCTCTACCCCCAGTATTCTCAATAAGTGATCATCTAATCTTTGCTTAGGATCTTTACAAGGATAGGCTATCTCACGGTATCCTAAAGTCATTCCATTCTGTTTTGGGCCAGCTCTAATTATTAGGAAGTTTTTCCTTATAACAAAACAGAAATCTGCCCCTCTGCAAATTTTCCTCCTTTGTTCTTCTCTGGGAGATAAGCCAAGCAAGTCTGTTCCCTCTTCCTATAATGAACAATGTGGATCTGATTGCAGAAATTTTCAGGATTGATAGTGTAATTTTTTTTTTGCCTTTTTTTTTTTTGAGAGGGGAAGGTAGGGCAATTGGGGTTAAATGACTTGCCCAATATCACATGGCTAGTTTTGTGTGTGTGTGTGTGTGTCAGTGTCTGAGGCCAGATTTGAATTCGGGTCCTTCTGACTCCAGGGCCCAATTCAGTTCACCACCTAGCCGCCCCATATAGTATGATTTGGTATATAGTACATAGATATTTGCCCCTCATCTTTTTATATTCCCCTGATCCCACTTTGACATTGTCCCTCTTTTTTAGCATTGAATGAGATGGAAGAAGTGCCTCAGGAAGATGGAGAGAGTAGAAATGAAGGTCCAGCTCACAGCCAGGCTGTTTTTCCCATGGAGGTTGATGAAGAACAAGCAGGTAATCTTAGGTGTCTCTCCCCCTTATTGCTAGTCCCTGACAAATATATTTTAGTTAGCATTGATGACAGTGAAGTGTTGTTATGAGTGGGCCACTCATTCTGTTGCCCTGTAGCCACTAAATGTATAATTACTATTGTCTCTTAAAACTGAAACCTGGTGTTATCTTTCTTTTTTAGGTTTTTCCCAGTTTATATGTCTGCATTAGAATGAATGGCCTCCATTTCTCTTCCCTTTTCATGTTGACTATTGCCATAATATAATGGGTTTTCAAACATATTGCTAAATTTGAGTAAATGTTTAGAATGTCTTGTTAAAATATTTTTGGTATAGTGGAAAGAGCATTGGATTTGTAATTAGGAAACCTGGGTTTAAATTGTTGTTTTGCTACCTATTAGGTGAGGTGCCTTGGGCAAGTATCTTATCCTCTCTGAGCCTCAGTGTTCTCATTTATGAGATGGGAACATAATTTTTCCCTAACTACCCTGCAGAACTGTTATGAAGAAAGACATTATTTGCAGACCATAAATCTCTATATAAATGTGCTGTTGTTAATAACAAAAATAATAATTTTGATAACAGTACCTTTTTGTTTTATTCTCTAACATGCCTACCAAATATTGGAGTCTGTACAAGTTTAGCAGTTTTTCCATTACACCATGCTGCCTGTTAAACTTTTTGGCTAAAAGACTGGTAAACAGGTGCCAAACTGTTCTCTAATTCATGAGACTAAACCCATAACCAGAAAACAGCCTTACTGAGAATATCTTCTTAGAATCATGGTTAACTACTTGACCTTTGCTTTTTCTTTTAGGACCCAGTGGTCTTCAGCCTGCTGCAAAAGCTACACCAATTACTGTTCATGATTCAGACAGTGAAGATGAGGAAGAGAATATGGGAGCCCCTGGAAACTGCATTGCTAAGAACAGTTCTCAGAACTATTCAGACAAAGAAGACAAAATCAGAGAGCCAGTAGAATCCAGGCAACTCCCAGGTGAATGACCAGCTCACATATTTGTATTATTGTCCTTATTAGGAAATTTGGCCTGAATTTATCCCTAGGTAATATTTGTCGTCTTCCACTAAATAATCTTCTGGCATTTTATGGTTAAAATGGTATCAGTAGACCATAAGCTCTGATAGGTCCTAGTAAGCTAAAACTGGTTTGTAAGATTTAGGTAACTACAGCATAATCCTCCAGCCAGTTAATAAAACTGAGATTAAAAACCAAATTGCCTGACACCCTATCTTCACACATTCACTCTCCCCTTCACTCTAGACCCATATGCTTCTTGTCCCTTATTCATTCAGCAAATATTTATTTCATGACTGATGTGTACAAGGCACTGGGAGAGATATCAGGTTTAAATAAAGCATAATTCCTACCTTCATGGATCTTACAGTCTAATAGGAGGATCAGACATAGTTGTATATAACAAAGTGCTATGTAAGGTTGGAGGATTAAGCTCATTTATGACCAGAGAAATCAAAAGGCTTCACAGAGAATTCTTTTTTGAGTTGGCCATTTAAAGAGAGACTAGGCCTTCAGCTGATGGTGAAGGTAAGTAGGTGTATTCCAGGAATAGGAATATGTGAGCAACAGCATGGAAGCATAAGGGTTCTTGGCACATTTGGGAAACAAGGTGTCAGAAAGGGAGTCTAGTATGATTAGCTGGGGTGTAGCGTGGAGAGAATTATGTCTGTGTGACCCTGGGCAAGTCACTTAACCCTTTTTGCCTCAGCTTCCTCATCTGTAAAATGAGTTGGAGGAGGAAATAGCAAACCACTCTAATATCTTTGCCAAGAAAATCCCAAAAAGGAGCCCCAAAGAATTGTGGAGCCCCAGATTATGGAGGGCTATGCCAGTTCAAGGCAGAGGAATCTCAGCACCTTACCTAGTAAGTAGGTGGTAAGGTGCCACTGAAGATTTTTAAGTGGAGAAATGTCATGAATGGATGTCTGCAAAAAAAGACAATTCTGATATAAAGGATGGATTGGGGGAGGGGGTGAGTGAGAGGGTGAGGGTGAGGGAAGCCAAAAGATCTCTTAGGCAGCAAATGTGATACTAATGAAGGGAAGGGGAGTGAGTAAGCGTTTTATCTAAAGCCTACTATTTGCCAGGCAGTGAGCTAAACATTTTATAAATAGAATCTCATTAAAAATCTCATTAAAATTAAAAATTAAGAAATTAAAAAATCTCATTAAAAGGTAGGTGCTCTTATCCCCATTTTGCAGTTGAGGAAACCAAGGCAAATAGGTTAAGTTTCTGAGGTTATATTTTAACTTGGATCTTCTTGTGCCCTGTGGTACTGCCTAGCTGTCTCCTAATGGGAGACAGGAACTGAAGAAGAGAGTATCCATTAAGAGTCCCCTTTTGTTATGAGAGGTGTTTCAGAATCCTAACTGAACGGTTCTACTTTTTCTGTTCTCAGTGAGTGGAAAAGGCAAGACACCTCTTCGAAAGAGATGCGGCTCCTCCCATCAAATGGGGCAGTTGAAGTCATCCTCCATTGAGGAAAATAGCTGTGAGAAAGGCTGCCAGGTCACAAGTGAACAGATCAAAGCAGATATGAAAGCAGCCAGCGACATGCCTGAGAAGAAGAAAAGCAAAGATGTTTATCCCAGTTGTGGCAATAGCCCAGGCTCTGTGGGCAACTCCCCCTCATGCAATGCTGCTCCTCAAAGCCCTGACTTTGTAAGGACCGTGACTGGCAACTCTGGTGAGCCCAGCACCCCAGCCCCAGACCCATCCCAGCCATGTGTCTGCTCTCCTTGTAAGACTGAGGGTTCAGGGGCCATTGATAGAGAAAACGCAGTCTCTTCCAGGTGCTCCTGCAGTAGGTCTCAGGGACCACAAAGCAGAACTAGCAGATGTTCTGATGAGGAACGACCTTCCACCAGCAGAGCCTGTGTTGTAAATGGTCCCAATGGCATAGGATCAGAATTCTCCTTTAGGACTCTCCCACATGGTGGGTCTCGAAGCCCAGCCAATGACGAGAGGACTAATGGGAATGTCTATGGGGCCACAGGGGATGACAGGAGAGGAAGCTCCCAGTCTGAGAATTTTGAAATGGAGTATAATGAAGACTACCCTCGAAGACCTCTAACAAGAGCCAGGAGCAAACTGTCCCATGTACCACTGGTATCTGAGTCAGGTATGGTTCTGTTCCTAGCATCTGCTGCAGAGTTGGTAAAGGTTATCATTTCATTCATTAGTTTCATAAGTTTTCTGGCATCTGACACAAGCCAGTTTGGCAAATTAAACTTGATTCTCTCATATTTTGAAGTATAAAGATCTGGGATTATGTAAGGATTGTGGTGCAGTCAGAGAACCTGAGTGCAAATCCCAACCCTGTTATTACCTCTGAGCTCCTTGACAAGTCACTTTTCTTCTCTGGTCCTCAGTTTTCTTTTCTTTAAAGTGAGTGGATTGGGGAAGATTGTTTCTGACCATCCTTCCTAATTCAAGATGCCTTGGATCTTGTGATAAAGTAGATAATGGTTTAATGCAAGTATTTGCAGCTTTGTTGACATAAAGACCTTAAATAACTAAAAGTTAAACTTTGAAGAAAGATTTCATTCAAGCTCATCACATGGGCACAAGTAACAGCATTAGCCTAGAAAAAATCTGTTTCAACAGATATTTATCGAGTGTATACTGTATGTAGAACCCTTAGGCAGAGCTCAGGGCTACATCTTCTAATTCTAAAAAAAGAAATTTTAAGCACCTGTTGTCCTGAATGCCCATGGACAAAATTGAATTGTCACATAGACCCTGATTTCATGAACTGTCTATTGAGACTGTAACAAATGTATGGATAACTACTATGCTTTAGTCAGTAATAAATATATTAGAAAATTCTAAGGTGCTGCATGAAATTCAGGGATCATGGCAAGGGATAGGAGGTGAGAGAGGGTAGAAGAGGAGGAGAGAAGGAGAGGGGAAAGAGGCTGGGAAAGAGGAGTCATTGCCAACATGGATGGCTTCCTGAAGGTCAAGTGGCTTTAAAGGATTGATAGGAATTTAGTGAAGAGAAGAAAGGAGAGGTATTGAAAACATTAGTAAACGGCATAAAGAAGGTCGAGGTCAGAGGAAAGGAGTGTTAGGCAGGAGCATAGAGTATATATGGAGTGAGATAATCCAGTATGAAGAAGGAATAGGGTTGGGGTTGGGTCAGGTCACAAATAATTTTGAATAACCAAGCTAAGGAGATGAAACGTTACATAGTTCAGAACTGAGGAGGCATTGAAGGATTGAGTAGAGGTTGGACAAGATCAGATCTATGCATTAGAGAAATTACTTTTGCAGTGGTATTCATAATCTGTTGAAAAATAGAGAAATCATATATGAAATTGAAAATGTATATTCGCCCCCACTAGTGCTTATGTGTTACGCTTTCTCTGTCCTCCATAGCCCATGTTCCCTTCTGGGGGGCCTAAAAAGGATTACGGCATCCATATAGCAATATTTCTTCTCCACACAAGTTGTATATTTGCTGATGTTATAACTCCTGATTTGCTAAGTTAGGGGTACCATGGTAAGTGATGAACTAGTTTGGCTAGAGGTTAAATTTTTATTTTCTATAATAACAATGGTTCACATTTCCATAACCCTTTACAACTACGAAGTGTTACTTATGTATTATCTCATTTAGGGCTCATTACAAATAAAAACCTGAGGGAGCCGGGTCAAGAATTTTTATCCCTACCTTGCAGGGGAGGAAACATGGGCTCAGAGTAGTTTACATGACTAAATAGCAACACTAGGACTGGAATCCACATCTGAAGTCTGCAGCTTTTTCTACTGTACTATTTTCCTGATGGCAACAGTAATGTCTGCCATAAAGGATACTTAGTACCTTAGAAATAATTTAGGGCCCTGGTTATATTTTTGTTGTTAACATTGACTTAGAATGAACCATGACCTTCAGAATCACTAATGCCTGTCACTAAATGAAAACATTTGAATTTAAGCACCGTTATCTATCTTGTCAGTATTTTTTTGATTTATGCTTCTAATCAAGTCATCCCATATATATCATGATCCTTTACAGTGGGATTATAACAGATCCTAATTGAATAATGAGCATACTAATTATTCTTGACTATAGCATACACTTTTTTATGTGCATGTTAAAATATATTGCTTTTCATCTGAGGACCTTGAAATTCCTAACATCAGTTCACCATATCCCATTGCTTTTGAGAATAAATTATTTCTTATATATTATTAGTATTGTTATTAATAATTTTTACATTTGTAAAGTACTTTTATTGTAGACCTATAATATAGAAGCTAAAGTATTATATATATATATATATATATATATTTTACAAGTGAGGAAACTGGGGTTTGAAGACGTTAAATGGTTTGCCAGCAGTTGCACAGCTAGCAGATGAGGGTAGGCCTCAGCCCCCAGATTTTCTGGCTGTACATCCAGTACTCTAATATGCCTCACTGACCAATTGTGTGTTCAAGTTTGTTTTTGATATGTATTAATGTGAATAAAGCTCCCTCTTCCCTCTCTCCCTATGATTGCCTTCATTTTCCAGTAAATAATTAATGGAAAAAGACAACCCTGCTTCTGTGGTTTGACCTGTCCCATGTCTCCTTTCACTGGTCACAGTAAAGGTTAAACTATTTTCTGGGATCAGATATCACAGTAGTTAATTTGCATAGCACCTTAAATTTTTCAGAGCAGTTAATAGATGTTGACTCTTTAAGGAGGAGTTCCTAAAACATTCTTAATGCTTTAAAGTGCTATAGAAATAACCATTTGTACCCATGATTACTTGGGCAGCAGAGCTCTAAATTTATGAATAATTCACAAGGGAAAGAACAGTGGATTTGGTCAGAAGATTAGAGTTCCAACCTTTACTATTTAGAAGCTTTATAATCTTACCTAACTCATTTAAACTTATGAACTTGTTCCTTCATCTTTAAATTGGGGATAACTTGTTTTTATTATTTGGGAGAAGCATAGTATATTGTAGTGGAAAGAATTCTTTGGATTGGAATCAGAAGACTTGAGTTGGAATTCCATGATGCCATTTACTAACTTCATGACCTTGGTCAGATCCTTTTGGTTCTGCCAAGCAAGAGAGTTGGACTAGATGATTTATAAGCTGTCTTCTATCTCTAATACATTGTGATTCTATAGTATTAGCTATGTAACCTTTAAAAGAAATTAGGATCTTATTTGCTGATTAGTTTTGCAAGGCTTTTAAGAACAGCAATCTAAATTAATCAAGGAATGAACTTTCTCTTGTTACAATGTAGGCTTCTCGCTTCTTTTTGCATTTGATCGCCCAGTGAAAAGCAGAAATATTTGTGGTTGTTTGAGGCCTTCTAAAATGTTAAATCTGTTTGTTCTAATCATGTGGTGGTTTTGCTTTGTGAAAAATTAAAAGTGTCCTTACCCTTGACAGGGTCATTGGTTCCACTGTGTCATGTTTTCTAAAAAAGCCAGTTCTCCTTAAAACAGGAAGATTGGCAAAGACATGACATTAATAGTTGAGAAGCTTCTTATTAGAAGGTTTCAAAGTCTAGTGGGAAATCGCCTGGGATATGGAGACAGCTAAGCACAGTATATGGTCTTGGACTTGGACTTGGAGCCAGAAATACTTGAGTTCAAATCCAGCCCCAGATACCTTACAAGCTGCGTGCTCCTGAGCATATCACTGACCTTTCAGCCACTGTTTTCTTCCCAGTCTATAAAATGAGGATAATAATAGTGTCTACCTCAAAAGGATGTTGTGAGACTTAAATGAGATTAAAACACTACATGCCAGTTATCATCATCATCATCATCAAATGCAGCATGAAATCACCAAAAATTACCCCCAAGAGCTTGAAGGAGGGAAAAAGTACGGATTAATAACTTGTATTATTTTGGTCTTCTGTCTTGAGAAATGTCCATTATTTCAGACTGATCAGTTTATACTAATGAATGTGATTTTTTTTTTTCAAGTGGAGTTTGACCATGGAGCACCAACAAGAAATGAGGGCCACTTAAATATATAATATTTACATTATAATAGTATAAGCCCTGTTCCACCTTTATGTGCCTTACCATTTATTTATAATTTCTCAGGGAAAATATAGATGAATTTCTTGTAAGAGGCTTCAGTTCCAGTAGAAATCCCAAAGCTGCTATGATATGGCTATGATAAGCACTGAAGAGTCACTTTGACCTCCAAAGACCCAAAATCAGTGATTTTGTTGGTCTCTTTCTTATAGTACTGACCCTTGAGAAATTAATATTTGAAAGTTTTTATGCCAACCTTGGTTAATTCCAAAGTGGTTGTTGGAGTATTTGGAGTAGAGACCTTTAAGCTACCTTCTAATGATAAGATTCTAACATGTCATGTTTTTTCTTTAAAATAGGAATGGGGAACTATGTTTCAATTGAAAGTTACACACACACACACACACAGCAATCCAGTTTGCACTGTTTAGTGAAATATAAAATATCAACATGAAACTTTTAAAATTAAAAACAGAATATAAAATTTTTTAAATAAATATTTTTAAGTACTTTAGTTGACTATAATATAGAATCAAAATATTCTTTTCTAAGGTTAAGGAGAGAGAAGAAGAAGACAGAAGGAGAATGAGGATGAAACATCTAGAAACCAGGTCATAGGAAGAATAGCTGAAGAAGCTGGGGTATATGGATTGAAGACATGAATTCTAAAAGGACATATAAGCCCTTGGCTTCAAATACAAGAAAAAAGTTCCTTATAATTAAAGCAGTGCAGCAATGAAATGGTAGACCTCGAAAGGGGATTGTGTTCCCATGTCAGCTAAAAATTTGAGTAACGGATTATAAAATAACTCCCATGACTATAGCACTTTGCAACATGATTTTCCCTCAAGGACTTTGAGAGAAGGTTTTGCAGTTATTATTGTCTCCATGAGAAGTCTGAGACTCAGAAGTGAACAACTTGCGCCAAGGTTATAAGACTAGGATGTGGCAGAGCAAGGTCCTGGACTTCTGACTGATAGTTCAGGACTTTTTCCTCTGGGCCAGGAGTTCTTAAGCTAGAATTCATGAACTTGTTTTTAATTTTTAACTAGTTCAATATCTATATTTATATTAATTGTAGCCTATTTTATTCATTTGAAAACATTGTTCCAAGAAGAGACCAGTCAACTTCTTCAGAATCCAGAGGGGTTCAAAAGACCTGAGCAGTTCTGCCATGTGCCTTTTGAAGGGACACTGTAGACACAATTCCTATTCTGGGTTGGTAGCACTAGACCTTTAAGGCCCCTTCTTCTTAGAAGTGTAAGATGAACTGTCTTCACTTTTCTTTAATTCTTCTTGACCCTAAAATGCATTCATGCCAGTGATCTTGGTGGGGAACCCAGCCAAGAACCCAGGATTTCATGGTCTTCAGGAGCGATATCCTAAATAGCCAGAAGGTGGAACTCTAACTCCACCAAAGTAGACCCTTTAGTTTGAAATATTTGTTAATATCCAATTTCTAGAATGAAAGATGAAAGCTTTTTTAACAAGAAAAATGATATTTCAGATATTGTACATTTCGGGGGTTTTTTTTGGTTTGTTTGTTTGGTTTTTTTTTTGCCTTCTGGAGGGCAATTGGGGTTAAGTAACTTGCCCAAGGTTACACAGCTAGGTTTTTGTTTGATATTGTACATTTCTAGAAACATTTTTCATTGATATTATAGAAATTCATTTTTTAGATACAATTAATGAGCCTCAATTTACACTATAGAATTTCTCACAATATGTACTCATTTATATAGAAACCCCACACACACCCTTTTCCTGTGCTTTCATCTGTTTTTAGTGAGAAAGTTCCTTTATTATGGCAGTTTGGAACCTTGTCTGCAACTTAGAATCTTTCAGAAAGGTTGTTGCCTAGGCCACTGGGAACTTCACTGATTTGCCCAAGGTTACCAGGCCTCAGAATATTTCATGGTAGGACTGAGCCCAGGTCATCCAGACTCAGAAACAAGTTCTTTGTCTACTCCACCCCGCTTCTGCCCATATTGAGCATTATAGGTGGTTTTTTCCTTCTTTCCTTCCCCCCCAAAAAAGAAAAGAAAAAGTATTACTGAATAATTTAAGGGATTTTATATCTAGAATGTTTTGCCAGGGGCATCTAAGACCTTCAGTTTGGGTAATGGTTTACACACATTCATTAGGCCAAGGTGATCACTTCCACCTCAATCTGGAATCCCTTTTACTGCTTCCTAAGAAGGCTTTCAACCATAGATTTCTAAGTGTCATCACAGAAGTTGGCCAAATCATTGTTTGATTCCCTGAATGTCTAAGCTAAGCTCTGCCTGTCCCTTTCCAAAAGGAAACAAAGATCCCTCACTGCTCATGAATTAGGGAATGTTAATCCAGATGTTGGGGGGTGAGGGGGAATAGCTGTTCACCTAAGGCTTTCAGAAGAAAGTCATCCATATGTTCCATACTAGAGCATTCCATTTTCATTTAAGCGTTTATTAATTAATTAATAATTAAAATTAATTTATTAATTAATGCAAGACACTTGGGAAGGCAGCATTGTGTAGTAGAAGAGTTGCTGGGTTTGTACTCTGAAAGACTTGAGTTCAAATTCTGCCTCTGATACTTAGGAACTGTATAGCCACGAGCAAATCACTTAACCTCCTTAAACCTGTTTCCTCATTGGTTAAATGTGTATAATATGTGTAGAATTTATTTCACACATGTGTTGTGTCATAGGATCAGAGGAGTAGCTATGAAAGGGGTCTTAAGAAGTCATCTTGTCTAACCATTTAATTTTAAAGATGAGGAAACTGAGGCACAGAGAGGTTGTGACCCTCAGAGGATTGTGTGAGGCAGGATTTTGAATCCAGGTGTTCAGTAACGCCAGCACACTATTATCTGTTACACCAGGATGCCTCTATAAAATAATGTTTAAAAGTGTCTTGGAATCTTTAAAGCACTATGTAAATGAGATTTATAATTATTATTGTTGCTATTGGGTATAAAAAGACAGCCTTGCTCTCAAAGAGTTTATAATTTAATAGGGGAAGAAAAATGTAGACACATAACTGCTGCAAGGGAAGGAAAGATACAAACAGGAAGACGAGGTAGGAAGAGTACAAGAAGAAGTTGGAGGAAAGAAAAGTAACAGTAATCTGGAGAGCTTCAAAGAAGAAGCCACTTCAGAGCTATGTCGGTCCTGAAGAAAGGGAGAGACTTCAGATGAAGATGGGGTTTAGAAGTGCATTTCAGGATTAGATGGGGTGAGCTAAGAGGGAGACTGGAGAGGGTAGGACAAGAAAGGGAGAATGGGAAGTCTACTAAATAAGTGAAGGAGATTAACATAAGATAAAACTAGGCTAGGTAGATATGAGAAAGTATTTGGAGATCCTACAGGACATGTAAAAAAAGAAAAGGATTCCCCCTCCCACTATGGGATGTTACTGCATTGATAAGGAAAAACTGGAGTTTGGGATCTTTTATATTGAATATATATTCAGTATAAGTATTCAATATAATTTATATTCACTAGTAAATATGGATAGTTATCTTTTTTCTCTCATCATCTTGAATAACCTTATAATCAAGCTGTACTTGAATATTATTACTTTTAGGCCAGCTTGAAAAACACTGAGTAATTACAACAGCATAGAAACTTACATTATTCCTTTTGATCATTCTTATAGGCCTGTGAGCTCAGTGGTCAAGGAATGATATTTTGTTCAACTCTCAGATACCACCCAATTCCGGATCATCTATAGAACTGTACTCTTGTATATAAAGGAAATAGGACTAGATGACCTCAAAGAACTCTAATTCCAATGCTCAGATTCTATGAACCCTAGTTATATATAATTTCATCATATGGTACATTTGCATCAAACTAAATGGTACTTTAAAGCTTATGTTCTGTGTCCTTCTTGGGTTTCTTGTGAATTGCAGTGTGTTCCTTTTCTCCAATATAACCAGTCCATAGGGTGTGTGAAAGGAAGCAGTCTATATTAATCCTGGGATATAGATTTGAACTATATAGATTTGAACTATGTTGGAAAGGACTTGAAATGTCAAACAGAGGAGTTGGAAATTGATCCTGAAGGTAATAGGGAACAACTGGAATGACAATGGCCAGATCTCTGCTTTAGTAATATCATTTTGAAAAATGTGTATGGGATGGATTGGGGAGGGGAGAGAGAGTTGTGACAAGGAGAACAGTGAATACAGTGGTCTAGGTAAGAGTTGATGAAGGCCTGATTTAGAGTGGTTGTTGTGGGTAGAAAGAAAGAAATGGATGTGAGATGTTGAAGAGGTAAAATGGAAATATTTGGCACTGATTGGAAATGTGGATACTGACTCAGCTCTTACCAATTTAGGTAACTAGAATAATGTTGGTATCCTTGACAGACAGTAGAAGAATGGTGAGTTTTAGAGAAAAGATGATGAGTTCTGTTTTAGGTGTGCTAAGTTTGAGATACCTATGGGACATCCAGTTGGAAATGTCTAAAAGTGGGTGGTGTGGGACTGGAACTAGAGAGAAATAAGGATCAAATAGAAATCGGAGACTCATTTGCATAATAGAGATCATTGAACTTACAGGAACTGCTGAGGTCACTAATCAAAAAGCAGCTATTAAGCACTATCTGTGTATGTACTGTGCTAAACACTGAGGATTTAGGAAAATAAAAACAGTTCCTGCCCTCAAGGCACTCATTTTCTTATGTGAGAACTATCTTGCACAGAACTTATCCCCACTATTAGAGGCCAAGACATGGATGATAATTCAACAAAATAAATGGAGAAGAGGATGTTGGACAGGTAGGAAGAAAACCATGAGAGAGCTATCTTACAAAAACCCATAGAGCAGAGAGGAGTCAGTAGTGTCAGATGCTTCAGAAAGGTCAAAGAGAAATTTCAGGTGAGTGAAGTTGGAAATAACATGTATGAGTTACATTATTTTGAATTGTGTTTTATCAGTAGGCATTTATTAAATGCCTACTATGCTCAGCACTGAGCTCAATACAAAATTCCCTAATAGAAATAAATTCTGCTAAGGGATACAACACAGAGATAATTAAAATATGAAGTCCTAAGTGTTATAAGTACCTAAGTGAAGTGCAACTAAATTATTCTAATGGGCTCTAATGAGGAAAGGGTCATAAGTAACTGGGAGAGTCAGGGAAAGTTCCATGGAGGGAATGACATTCACATTGGATTTTAAAAGGTAGAAGGGATGGGGAACCAAGACAGTAGTCAAGTCAACAAGTATTTCTTAAGTGCCTACTATGTTCCAGGCACTCTGCTCTGCACTGAGGATACAAAAAAGGGCAAAAAAAGTCCCTGCTCTCAAGGAGCTCTTAGTCTTGATGATATAACATGGACAAAAACATGAAGGTGGATGAGAATAGAGTGTATATGGGAGCAGCCAGGAGAACCAGTTAGGCAAGATCTTAGATGCAGAGAAGAGAATAATGTGGGACAAGGAAAGGTGGCATCTAAAAGAAGAGTGGCACCAATTTAGTTTGTGCAAAACCTTGAATATCAGGTTAAGGAGTTTCAGCTTTATCAGGTTGGCAACTTCTGATTATTTGAGTCAAGACAATGGGAAGACTTCTAATCATTTTAGTCAAGACAATGGGAAGCCAACAACATGCAGAAATAAAACCTGGAAGTTTTATTAAATAACTTTTGCTGAGAAGATGGCTTAGTGGAAAGAACCATGAATGAGACCCTTGGTATTAATTGACTCATAGCTTTGGGGAAAGCACTTCTTTCCGATTCTAGATTTCTGTAATTCCAGCTTTACTGCATAAAAAATATTGATTTTTTTTTCTTTTTGGAGGGGGGAAGGTAGGGCAATTGGGGTTAAGTGACTTGGCTAAGGTAACATGGCTAGTTTTTTGTATTAAGTGTCTGAGGCCGGATTTGAACTCAGGTCCTCCTGACTTCAGGGCTGGTGCTCTATTCGTTGTGCCACCTAGCCCCCACCCCACCCCACCCTCCCATGAGTATTGATAATTCTTGATCAGTACTTTTAATTGAATAAAATTTGGGGGGGGATTTGGAGAGGACAGCTTTTGTGTTGACAGCTTCTTTCATAAAAATATATGATTTAGAACTAGAATGAACCGTAGGGGTCAGCCAATACATCCTTTTCACTTTACAGGTAAGGAAACAGGCCAAAAGATGTCATGAGGCTTGCCAAGGCCATACAGAGACTTAAAACCCAGGTTCTATGGTTCCAAATCCAATTTTCTTTCCACTGTACCATATCACCTCTGTAATTATACAAAATTTAGATCCACTTATATTTTGTTTCTCTGCAGATACAGGGTTCCTTTAAGAAAATTAAGCCCCCTGGGGTTCTAGTTACCTTTTTAAAAATATCTGACTCAGCTATCATGCTATTCACAATGAAAGTAATAGCCTCTAAAAGGACAAATGGCCTTTTTCTCATCCTCTCTTTTTATAGATAATACTGTGGCAGTGTCATCTTCTACACTGGAGAATTAGGGCCTAACATCAGAATATTAAGAGTCAAAAAACTTGGGTCAGAGGGGCGGCTAGGTGGCGCAGTGAGTAGAGCATCAGTCTTGGAATCAGAAGGACCTGAGTTCGGATCCAGCCTCAGACACTTAAAACACACACAAACAACCTAGCCGTGTGACCTTGGGCAAGTTACTTAACCCCAATTGCCCTCCAAAAAGGAAAAAAAAAACTTGTGTCAGAGTCCCCACTTGGGGCAAAGTCATTTCACCTCTCTATTCTCAGAGGATAACAATTGAGGCACCAATTTTCTCTGGGCGTATTGTAAAGAGAGAACTTGGTAATTCTCTAAACCCTATAGCAGTTGAAATTGATATTATGTAGTGCTCAGTTCTTTCCCTGATAGGGAGTCATAATTAGGCATAGCCCCTGAGATTTGGAGGAAATTAAAATCACTTAGCTCAGCCTCTTTATTTTGTAAATAAGGAAATCGAGGCATAAAGGGATAGGAAACTGCAAGAGCTGAGGCATAGAAGTAGAAAAATACCAAATGCATTCAGGTGGTAAGTATCACCATAATATCATAGAATTAGAACTGAAAGGAGGCCATCTGTCCCCTCATTTTCCAGATGAGGAAACAGACTCAGTTTAAGTGACTTGAGAAAGGTCACACAGGTTGTGACAGAGACAGGATTTGAAACCAGGTACTCTTAATTCCAAATCCAGTCTAGCTGTGGCATAGTGGGTAGAAAGATCATATGGAAGTTGTGAGCCATAGGAAGAGCTAAGAGTTGGAAAAGTAGAAAGGCATGTGGAAGGTGTTAAATTTATTATGGCAGCAATTTGTGGTTTAAATGGAAGGGAAAGAAATTAGAGGCAAAAGACTAGTTATACAAATGTTATATTAAGTTTGGATAATGTGATTATCAATGGCATAATAAAGGCAAATGAATTTTGAAAATATTTGTTAAGCACTTAACTGTTTGCCAAGAACTGTGATTTTGAACTGGGGACACAAAATTTTTGCAACAGGCAAAGCAGGAGAACCCCTATTCTCAAGTTCACACTCTATGTAGGAGAAACAACACATAAAAGCCATTCAGGGTGAATAGAAAGAGCCAGAAGTCATAAAGAATGCTATGGTGCGAAAGATGGCAAGACCCAGTGATCCTGGGGGTTCAGCATTGGGGTGAATAGCAATAGTCTGGGTTCTTAATGCACATCAGCAAGTCAGTTGGCAAGGCTCAGGCTTAGTTTTGGGGTAAGTGGCAAGGTCCTAGGTCCTTAAAGGTGTAACAGCAGATACGGTGGTAGTACCTAATGGTTGGTCTAGTGGCTTTAGAAGTAGGTTAAAAAGAAAGGCAACACTTAGGCCTAGCCATCCTTGGAAGGATTGTAGTTGGTGACTTGCAGCTAACCCAAGTAGAATGAAAGTTTGCAAAATAAAAATCTATAGAAGTTGATGACTATTTGAATGTCACTTCTTGCCACCTCCACCTCCCACCTTGGACCAGGGGGTGGGGAGGGGTCAGGAGCAAGGTTAAACTAAAGACAAAAAGTTAGAATTGTACAGTTACTTGGAGTAAGAAAATAGAGACCATCTGCCATGCTATCTTCTGCCCTGTTTCACAGCCTCTGGTTAAGAGGTAGCTCATCTTGCCAAGACTGGCCCTTCTATTCTTGTTCTTGATGCTGTCCCTTTCTGTCTCTTCTGGGAGCTTTTCCACTGTCTCCTCCCCACCTCTCCAATATTTATGGTTCCTTCTCTGCTGTATTATAGATGTGTCCAGGGCTCCCCCATCCTTAAAAGAACCTTCACTGTACTGTCATCCTATAGCACTTCTCATTTTTGCAGTTAAACTTCTTAAAAGAATCACTTAACCATGTTGCTTCACCTCATCTCCCATTCCTCAACCCTTTGCAGTTTGGTTTCCAATCCCACTTTTCCACTGAAACTACTCTCTTTTAGATTATAAAGTCTTTTAATTTTTAAATTAATTTCACTTATTATTATCCGTCCTCATCTTTGAATCCTCCAGCAACTTTTAATAGTGACTGCTCCCTTCTCCTTAAAACTCTTTCTTCACCTAGCTTTCATAAATAGTAATTTTTCCTGGTTCTTTTGTCTGTGTTACTTCTTTGTAGTACATTATTTAACAGCTCCCACCTTCTTTCTCATTCTGTAATCTCCCAACTCTAAGGTCTTATGGAAGGTATTCTTTGCATCAGATGAGTGCTTGGATTACATGATCTTTAAAGTCCCTTTCAATTCTAAGGTTCTTTGGAAGTATGGAAGATTGGGAAAAGGGAGGGTTGTGATAGTCCCTAAGTTTGGAATATAAATAACTAGAAGAATGGTGGTATTATTAATCAGGAGAAGAAAATATATTGGTGGGGAGGAAGACAATGAGTTCAGTTTTGGAAATTTTGAATTTAAGATGTCAGCTTTTGTAAGTACAATTTCAGGTCCAGAAATCTGATTGAGTAAAGATTTGTCTAGTGGAGAATTATCTTCTTATATGTAATCATTGAAGATATAGGAATGAATGAAGTCAGCAAGGGAGAGAATGTAAAAGAAAGAAGAGATACTGAAATGTATTTTTTTTCCTCCCCTTCCAGAGGTTGCCAAACCAAAGCCACGTCATGCAATGAAACGGAAAAGAACAGCTGATAAGTCCACGAGCACCAGCGATCCTGTTATTGAGGATGATCACGTGCAGGTGACATCCTTTTCTCTTTTGGATTAAAGCAATCAACTATTTTTTCTTGTACAGAAGTTTAGTTACATTGCACACTGATGAGAACATATCTGTATCATTTCTTTGTCTTGCAGAGAAATTATGTGTAATATAGTAGAAAAAATTGCTAAATTTGTAATCCTGGGATCAGAGATTGTAAAGGACGTTGAATGCTCTTTGAGTATAATTTATCCTGTGTGTAATTGCTCTTCCAGTACTCCTTTGGCTTGAATGTGACTTTCTCAAAGGCTTAAAAGCAAAAACTGACAGCTCCTACCAAGCTGGAACATACTGGAAATGTAGATACTGTGAGAGGTTGTGTACCTCTTGCCTTAAAACTAGCCTAGCTCAGTTTGAAGAACCTCATTACTAGAAGGATGACCGTTGAGTAGGGATTTTTTGTTCAGTGACAGCAGCTCACGAAAACCAGATGTCTCAAGGCATGGAGGGGATTATACGTGTCAGTGAAGGTAGTAAGCAGTCACGGGGCTTTGAAATATTTGTTAAACTCTCACATATAACATGGCTTCTACCGGGGGGGTTAATGAGTCCCAGGTATAGAAATATGGTTAATAAGATGGAGTTTAGGAAAGGATTTTTAGTGGAGGTAGCACCTGAAGAAGGAAAAGAAGACCTTCAGCAACTGAAGATGGGTGCTAAGAGCTCTATTCCAGGTATGGAGGATATCATGAACATAGACTAGGGAAAGAAAGATAAGAATGGAAAGGGGGGAGCACCTATATGACACAGCAAGTAGAGCACCAGCCCTGGAATCAGGAGAACCTGAGTTCAAATCCAGTCTCAGACACTTGACGCTTACTAGCTGTGTGACCTTGGGCAAGTCACTTAACCCCAATTGCCTCACCTCCCTCCTCCAAAAAAAAAAAAGATAAGAATAGGGGATAGAGAGCAATCTCTTTAATTTTAAACTTTAAATATAGAAAAGGAGAATAATATGAGAAAACACTCAAAAGAAGTAGTTTGTAATACTAGTTTTGTAATAAAAAGAGACAGATGGTGGAATACCAGCTTCAGTTCATCCTTTATCTGTTAGGCAGCGGTGAGTCACTGTAGGTTTTCAAATAGCAGAGTGACAGTGATCAGGGTTGTTGTTTGTTCTTCATTCTCAAAGAGGACCGTGACATCAGGAAGGTGATGCCATGACTTACAAGTGGTTTGGATTTAGGTGAGAGAGGGCTGTGTAAAGCCATGAGCCTCAGTTTCTCCTACAGAGTCATCTGGGTCCAATGGTAACTATAGATCAGGACAACTGGAGATGGCCCTGTGGGAGGCCTTGGCTTTTTTAAGCTAAGGTGTTTCCTAGGTCTCAGTTTGACTGGAGCAATGCCCTTTCAGTGATTAAGGCTAGGTAAGAAATGAAGTAAAGGATGGCTTCTTTTACCTAGTTTAAAAAAAAATCAATCTGGGAGGGGAAGACCCTCAGGGTTTATGGCCTAAAGGGAAACATTTGCAATTTATTTTTACTCTGAGCCAGTCAGGGCCAAAACCATGACCAAGTAGGGCTTGGACTAGGACCTATTGTTGGCCAATGAATGATAGCGAGAGTGATTTGGGTTTAAGGGTTGGTCCTTAAGAAGGAAATCAAGCCTGTACATCCTAAGATAACTTTCAAGGTTTCAGCAATCAAAATTTACATTCCTTTAGGCAGAGTACCTGCAGGTAAGGGTATGATTCCTGGTGTGGACTGAGGGAGAGGAAGGAGAGGAGAGAAGCTGTGTTGCTTAATTAGAACTGACCAGTTGAGTCCCCAGTGGAGCAGTTCCCTACTACTCACCACTTGTTTGTCGTTGATGCCATGTTTTGCAAGTGAATTGGATTTAAGTGAGGGAGGGCTATGCAAAGTCAACCAGCTTCATTTTCTCTTCTGGAGCCATCTGGGTTCAATGGTAAGATATAGATCAGGATGGCTGGAGATTGCCCCCACAGTGATCAGGGAGTGCATTAGAAATAATTACTGTGAAAACTTTCTGAAAAAATGTAATCAGAGATAGGAGAGTCAGATTATAGGAAGACCATTTAGGAGTCTTATAGAACAGTCCAGTTGATAAGGGAATAAGGGTCTGGACTAGATTTGTGGCGAGTCACTTTGGTGAAACCAACAAAACTGAACTACTCTTTGAATGTGGTGGGAAATGGAAGAGACAAAAGTGATTCTGGGGTTATAAGGAAACATAGCATTTTTTAAAATGCACTAAATAAATTGGAATTTAAATTTGCTTTGTATCAATTTTGTTTTTCTTTATCAACAGGTTCTTGTCTTGAAATCCAAAAATCTTGTTGGAATCACATTGACCAACTGTGGAATCACAGATCTAGTACTAAAAGATTGTCCTAAGATGATGTTCATTCATGGTAGGTGTTAACATCCAATGTCTGGAATACTTGCTTTGTTAGTGCCAAGAGCTAATATATATTAAATCATTGTATTGTAAACATGAGAATCCTTTAAAAGTAAATTCTCATGTGTTTGATTGATTATTAAGTAGTCAACATAGTGTTTCAACATAGGGACAAAGAGAGTGTTCAGTTTTAGCTATTGCTAATTGATTAGATTCTGGATTTTGTTATAAGGGGAAAAAAACCCAAACTTCTAGCGCTTCCCGTTGGATATAGGTGGTTCCATGCCTGAGGAATGTCTTTCCAAACTCTACCAAAGAGTAATCATGACTTCCTATCATTCCTAATCATATCTTCCTGCTTAAAATGGTTCTTCCTTACTAATTATGTTGGAGCTCACGGGCAGAAATTTGTCTTTCATACCTGTGGAGACTCATAAGGACTTTTTATAAATACCTCAAACAGCAGTGCCTTATAAATGAAATTACTGTTCCCAAATTTAGTTATTTATACTTGTGATTAGCATAATAAAATAGCATATCTCGTTGGAGGGTAATCATGATAATAAAGCCCTACTTTTTATCTTCTACCATCTCTTGATCCATGTGGTTTAAAAAAAAAATGGTATTGGGCTCTCAAAGGCTGTACCAGCTGAGCAGCAGCTCCATCAGGGCTTACGAGATGGAAAGACTTCATGTATGAGCCTGGCAACAGACTGTCTATGGACTAGGTGATCTAGCCTTCTGATCCTGTGATCCCAAGTATGGTGGATTTTCCCCTATGACTGTGTTTACACATACTTCTGGGCTAGACTATTGGAAAGCAGATGACCACATGGGCAACTTCTTATCTCCTATTATTATCATCTTCTTTATTTGTGTGAGAATTTAAGCAAATCTGTAATAAGACTAGAGAACAAATCATTGTATTATAAAAGTTGTAAGTATTCTTAGAGGTAATCTAATCCTACCTTTCAGCCACAAGAATCCCCTCATTAAGCACCTTTGACTAGAGATCACATTTGAGATAAATCCAAGGAGCTCAGCAGCATTTATTAAATACATACCATATGCATAGTGTAAGGCAATACATACCATATGCATAGTGTAAGGCATCATGATGTAGTACCCAGAGGGCCATCTCTGGAGTCAGAAGGTCCTGGGTTCAGGTATTGCCTCTGACACCTACTGGCTGTGTTACACAGGGCTGCTTCTCCACGTTGGCACTTAATGTTTTTTTGCAGTTTGAGAGATAGGAAGCTGTGATTACTTTCATAGGCTCCACAGGTACTCTTTGAGTCTTTACTTTTAAAACTAGAACTTAAAAGTCCCCAGCAGTGAGTTTACCTTTACTAGTTGGCTGATGGATATAGCCCAAAGCAAAGACAGTTACTAAAATGACATAGTCACAACAGTAGCTACAAAATATTTTCCCACATGAAGTGGAGTGCAATCTTCCAGACTAGAGCATTTGTAGAAGAAAATGGATACAGACCTAGAGTGCACTAATACTGAGTCATACTTTCAGGGAGCTCCTTTGGCCATGGCAACTCATGATTTCAATACTTCAGGGCCATAATATCCTTGGTCTTGTCCTATCTTCATGCTGTTCTTCTCTGGCTGACACTACACTAACTGTCAGGTTTCACTTTTTAAAGACCACCAAGGTTGTGGCCAGTCTTCTAGCTAGAACCAAACTTAGTTCAGTCAGAGAAAAATGTTTACACTTTATAGAAAGATAACAGAAGATGGACATGTTTTCACATCTAGTTTAATCAGTTAACACCATTACTTCTGTTATCTGCCCTTTTCTCTGATTACATCAGTTAGACTGGGTTAGATCTACTCTCTTCTTTGCTACTCCCTTACTATATAATGACAGGTCCTTCTATGAAGTAGGGGCTCACCATGATTCTTAAATGGCAGCTATATGCCTATTATGTGGTTTCATATTATGGTTCATGGAGGTCCAGCTTTGGAGTCAGGAAGACTTGACTTCAGATACTGTCTGTCTTATACTGACCATGTGAGGCTAGGCAAGACTCTTAACCTCTCAGTTCCCCAGGTAACTCTCTAATTCTGTAATTGCATAATAGAGGGGGCTCCCTAACTGATTAGCTGATAGGTTCTGACCTCTCAGAAATGTGCAAAGAATTGTACTAAATGAGAATTAAGGGTAACTAAGGCATATTTCCTCCCCTCAAAGATTTTAAAGTCTTATAGATAACTTTTTAATTGAGTCTAGTAGTCCATATTTCAAATTACATGGTTTTAGATTTTTTTAAGTTTTTCCTACTCACCTGTTTGCCATACTATTATACTAGAAGCTTGGTGCCCAGAATGAGGTCAGTCCTGCTGGTCAGGCCAGGGCTGGGAGTCCTGTTTTAGGAAGAAGCTGGAGATAATAAGCAGGAGCAGGTCTAGAAGAAGGCCACCAGCATGGAGAGAAAACTAGAGACCATACTATACATGGATCATTTGATCGAACTACAGATTTACAGCTTAGAAAACAGCAAACTTCATGGAGAAGGGGGGCACATAATTGCTGTCTTTAAAGGACTGTCTTGAGGAAGGAGAATTGGACTTGTTCTACTTGTTCCAAGAGAAAGCAAAGAACAGTGTGGAAGAAGTAAGAGAAGTTGGGGGTTGCATTTAGGCAGGTTTCAGATCAATATGGGTAACCTAACCATTAGAACTCTGTCTACTAAAGTAAAATGGGGTAACTTGCCAGATAGGGAAGGTTTGGGTGAAACTCTTTCAGGGTATTATTGTACAGATAGGAATAGATTAAACCACTGAGTTCTCTATTGACTTGGAGATTCTGTTTCTCTTCCCAAATACTAGTTAATCTAGTCTGTCTGAACAAAGTGACAGAGGATTACATAATGTACCTAGGGACATTGTAGTAGTAGCCCTACATCAGATTTTGACCCTTGATATATTGGATTCTGTTATTTGTTTATTTATTTGTTTGTTTTTGATTCATTTACTTTTAGTTTACAGCATTCGTTTCCACAGGTTTTTGAGTTCCATATTATCTCCTCATCCCTCCCCTTCCTCCTTCCCTCCTTCCCCAGGACAGCATTCAATCTGATATAGGCTCTACATATACATTCACATTAACATGTGAATATTCATCTTAGTCATGTTACAAAGAAGAATTAGAACCAATGGAATGAACTACAAGAAAGAAGAAACAAAACAATGAAGAGAGAGCAAATAGTCTGTTTTGATCTACATTCAGACTCCTTAATTCTTTCTCTGGATATAGATGGTGTTTTTATTGGATTCCTTTTTAACACAGTGAAGTGTTATCAGAGTTCCCTTCGAAGGCTGACTGGGATGGTGGTGGCTCTTCCTTTCTCACATGGCCCTTATGCAGGATTGCAGCTTTGGCTGATCCCCTTAGCTTTGTGCCCTTTTCCAGAAGAGGGCTGGTTTGCACCAAGAGCTTTTTCATATTCGCTCTTGATTTTTCAGTCCAGTTCTTTTTGGAATGAAGAAAACTATAGGTTCCAAGCAGAGTCAAAAAAGAGAAGTTGCTAGTACTTCAGAATGTTGTCTGAGGCAGACGAGTTCTATGAGACGGATGTCATCTCACTGAAGTCTAACACTGCCCTTTGTAGGGTGTGCTTCCTGACTGCTGGCTTCCCTAGCTATGCCCTTAAGTTTCTTTGTCCATCTTTTCCTGCCTAGTCCCTTGGGTTCAGTTACTCCAAGAACTCAGATTCTATTCACAATAACATTTTATTTGTGCTCTTGAATCACAGTTTGGTGTATACCCTGTCTTCTCCAGAAGAGTTCTTTCCCTTGGGCTCTGTATATTAGTTCCTGATCACTAGTGTGAATCACTCCCTATCCCTTCTGTAGTAAGGGAAGTGTCAGTAGTGCAATAATATTGTCTCATGCGCAGACTAAATCTAGGCCCTATCAGAAGGATGGAGTTTGTAGAACAAATGACAAGATGTTTATCTCGCATAACCTTTCCACCCAATACAGCATTTTCTTAGGATTGTGGTAACATACTAGCTTTGCCCTTCTTTTACTGTTACTATGTTAGTGTTTCTGTGGGCCTAGACAAAAAACTGCTTTATGGGAGCTGGCCTTTTGTTAATCTAGTTCTTGCTCGTGAAATTTTATAGATTAAGACTTTCAGTACCAATACTTTCAAATATTCATTCAATAGATACTTACTGAGCATGAACTGTGTAGGACCTTGTAGTAAGTGCTGGATTTACACATATGGCCTAAGCTTGTGTGTAGAGAGTGGACAATGAAATTGAGGTCTGCCATTACTTTTTTCTTTAAAAGCTAAACTATATAGTGATTTTCCCTAACTCTGGAGGTCTTCTAGCAAAGGCAGATTATCTGTTGAGGATGTTATTGAAGAAATGGCTGCTCAGATTGGTCTTGACAGCCTCTGCCGTCACTTCCAGTTCTCAGACTCAAGGACTAAGGGGATTCTCATGGCTTTGCTCAGCCCTTGTGGTGCCATGGTTGATAGCCAGACCTAAAGCTCTGACATCCCTCTTGAGCTCTAGAATGTCTTGATTTCTATATCATTGTTTTTGAGCTGCTTGTGGTATCTGTCAGTTGTCAAGTTTTTTGGGCTATATGAGTGGTCTAAAGAGGTAATTTGGTATGATGGGAAAGACCATTGAACCCTGGAGTCAAAAAAACTGCTCTAGCCCTAACTCTGTTACACACTAGTTTTGTTACTTTTGGTAAGGCCTCACCTAGCCTTAATTTTCTTATTTCACACACACACACACACACACACACACACACACACACACACACACACACACCCCATATGCCCCTTATCCCACAATGTTGTGAGATTAAGTTGAAATGATAAACCATTTTGTAACCTTAAAGTATTTCACAAATGAGCATGATAATCATAGATCATAGAAATTGAGCTGCAAGGAGGAACCTTAGAGTCCATCTAGTCTGACCAGTCATTTTACAGATGAGGCAGCTGAAGTCCAGAGATTAAGTCATTTGCCCAGGTCAAAGGACACACAAGTTTCTGCTAGGTAACCAGAATTTAAGCCCAGGTTCTCCAGCTCTGAATCCAGCACACTTTCTATTACACTGTACTGCCCTTGAGTTCAACTTCATCTTAGTCTAGAAACATTGTGGCTAGTCTTTGAAATGAGTCAAAACGGAGCTATGTTTCTGTGTTATTTTGGTTGTATTGTTGGGACTTTAGAACTTTGTTTTCTTTTGTAGCTACAAGATGTCGAGTCCTGAAGCACTTGAAAGTTGAAAATGCACCAATTGTGAACCGATTTGACTACGCTCAGTGCAAGAAACTGAACATGGATCAGGTACTAGATCAAATCCTAAGGATGCCTGCAGAAAGAAATCGGATCATATACCTTCGCCCAATGCAGCAGGTAGCACTAACTCTACTTTTGATTAATGGGGTTGGTTTTTGATCACCCTACTCCTGTACATTTACTTTTTAGGTGTTTGCATTTACACTATCCCCCCACATATTTTTCTTAAGAATGAACCCTGTAGTCCTTTATTATTAAAGTTGCCATAGTGGAGTTTTTCTAAACACTCAAGAGTTCAACCAGGCAGATGAAGATTGGCATTGTTGCTCACCCTCATTCCCTGTCACCTAGACTAGCAGTGGTCTAACTTGTTTCTCTTCATTCTCTTTCCTCTAATTTACCTTGTACCTATTGCCAGATAGGTCTTGGTGGTATTGAGTTGAAGAAGAGAGAGAGTATATATATGTGTGTACATAACTTCACTGCTCAAAGGCTAAGGATCCTTTTTGGTTTCTAAGCAATGATGAAGTCGTGGGGTTAGAACTGGAATTGGTCTTAGAAGCCACTTAGTCCAATCCCTTTATTTTTCAGATGAGGACACTAGGCCCCAGAAGATTAAGGTACTTTCCAAAGGCTATACAAAATAGTAAGTGGCAGAGGTCAGATGAACACAGGGACTAATATCCAGGGTCCTTTAATATCTGGCTTTAACCTACTTTTCCAGCTTTTGTCTCCTGCTACTCCTCACTTATTCTGCATCTGAGCCAAAATGAACTACTTGCCATCCTTGCACCCATTTCATAATTTTCCATCTCTGTACCCTTACTCATACGCTACCCTTTTTCTAACGCCTTTTTCATCTGTTACCTAAAAAAGTGGGTAGTTAGCTCCTCTTTTGATTAATGGTATTGCATTTTGATCATTCCACTGTCATACATCTGTCTTTTAGATCTTAGCCTGTAGATTTTCAGCTCATTCTTCAAGGCCCAGCTCAAATGCTGCCTCTGCCAGAAAACCTTTCCTTTTCCCTCTCATCTGAAAGTGATTTCCATCTCATAGCACTTTTTGCTTCTCTTGTACTTTTTTCATACTTAAGTGGATCTGTGATTTCATTGATGTAGGTGTTACCTCCCATGGTGCAAATTACAATCCATCCATGCCTTCTCATCCTCTCCAACTCTTACCCATGCCATCCCACCATAAAACCCCTACCTGCAACATGGTGGGGACCTTCCCCTAAATGTCTTGACATTCTGTAGATACTCGAGTGCATGTGGGCTGTCTGTCTGTTATCCCTCACTCTCACCATATGTCTAGCCCACCTCCTTTTCCAGTCCTTTGTCTCTCAGGTGATGATGCCCTTTATGCTGCCTCTGCACAATTCTTTTGGTAATAAGGAGTAGCCTATTTGTGCTTGTTATGTATCTTAGCATATTTGAGAATATGAGTTAAATATTCCACCTACTGTATCTTGAAGCTTCTTAAAGACCAAGATTGTTTTTGTGTCTCTTTTTATATCCCCTATCCCATAAGTCAATGCATTTGCATATAGTAGGTCCATAATAAAAAGCTATTTGAATGAATAATAGACATTTATTATTTATAAACATTGTGTGCCAAATACCGTGCTTGATACTAAGGGGAAAATAAGTTAAAGACATGATCTCTGCCTTTAACAAGCTTACAATCTAAAGGTAAGAGTATAGATGTTTTAGAATTTAGGACTGGAAGAGGTCTTAGAGGTAGTCTGGTCCAGTCCTTTAATTTTACAGATTAGCAGACTTTGCATCAGGTCACAAGGGCAGCTAACCAACCTCTTCTTCTAGTCCAGGGCTCTTTCCATTTTACCATGTTGCCTCCTAATAAGAGCCTGAATTTCTCTAGCTGAAAAAAGTGCCTTCCTCATAGTAGCCCTGTGAAGTACAGATGGTAAGTGGTATTATTCCCACTTTACAACTGAGTAAACTGTAAGGCTCAGAAGAAAGCAGGTGGTATTTCCACACTCATACAGCTAGTTAAGTGAGAATGCCCAGGCTAGAATCCAAGGGTTGTTCTGTATTCACAGCTCATCTCTGAGGGGTAGTTCTGCTGTCCTTTGGCTCTCTGTTCCTGACCCGTCTTGGCTCTGAGCCCTCCATCTGTATCCTTCCCCTTAGGTCGACACACTGACTTTGGAACAGAAGATATTCAGCGGCCCTTATCCCTATCACATCTGTATCATTCATGAATTCAGTAATCCTCCCAATGTGCGGAACAAAGTTCGCATTCGCAGTTGGATGGACACAATAGCAAACATCAATCAGTAAGTATCCATCTGCAAAAGGCCTAAAGAGGCCTGAAGATCTTCCTGCTTTTGAGAAGCAGTGTCCACAGGTGACTCTCAGTTGCTAAGACAATCATAGTCCAATAAGATGGGCCGGGACCCTCAGTGGTCACTTAATCCAACCCTCTCATTTTATAACTGAAGAAAATGAGACCCAGAGAAGTTACCCAAAGCCACACAGGTAGTCAGTGTTAGAGCCAGGATGCAAACCTAGACGCTGTGACTCCAAAGCTAGCCTTCATTTCTCTGAGCCACTCTGCCCCTGTGGTTCTATGGAAGGACACTCACTTGAAAGCTCTTAAGATAAGTGACAGGGAGAGATTTTTTCAGCTTAGAATGAAAAGTGATGCAACCTGCAGGAAGCTGTCTTATTTTCATAACCCCAAGCTAGATTAGACCAGGACTCAGTCTGTACCTAAGTAATTCTATCCTACTTCCTTTCTTTCTTGAATTAATAACTCATATTTCTATAGTACTTTTAAGATTCATAAAAACACTTTCCTTGTAACTCTGTGGGGTAGGTTTTTCAGGTATTATTATCCCCTTCACTCCTAGCTAATAAGTTTCAGGGCCAGGACTTGGACCAGGCCTTTTGACTAGGAAATCAATTCTTTTTTCATGATACCACATTGCCTCTTGAATTCTGCCCGTGTCTAACCACTGTTTGATAGCCAAAGCCACATCCTTAGGATTATAGGATGTTAGAATTGAACGTGACCTCCTGTCCATGAAACTAAAACCTAGAGAGATTGAATGACTTGCCTGAAACCTTAACCTTTGTCATGTGAGCACAGATCATCACTGTCACTCTGTTTCACCCTATACCTTAGGTACCCAGTCTTCTTTCACATTCCGCCATTGAGGTTTTTGGTAGAGATGTTTACGCATAGAGAAAGAATAATTTATAATATGTGTGAGAGATATATGAAGATTAGAGCATTCAATGACTACTTGACCAATAGCAGCTGCATAATGCTAAGCTTTTTTTTTTTTTTTTTTTTTTTTGCTTTTTGGAAGGCAATTTGGGGTTAAGTAACTTGCCCAAGGTCACACGGCTAGGTTTTTTTTGTTTGTGTGTGTGTTAAGTGTCTGAGGCCGGATCCGAACTCAGGTCCTTCTGACGCCAGGGCTGACACTCTATTCACTGTGCCACCTAGCTGCCCCAGTGCTGAGCTTCTTAATTTAAATTTGTTTCCTACTCCTGTCCCCATCATAAATTCAAATGTGACCCATGACTTTCACAATGTTTAAATCAAGAACCACCATAAACAGGTGTGTGCTGAAACTAGCTCTAATAAACTGATTGTTCAGTTTTCAGCATGAGCGTTTATATTGTGGCTATCTAAGCACTTTGCTACAAATCAGGGCTTTAATCTATTCTTTTTGTTATCTAGATATGAGAAAGAATTAGTAATGCAGTTTAAACTTAAAAATTTATGCATAGTTTTTTCTTCCGATTATTAAAACATTTACCAACTTACCCAGCATTGCTCTAAAAAACATTGTTTGAGCTCAGCAGAAACCCAGGGAATGAAGTTAGCACTAGGCTAAAGGCCTGATGACTCTAATTTTTAACAATAACAATAATAACAATGGGATTAATAATAATAGGTATTTGTATAGTGCTTTAAGGTTTGCAGAATGCTTTATATCTATTGTCTTATTTTAGCCTCACAAAACCCCTGACCATAAACCAAATGCTTCCTTAGTTTAATCCTAAACTTGGAATGGGTTCTTTCTTCCAAAACTCCCCTAGCTAACTTCTAATTTGTCTGACAGCTCATTGGCTATAGTAAATATGATATTCCTCAGTCAGTCAGCAGGAAACACTGGTACCTGTATGACCCTGATGCTTCCACAGCCTCCTGTGCTCAGTAACTCCCTGGCTAAAGAAGGACCTTAGACCATGACCACCACATATAATTCCTTTCAGATTAGCTCTTACTCTTCAGGATAACCTTTGTCTTCAAAAATATAAGACAGCTTCTCTAAATACTTATCTTTATATATCTTTCTCAATAAATGCATAGAGAAAAGAGCTCATTTAGTTTAGAAACCTTTAACATTATAATGTTTCTTACAGAGACCTAGGATATGAGGAGAGCCATTTTCTTGCTAATTTCTCTTCTTCTTAACCCTTAATAACGGCTCCCATTTTTAATGTGCTTCAAGGCCTGTGAAGTACTTTCCTAATAATACATCAGTGCCTTCCTAGAGTTATTACACCCTTTTTTTTTAAAAAAAAAAAAAAGGGAAGACACTGAGTTTCTGAGAAGTGAAGTGATTTGACCAAGGTCATATTAATGTGTGGGAGATCCAGGATTTGAACCCAAGTCTCCCAACTTAGTCTCTAATCTTTCCACTTTATGAGACTTGCTGTGTGTACATATAAATAGGTATGATAGAATCAGCCCCTCACACCTAAGCAGTATTGTGACAGTTTCCCCCTGAAATATTATCATTTCTGTAATTTATATTTTGTTTTCCCCTTTACCTGCAGAGAACTCATTAAGTATGAGTTTTTTCCTGAAGCCACACGAAGTGAAGGAGACCTGAAGAAGTATACCAAGTATCCTTGGGGAAGAGAAATTTATACTTTAGAAGGTAAGCATAAAGTGTTGGAGACCTGAAGAGTTGTTTGTACACATAAAAGAAAAATATCTGTTGCCTTAAAAGATTGACCAAGTGCAGATGCTTATATAGGATACATAGACATTAGGCCAACAATTAAGGTAACCTTGGCAAAAACAAAGACTTTAGATGGCTTCCATATCCCTGCCAGTAGCAGGACATGAGGAATGTAACTGTTGGTCTACTCACTTACATTTCCATGAAGGGTGTTCACAATAGTAGTCCTTTGTTATAGTTTAAAAAGTTTAAAAATTGAATAAAACTGAGAATGCTAGACTAAGGAAGAGATCATAGAACATAGAATGAAAAGAGCTAGAAAAGACCTTAGAAAATAGATATACTCTTTTTATAAAAGAAGAGACAAGTCCAGAGGAAAAAGTCAGGGATTCCCCAAATCATACATTTAGCCTATGCCAGGAGCAGAAGTAGAACCCATATCTCCTGGTTATTGAGTTCAGTGATCCCCTGCTCTCAAGTATAGTGCTTCTTAGATGGTGGGTTAGTAGGGAAAACATACCTCAGGTTCTCTTTAACCTATATTCTTTTTTTTTTCTTTTTGGAGGGCAGTTGGCATTAAGTGACTTACCCAAGGTCACATGGCTAGTTTTTATGTTAAGTGTGAGGCTGGATTTGAACCAAGGTCCTCCTAATTCCAGGGCCGATGCTCTATTCACTGCGCCATCTAGCTGCCCCTTTAACTGATATTCTTGTCATTGGTTCTGGAAAAATTGACTTCTTGTATGTATCCTTGTTTTAGGTGTTGTGGATGGAGCCCCATATTCCATGATTACAGACTTCCCATGGCTGAGGTCACTACGGACAGCAGAGCCTAACAGCTATGCAAGATATGACTTTGAAGATGATGAAAGAAGTAATTGCTGCTTGCTGTACTCTGGTTTTGTTGTACTTGATTGCTTTGAGAGCCCTGATATTTTAGTTGAATGTTCTTCTGGAATGTAATGTTTTGAAATTTTCTCAGATATTGAAGGATTTTTTCCCCAGTTTCAAAAATGACCCTAATTTATATACAAAAGAAGAAACAGTTGAATAAAAACTTAATAGTTGCTGAGACATATCTGTAAAAGGGATTAAGTTTATTCTGCTTGGACCAGGGGATAGAACTGAGCTGTAGGAGAAAGTTCCAGGAAAACAGATTTTGGTTTACTGCAAGGGGAACTTCCTAAAATACAAGGCATCCAGAAATGGAATAGATAGACTCAGAAGACAGTAGGTTCTGCGCCCCTGGAGGGCTCCTTGTGGAGGCTAGAGAGGATTTCTATTCAAGTAGGGGCTTGAATTTTGAACCCTCTGTCACTTTTAGTTAGTTCTAAAGTGTTGTGATTTTGATTTCTTCAGCTAAATTTTCTTCCTAGAACTTCATATTAACTATGATATGAAAGGTAAAGCAGATCTAATATATAAATGACATGTTTGATTATATCAGTATTTGAAAATGTTCCTTGATATTTATTCTTAAGCTTAAAGAGGAACTAATGTCATTGGAATTCACTCAAGTTACAAGAAATTTATGGGAAATACTGATGAACTTGAGTTGAGTCAAACATCTCTTGATTATTGGATAGCCTGCTTTATGAACTTACACATCCCACCAAACCATAATTAATATTCCTCAGAGCTCATCTAATCAAAGGGTCATAGAATTCTAGACTGAGATCTAGAAGGGACTTCAGCAGTCACCTGCTCCAAGCCTCTCATTTCTTAGTAGTGTACAAAACTAAGACCCAGAGCTTAGAAGAGACTTGTACAAGTGCAGATAGAAAATAGCAGTACCAGGAAGCAAACTCCGGTAGGACTTGAGTCCTTCTAATTCTAAATACATTTCTCTCTGTACTTTGTGATGCTGCCTACCATTATTGTGCCTAACATTGCATTTTCATAGAACCAGTTAATGATGTTATCTGAGGCATACTGCTGTTGAGAGACTGTTTTATTTGCTTTCATTTAACCCTTTGCTGTTATTTTCAACAAGGTATTCTGTCTGTAAGAAGGCTGCCTCCAAGAAACCATATGTAGAAATTAGAAACTGGGTTTTGAAATCATTTTAATAATCTTGTCATTCTCCCCCTCTTCTCTTCCTAGCCACCATTTATGCTCCCAGGAGGAAAGGGCAACTGTCTGCTGACATCTGCATGGAAACAATAGGGGAGGAAATCTCAGAGTTGCGTCAGATGAAGAAGGGAGTATTTCAGCGAGTGGTTGCCATTTTCATTCACTATTGTGATGTCAATGGAGAGCCGGTAGAGGACGACTACATATGATAGGGTGGAGTGTGCCCCATCAGCCACTGGTCACTCCCACTTTCCAGCTATTCCTCTGGCAGAAAACAAGAGGATATGTTGGGTTGCCTTAGTGCACTGCAATGTCTCAGGGCCAGGTCCTCAAAGGGGGTGGGGGATGCTGGCTTGATTTGATGTAGAGTATGTAGTAAATGTATAAGGAACATTAACAGTGTGTACAAAGATTTGTACATAGCAGAAATATTGGGGGGAAAGCTTCTTGGAGCTCAGACTTTATATCATATGTTTATACAATTTAATTTAAAAATCCATTTAAATGAAGGCAGGTAATACAGAAGAGTTGACACATTTGTTTGTTTGTTTCTTGGCTCTTTTAGTTTCTAAGTGTCTCTTCATTTGCCAAGCCAAGACCTCAGTTGCTATGTTCAGAAAAAATCATTGGCGTCTCCTTAAATCTGTGCCTTTTTCTTCCTGAGTGAGTCTGTCTGAGTAAATCTGTTGAGCAGTTTGTGTGTCTCGAGTGCATTTAAAAACAATCTGAGTGCTGTAGCCTAGGAGAACACGATTGGAGAGGGTGGAATAAGATTTTCTGTACAAGACTGTACTTTCTATTTTTTTTAAAAGCATTACAGTTTCCACATTTCTTAAAATCAAGTAAATAAAAAAGGCTTATGGACTGAAATTCCCTGAGTTTGAAAACCTGAATTCCAAAGCATTTTCTAGTTATTTATTTCCACATTCGATTGTGTATTTGTTTTATCTTGGAATATGAAAATAAAACTTTATTACAAACTGGATTTTTTTTTTGTTTATTTTGAGGTTTTTGTTTTTTGCCTTGAACCCAGAGCCCAATTTCCAAAGGGCAGCAGGTGACATTACAGAATGGACACAGAATGATTGCATGAAGACTGAGATGATTTCTGGATTTTTGGTTAGTTGGATATTTAACTCCCTGCAAAACTTGGGGAAAGGGGGAAAAATATTTTGCTAATCAGGTTTGTGACATGCCACAGGAAATCAGTTGAAAGAACTGGGCATGTTTAGCCTGGAGAAGAGAAGACTTGGCTAGGACATGTTAACCATCTTCATACACTTGAATGACCCTCTGGTGAAATAGGGATTTGGACTTGCATTGCTTGACTCCAGAAGCCAGAATCAGTACCAGTGGGTAGATGGTACAGGGACACAGATTTTGATCCATTCATTCTAAGGAAGAAACTTCATAACAATTAGAGCTATTTCAAAGTGGAAGCAGCTAACTCAGGAGACACGGAGGTCCTGGCCAGTGCAAGACTTTGAGTAGAATCAAGAGGGTTGCTTCTTTGGCCAGATATAGAAGGAATTACTTCACAGGTAAGGGTTTGACAAGACGGCTACTGAGGTGATTCTCCTCTTCAAGTGTTGAGAGCACTCTCTCTAGCAGTCTTGTAAGAGAGTGTGGATGATTTTATTTCCATCTTACAGATGGGGGGAACACATTTAGAAAAGTCAAGTGACTTGCTCAGGGCCATTCATGCCAGTGGCAGCCAAGACTGGAAATAAGGTGCTCTGACAGCAGAGCCAGGACTCCTTCCACCTTACCGAAAACTACCTCCCTCTACAGTTACTAAGGATCATAGGATTTAAAACTGGAAAGGACTTATATTATCTATTCCCATCTGATTTGGCAGGTGAGGAAAACAGACCTAGAGTGGTGGTGATTTACCTAAGTTCCCACAGAAAATGCTTGATTTCTGAGCGTCAGTCTCCTTATGTGTGAAATGGGGGTAAGACTTGGTACTACTCTCCCCTCCAAGAGTTTTGTAAGGAAAGTGCTTTTTAAAATCCTAAGAGCTACCAAACCCTGAGCTGTCGTTTGTTCACAAGTGTGACAAGTGGGGAGACTAAAAATGTCTATGGGGGAGGGATATGATTATCTTCAAACATCTTAAGGGCTTTTCTAAGAGGAAGAGCTCAGACTAAGAAGTAGGACAGACTGGGAGATGTGACAAAGAGACAGATTTTGACTTGTATTTTAATAACTTTCCAACAAGAGATGCATTGTGCTGTGGAAGGAATAGCCTGAGCCTGGAGTTAAGACCTAAGTTTGAGTCTTAGTTCACTTGAGTAAGTCACTTCTCAGCCTCAGTTTTCCCACCTGTAGAATGAGAATGCTAATACTTGTACCACCCACTTCATACAGTTATTTGGAAAGTATTCTTTAGACCAGATGGGCACAACCTGTGACCTGCAGGCATGCCAAAGGATTTTGGGCGACCCACAAAAAAAGTAAAGGCTGTTTTCCTCTACATTTTTTGGGTGTTGCCCAAAATCCTTTGGTAGGCAGCAGGTTGTGCAGGCCTGCTTTAGGCATTTAGAGCTGTAGAAATAAGGATTATTAACAGAGCTATTTGGCAGTGACCTACTCCCAAGGATGCATAGTCTTGTAGGGGGAGGTAAGACAAAAGTCATAAGAGGCAAATCATAAGTGGTGCCTTAAAACAAGTAAAGAGAAGTCTCCTTCAGAGAAGTCCTCTTGGAAGAGGTGTCCTTGAAGTGAGGTTTTCAGGAGGGGTAAGATTTCAGTTGGTGGAGGTGCAGGGAAGGATCTAGGCATAGGAAGGGTGTAAGCAAAAGCAAGGGCACTGGAAAGCATTGAAGGGATAGGGGACTGTGTGCAGTTTAGTTTGGCTGGAGGACAGAGCACATGAGTGAAACTGAAATAACTCACATTTCTATAGTTCCTGAAGGTTTGCCAAGTTCTTTCCTAACAGTCCCACGAGGTAAATAGTACAGGAATGACCCTCCTCCTTTAGAGGTATAGTGATTTGCCCATAGTCACAAAACCACAAGTGTTGGAAGTGAGGCTTAAAATCCAGGACTTCATCCTCTGAAACCGGTGGCTTTTGTGTTTGTGTAGGAAAAAGTATGGTGTGCCGCATCTGTATCGTGTTGATTCATTGAGCACTAGACCAATATGCCTATTGAAAAAGGCGAAATAAATTTTATGAGCAGTGCTCAGCTCAGTCACTGGAGGGCGCTGCTTTCTGATTTTTAGTGGCATTTACAACCCTGAGCCTTTTGCACATTCCGCTCTTCAGCAGCCTATCTGTACAAAAATCACATAATGACTGAGCCAGAACCTTTGAATATAGAATATGGCGTCAGTGCAGAGAGGGACCTCAGTGACAGCCTGGTACTGGGTGGATTGTCATGCATGAAATCAAGAAGAGAACCTGGGTACAAATCCTGCTTGCATCTTGGTATGACACTGGAAGATCTCAGTCTTGATTTTCTACTCTGTAAAAAAAAGGGGGGAAGAGGGGGAAGGGAAATGGAAATGATACTATCTACCTTACTGGATTATAATGATCAAATGAGAGTGTTTCGAGTGCTTTGCAAACTCTAACCAGGAGTGGGGTTAACTGAATCTTTGTTCTGTGAAGTGAGGATTCACTCAAAAGGCTGCACTTGAGGACATAGAGGGCCACATATGGCCTTGAGGCTACAGGTGCCCCACCCCTCCTCTAAGCCCTAGATAAGTGAACTGCTATGCTATGTAGTGTGACCTTGGCTATTCCCCACACACACACCCTAACCTCCATGCTCAATTTAAAGAGGAGAAAAACCCAGCGATGGGAAGTGATTTGCCAAAGGTCACACAGCACATCAGTAGGAAAACTTGGAACTAGAACACAAGTATTTCTTCTCCCAGTTCAGGTGTCTTTTTCCCAGACAATTTTATGCATCACAAATGCAAAGGAATATTGGCTGCCCTGGTGAGCTCCTTATTATCATTTAGAGGGGTTGGGGAGAGGGCAGAAGGTGAGCTGTGCAGTGCAGGGAGTCAAAACTCAAGTTTTACAAAGAATTTCCATGTGACCTTTATTTTAACTTCAAATTATAGACAAGATGTTTACCCTGAAGTGACATTAAGGGAAAGGAGTGACTTTCTTTACATCTGAAGAGGTTAGTTCTAGTTCTGCCTCAACCTTTGCTAATGTATGTCCTTGGGCAAATAAATCCTCCGAATTTCAGTTTGCTCACCTACAGAATGGAGGTAATGATAGTACTCTATACATCTCACAGGCTTGTGAGGAAAGCTTATTTTACAAACTATAAAGCACTACAGAAATGGTAGGGATAACACAGGTTCATCTCTTTGGGGGGGGGGGCGGCGGGGCAGAGGATAGCAATCAGAGTTAAGTGACTTTCCCAGGGTCACACAGCTAGTAAGAGTGTGAGACCAGATTTGAAATCAGGTCCTCTTGATTCCAGGGCTGATGTATCCGCTGTGCCACCTAGCTGCCCCAGGCTAATTTCCTTCTGGGCACATCACCTCAGTGTAAAGGTTTTATCCAGAGTCACAAGTGAAAGAGGAATAAGAAATAAACAGGAAACTCAACATTCCAATCTTTAGAGCCACAGGTCCTGTTCCAGACAGAATCTTTATTTCATACTGTCCAGTGTCCAATAGTACAGTGACCTTTTTCTTACCTGAAGGCAATATGAACTCCAGTTTTATCACACCAACAGAAATAATACAATTTCCTCTTCCCCCACCCTCCCTCTCTTCCCCTAATTCCTAAAGCTTTAAAGCAATTTGAAGGAGCAGAATAGATATGTGAATGCCACAACATATGCAAGACAGGATGGGAAAGGGAGTGAGAGCATTTTAAATGAGAAGCTTTGACTTGGGTTAGTGCATAGGCTAAGTGTGGAGACACATCAGGCTGCCAATTTGTCACATTTTGCCACTCTAGAATGCATGCCCCTTCCCTAATACCAGGTAGGAACCCAATTACTCCAATTCAGAGAACTCAACTTGGTTTTTGTTACTGTCCTCCAACTTTGGTGCCTGATGTGTGGAGATTGTTGCAGCCAGTGGCTCATGGCACTCAGCAGAGACCCCCCAAGAAACATACATCTACACATCATGACAACAAAGGTAAAATGAAGTAGTAGTAAGACACTGAGGCCCCAGTTCCGGTACTGCACTGTGCCTTCCAAATTCAATTTGTCCCTTCCCTTTTCTCTCTCACCAATAAGTGTAGACCAGTTTGATGTCTGATATAGCTTCCCCCTCCTGTTAGTTAGATCTGCTTGTAAATATTCTAGTGAAATTGTTGAGACCATTATGTTACTTGGTTCAGCTATTTCTTATGGTCTCAATGCCAGCTCCTAGCATAATTTTCTATGAACCCTATGTACCCTTGTCAGCTTTCACCTTCACCTTCCCAACACTTCACTTCCTTTGATACTAATATGGTATTAGTCACAACAGGTCAAAGCTGAAAAGGACCTTATGTGTCATCTGAACCAATCTCATATAAATATATATATATATACATATATATATATATGAAACAAATATATACATTTATATATATACATTTATATATATATATGTATGGAAAATGAAACAGATGGAAAGCCATTTGCACAAGATCATACAACTAGTTAGTGTCATAGCTAGAACAAAGTAGTGTCACAGGTAGGACAGACAAACTCAGGTCCAAAACCAATTTTATGGTTAGCCTATAGATTTAAAAAATGGAAAAAGCATAAAATTCACTGAAGAAAAAGAACTCCTTAAAAAAAGGTTTGGCCAAATGGAAAAGAAGGCACAAAAGCTCATGAAGAAAATAATTCCTTTTTTTTTCTTTTTTGGAAGGGGGAAGGCAGGGCAATCGGAGTCAAGTGACTTGCCCAAGCTCACATGGCTTTTAAATGTGCCAAGTGTCTGAGGCCAGATTTGAACTCAGGTCCTTCTGACTCTAGGGCCAGTGCTCTATTCACTGTGCCACCTAGATGCCCCAGAAAATAATTACTTAAAAATTAGAATTGAGCAAATGGAAGCTATGGACTTTTTGAGAAATCAAGAAACAAAGTAAAACTACATCTATTCCAATCATCCTCTCTGACAGGTTCATCCTGTAACATTGAGGAAGAGGATATTGGGGTGGGGAGAGAGAAGGCATTGGATATGGTATGTCAAAAAGAGTAGGGGAGGGGAGATTGCTGATTATTAATCTAGTTTCAAAGCATTGGGTTTAATCTGGAAAACTGCTCAAATTTCCTTCAGCCTACTGGTCCTTCCCTCTATAGCCTCCTGTTTTCCTTGTCTGTGGAAAAAGCAGCTAGCTATTCAGAGGGAAGCAACGTCTACACCCAGCCCCTAGCTCTCTTCCTCTGCCATTTCATCTAATTATTGGAATTACTACTGGCCAGGATCTCCATGACCTTTCAAAATGACAAGGACTTGGGTTGGCAGCCATAAGCATTTGTCATGAGCAATGATGGGGGTTTGGCTCCCACCCACGTTGGAACCTTTGCATCACTGTGCAATCCAAGGTTTTGTTTTGTTTAAACAAGGGAAACCTGTCACATAGCAATACAAAATGGACTCATTTCGTACAAGTACACATGTCTGCTAAGTATAATCCTTTCCTGAGTGAAAGAAGTTAAAAAAAAAGCCAAACCTTAACTTCACTGGTTGTCCTTTTAAAAAAGACTGGATCCTTTTGAAAGTACATAAAAGATGCTACAGTAAGCCCATGTCCCCAGACTCAACCATTATCTTAGGGCAATACCTTTCTTAAACAGTTCTAGCCCTTGAAGGGTAACCCAAGATAATAAGGTGAAAGCCTAGCTCTAACACCCATTGATGATGTCATCTTAGTAAGATACTACCCCTCTTCAGTTCTGTTTGCGTGTGTGTGCACATACACACATACATGTATATGTATATAATACCACATTAGAAATTAAAACTTAGTATTACTATAAAAATAGTTTTGGCCTCTTGGACCCTCTGAAGGAGCCTCAGAGACCCAGGGGTCCCCAGACCACACCTGAAGAACTGCTGTCTTAGAGCACATGACAGATGAGGAAATTGTGGCACAGAGAAATCAGGTGATTCACCCAAGGTCACATATTCCTTCAGTCCAGGACTGGTTTTTATTCCCTTCCTTTTGTGTTCCCAGAGCCCAACACTGTGCCTAGCATATAGTATGTACTTAATAAATAACTTGCATTTTAACTGATTGACCAGGTAAGTGTCATAGCCATTCCTTCTATTTCAGGGCTCCTGTTTCCCATTTGGGAAATCTTTATACCATAGCATGTTTTCTCTCTTTGTGATATCAACATTCAGTCGTGTCATTCATCTCACTGGCCAAAGCAGGGGCTCTTTATTCAGGAAGCGTAACTCTGGCTCTGAGAGATTCCGTGCCCCAGAATGCTGGATTCTTTTTTGACACTCCCTTCCCCCTGCATTTTTCGTACCTCCTAATGGATCTCCTTGTGTCTGTTCTTGATAATTTCCAATCTATCTTTCATGCAGCTACCCAAATAATCTTCCTAAGGGACAGTCTGACCTTGACACTACATATTGCATAAAAGATAAACTGCAAACCCCTTAGCCTGGCATTTGAGACTGACTTTCCTTTCCAGTCTCATCTCATACTGTTCCCTTTTACTCTTTTTATATTCCAGAAAAACTGAGCTCATAATTGTCCCCTATTCTTATCCTACCCTCTCTACTCTCCATGCATTCACACAAGTCATCTACTATGCCTGGACTGCACTCCTTTGTCATTTCAATCTATCAAAATCTCCCTTCACAGCTCAATTCAAGTGCCACCTTCTCTAGAAACTTTCCCCAGATTCTCCCCTCCCCATTTGAAATTGTTCTCTTTTTCTTCAAATTTTCCAAAGTTTGGAGTCCCTACTTCATTCTTATAATATTCTGCCTTGTATCACAACTTATTTTTAAATCACACATATACATATATATAGTAGACCCCTACAGAATCAGAATATTAAAGTTAAAAGGTACTTAAAGACCATCTAGTTTAATTGCATCATTCTACAAGAAAAGAAATTGAGGCCAAGAGAGGTAGTGACCAGAACTCAAATTATAAGTTCCCCGTTGTTTTAAGGAACCCTATCATCATCCATCTTCTTAATACTAGTACCCAGCAAGAGACTCTGCACAAAGAAAGCATTTAATAAATGTCTTAAATTGAACAGGATATGCTACATGGCCCCTGGCACAGAGCAGAAACTGCCTCCTCCAGAACCACTCCATCTTGCCAGAGTGAGAGCGATCACCAAAGAATGTCCTAGGAAAATCTATTTGATTTCCTATTACTAGGGAAAGAGCAAATTTCCAGGTAAAGATTCTCCAGATTCTTCTTACCTGAAAAGTGAACTTATGCTTCAAAAATATATCAATGCATTAGCTCAAAACCAAGCCAAGCAACTTATCCCTCCATATCCCAGGATCCCACTTAGAAATCTAATAGATATTTCAGTAGCCCAGACCCAAATTCATCTTGAGATTCAATATGACTTTGGATGGTAAAAAACAAAACAAAGGTATGGCTAAAAACTCAAGCTTCATTGGTAGAGGGATCAAAACAGCAGGTGGAGAAAAACATTCTAGCAATCAGAGTTGGCTTAAAGCAAAATGGTTGCCCAGAGCTCCACATCTCTCTAGTTCTTCTTATATAGACTGAATAACCACTCAGCAGAGATATTGGTGTGGGGATTCCTGCTAGAGAGCTCAAAGGTCCTTTCCAACTCTCAGATTTTGGGACTCTGCACAACCATTTTACCTCCTTTGCCTGTAGTTTAGGAAATTAGCCTTAGCTTGGACATTTGTCAAGCTTCATTTATAGAATTTCTGTGATTTGACAAGCTGGATAATATTTAGAGAAGGATTATGAGGATACTATGGTGACTCAAAACTGTATCCCATGAAAATCAGTGGACTGAGGATTAAAATAACCCCAATGGAACTGCTCACCAATTGGTAAGTTAAGCAATTTCTTTTTCTCATTCTCTCTATGGAACAGAAATCCTAGGGTATAGAAGACTGACAGAAGATACTTGCTGTCTCCTACTATCTAGAGGGCTATAAAAAGGAAGAGGGATTAGACATGTCTTCTCCAAAGGGCAGAATTAGGATCAGTAGAAGAAAATCAAAGGGAGGCAGATTTGAATCAATATTAGAATCCCCAAACAATCAGAGTTAGCCAACAAAGAAATGTGCTCATCTGTGAGGTAGTGAGCTCTCTTCACTGCATCTGTTCAAACAGAGACTGAATGGCCCTCTACTGAGAATGGCATGGAAGGCAGGAATGCACTTGGTAGAAAGCTGGATGAGATGTCCTTTGAAGTCTCTTGCATTGTTGAGGTTCTATGATTCCATGGCTCACCTTCTGTAGGAAGCAGCTTTTTTGTGGTACTGTTTCTCAACTTCCTCACCTTATAATCTCTGTCCTCTGTAGACCTCTGTGTGGATGGATGTGAAAGATGTCCCATGGAAATAATAGCATGATTAGAAATCTTGCAGTCAAAGTGTTTCCTAATGTCTGTCATCCATGTCTTTGGTCAGAAACAGGACACCTGGGATTCAGGGTCATTGTGTATGGGGAGTTTCTCAAGTTCCTGATGATGTCCACTGTGTAAAACTGTATACCTGGGGAAGGAGAAAAGTGAGGGAAAGAATCAAGAAGCTGTTATAGAATTACAAAATCTCAGCACTGAAGTTGGAAGACCAGAATTCAAATCCCAGTTCTGCCCCTCACTAGTCTTATGAGCTTCACTCTTCTGAGCCTCTGTTCCCTCATCTGTAAAATGGAGATGGTGTTTAACATTCCATATACTACCTTAGAGAGTTGTGAGGTAAATTCTCTCTAAACCTTAATGTGACATAGAAATGTCGGGACTGGACCTGTGATTTCATAGATATAGGGAACTCCCAGATGAGGAAATTCTTCCTACAAAATGCAAGTTAGCATCTCCTCTGCAGCTCATGAGAGTTGCCTAGAGCACAGTTGTCTTGCCCATAGTTATATGGCTTATGTGTGTTAGAGGTAAGAATTGAACCCAATTTTCCTGGCTCTGAGTTTGGTTCTCAACTCAATGACTATAGGGGGCTCCTTATGATGATGATGATAATAGAGAAGAAGGAGAAGAAAGAGAAGAAGGAGGAAAAGGAGGAGAATAAGAAGGAGGAGGAGGAAGAGAAGAAGGGATGAAGAAAGAAGGAAGAGGAGAAGAAAGAAAGAAAAAGAAGGGAGAGAAGAGGAAGGAGAAAAAGAAGATTAAAAGGAGAAACAAAAGAAAGGAAGGAAGAAAAGGAAGGAAGGAAGGAAGGAAGGAAGGAAGGAAGGAAGGAAGGAAGGAAGGAAGGAAAGAATAGCAAGAAACCAGTGCAGTGAGAGGCAGTGCAGCATAGTAGTGAGGATGTTAGACTGCTAACTGGGGGTCAGGAAGACCTCAGTTCAAATCTTCCCTTGACTTTGCTGAGTCTTGGGCCACGCCCTAAGATTTATCTATAAAATTACAGGTAGGTTTCAGTCTGTGTCAGTGGTGGGAACATTCGCATTATTGACATTTCAGGCTCTCAGACTATTAATTAGTCTATACTTGGTCTATACTTGCCTACCTCATGGGACTGATGAAGATGAGATTTCTGCACAAACCATTTTGCCTATCTTCTAATCACCATGTAAACATCTACTGTCCAGTTTAACTTATACCTAAGCAGGAATACTTCTAGCTGTTGGAAACTCATTACTTCCTGAGGTATCCAATGCTTCTTTAGGATAGCTCTAATTATTAGAAAGTTTTTCCTTTTATCAAGCCAAAAATCTGTCTTTTTGAAACTTGCTATTGCTCCTAGGTCTGCCCTGAAGTGCCAAAAGAATACATCTTTTAGTCATTCCTGTAGTTGAAGAGTTCAATCAAATACACCCAAAGTGTTCTCTTCATCAGTCTACAGAACTTTGATTCCAACAGTCTGTCTTGGTGTGGCTAAGGGTTCAACTCTGTCAAGGTAATAAACATCTTCCTCTGGGCCCCATCCAGGCTGTCTGTTGTGGCTAACATGCAGCATCCACATGGTCATTTGTAAATGACTATCATGCCCCACCCCCAAATCTCTTCTCCATGCTAAACTAATCCTTCATTCCTCACATCCAATAAATTGCCATCTTCTATTGATTCTTTTTCTACCATAGAGCTCCAAATCATCCATTGACTTCTATTTCTATTGAGAAGTAGCATAGGATAGTGTATAGAATTCTGGAGTAAGAAAAACCTAGGTTTAAATTATGCCTTTAATACTTACTAGCTATCTGACCCCAGGTAAATAACTCGATTTCTCTGAACCTCAATTTCCCCATTTACAAAGTGAGGACAATATGTGTAGCAATGGTCACACAGGGTTATTTTGAGGATCCAGTTAGGGAATAATTACTAAATACTTTGTAAATCTTAAAACACCATATAAATGCCAGTTATAACCATCATTATTTCATTTGTTGCAACTAGTATAGACAGTCATATTATGACTGGACTATGGCAAGAACAATCTAACTGGTCTAACTGCCTTCAGTTTTTCTCATTTCTAATTCTGTAGAAGTTACTGGATTAATCTTTATTAAATGATCTGATCACATCAGCCCTCTGCTTAAAAACATTTGGTAACTCTATTGGCTACTAAAGAATGTGCCAGCTAGGGGCAGCTAGGTGGATCAGTGAATGGAGCACCGGCCCTGGAGTCAGGAGGACCTGAGTTCAAATCCAGCCTCAAACACTTAACACAAAAAACTAGCCGTGTGACCTTGGGCAAGTCACTTAACCCCAATTGCCCTCCAAAAAAAGGCAAAACAAAAGAACAATGTGCCAGCTTCCTAGATATGTGTGCAATGTTCTTCAACCTTTCACTTGTGCTACACTCCAGTCAAACTTTACTATGCATAGACTCTTGGAGCTGTGTGGGACCTCAGATGACTCTAAGCCAGCCTATTTCTAAACTACAGTCCAGTCACTCTTTTCTTAAAGACCTCAGATGAAGAGGAATTTACTGTCTCCTAATTTAGTCCAATCTATTCTTGGATAGCTCTGGGTTGGAAAATGTTCCTTATTTCAAGCCTAAACCATCCCCTCTATAACTTCTACCCATTGCTCCTAATTACACCTTCTAGGACTAAATAAAGCAAGTCTAAGCCCTCTTCCATGTACAAGCCCTCCAGATTCTTGAAGATGGCAACCATAAGTATAAAGTCTCCCATACGTATAATTTTTCTTAGAATAAATATCCTTGATCCACTCAAGAAATTCTCATATGGCATGGTCACCACTTGTATGGATGCTCTGCTAATGCATCCTAAGAATGAGTTAGCTTTTTTTGGTTGGCCATGTTACATTACTGATTCATTGACTTTGCTATCCAGTTAAGATCCCAGATTTTTACATATGAACTATTTACTATCTAACCATGGCCTTTCCCATCCTGTACTTGTGGAATTAATTTTTGAATGCCAGAATAAGATTTTACACTTCCCCCTATGACATTTCAGCTTATTAGATTCAGTTCATCATTCTAGACTATCAAGACTTTTATAATATTCTGACCCTGTCAATTAATCATGTTAGCTATCCTTCCCAGTGATATCTTCTACAAGTGTGCTAGCAGCCTGGTCTTCTAGCATTCAGATAAGGTTGCTAAGTGGGGTCCTGGACCATGTTGGGGCTAGCTGGCTTAGTTCTGAGCTGATATGTGGTTTTGAAAATGAATGTGTTTTTGAAGCATGAATTCATTCCCTAGATAAGAACTGAATTTGGAGGATACTATGCTGAGCTGTGTGTGTGTGTGGTTGTAAAGATGGGAAACAACAGGGTTCTTATCCCCAGGAATCTTCCAAGATGAGTCTTGACTCTATTCCTTTATCTAAGTGATTGAAAAACATATTGAATAGCATAAGGTGAAAGATCCTTGGCTTCTCCACTAGATAAATCCTTCTAGTTGGTATCAATCCATTGACTGTTCTTGGATTCTGGTCATTTAGCCATTTCTCAGTCTATATAATTATAGTAATGTCTAATCCATATCTTTTCATGTTTTCCATAAGGATAGCATGAAAGACTTTGTGAAAGACTTTGCTAAATTCTTGGTCAAATACTATCTACATTTCTCCTCTCCTTGTTCTTGTTGAAGCCATACTGACTCTTTATGGTCCCTGCTTCCTTTTCTAGACAGTAGTTACCACTTCAGTTAAAAATAACTTGAATAATTACTAACACATTCTAACATACTGCCAGGAATCAAAGTCAAGCTCTCTGGGCTAATTTCAAACTGACTTGAAGGTTCTTCTGTATTCGCTCTGAAAATCAAGACAAGATTGGTCCTCCAGAGCTGTCATACTCTTCTTGTTCTCCATGATCTTTCAAAGATCACTAAAGGTAACTCAACAGTCACATCTGCCAGGTCTTTGTTTTTTCATATGCTGGGATATAATTTGTCTGGGTCTAACTATGTGAACTCAACAAAGGCAAACCACTTTCATTGTGTTTTTCTTCAAAAATGGATTTCACCTCCTTATTAGCTATTTTTAATCTGTCCTTTCCAGCCCAAAGATGATTGTCTCTGGCAAAGATACAGAAGCAAAATAAGAGGAGTTATTAGCTCTGCCTTGTTTCCATATTTCATCATAATCATACATAATTATGGGCAACAAGGTGAAGAGAACACCTAATCTGGAGTCAGAAAGGCCTCAGAGTCACAATGTCACCTCAGACACTTACCAATTGTGTGATTCTGGACAAGTCACTCATCCTCTGTTTGCCTCAGTTTCCTCATCTGTAAAATAGGGATATGTGTAACCCCTACATTGCAGGGTTGTTTTCAGGTAATATTTGTAAAGTTCTTAGCACAGTATCTGGCACATTGTCAATACTATATAAATGTTATCTATTATTATTATTATTAATTATTCTATTCATCCCAAATAGTGACCTTCCTAACCTTTTTTTGAACCTCTTCTTTTCCCCAGTATAGCTTTTAAAGAACAAAACTAAATGAAATTAACAGCACACTTTTCATAGAATTTTAGAATTGGAAGGAAATTTCACAAGTTACTCAGTTCAACCATACCTGACCAAGAATTCACTTTATAATATCCCTGACACATAAAATAGAGGAAAGGCAAGGTTCTTATCCAGCAGTCACAAAGTCCATTCCTGCCTCAGCCATGAGGTGATGGGGTGGGGGCAGAGAGTAGGGGCAGAATTTTCCCAGTGGCACTAGTGCACTTGCTGGGGGTAGCAGTGAATTTAGGTTAAAATGGTCCTTAGGGGTCAACATGAGAATCAGAAGAAGGAGATCAGGAGATTGTACAGCAGAGTGGGCAGTGTGGGTGGGAATATGAGCATTGGCCACCTGATTTTTCATCCTCTGATTGGCTGATCCTACACACAATGAGGTCAGGTAATTCCTGGGATAGTCTGTATGTCTTCAAGATTACTGATCTAGACTAACTTTCTCATTTCACAGAGAAGGAAACTATGAGGGCGTTTTTATTCACTCTGAGAAGTCTTGATGATCCCCCAAGTCTCTCTTTTCCTTCCTGCCTTCCCAAAGGAGTAGGGAGTGAAAAGCACATCCCCCTTCTCCCAGAGAGAAGGAGATGCTTTCTCTTGTCCAGGACTGCTCTTCAGGCCCTAGAGAACAGCTGAGGCCATAACTGCTGGCACACTAATTCATGCCAAGAGCAGTCAGAAATTCAGAGAATTTTATCTAGACAAGGCCAACTAATCACCTCAGGTACAGTGAGTAGTCATTAGAGATCAGCCTCAGAGGCAGGAACACCTGAGTTCAAACCTCTCCATCTTCTAGGCAGCTTTATTTTTTTTTTTTTATAAAGCAATTGGGGTTAAGTAACTTGCTCAAGGTTACACGGCTAGTCATTATTTGTGTGTGGGTGCTCATTTTCTGAGGCCGGATTCGATCTTGAGTCATCCCAACTCCGAGGCCGGCGCTCTTACTCACTGCGCCACCTAGCCGCCCCTCTAGGCAGCTTTCTAAGACTGTAAGTTGTAGTCAGTCAACAAGCATCTCTCAAGAGTTTACTATGTTTCAGGATATGCCAATACAAGCACAAAGCCAGCTTCTCGAGGAGCTTACCTTCTAATGAGGAAGACATTCCATAAAAGGAAGCTGAAAAGGAGGAGGTGGTGAAAGTATCCTAAGGAAAGGGCATGATGGAGAAGTTGAGAGGAGTGCAGCCTGGTAGGAAATTAAATGATGACTGGCCTAGGCACCCTCCTTAAATAAAGGTTCCAGGAGTAGTCCTTCATCTTCCAATCAGAGGAAATGTTCTCAGGAACAAGGGACTAACTGATCCATTGATTTTAGACTAAAGACTTTAGATTTTACTTGATAGGCAAAAGTTTTTGAATCAAGGCAATGATATGATCAAAGTAATGCCTTGCAAAGAATAAACTGACAGCAATTTGTGGATGAAAAGGAAGAGAAAGAAACTACCCCAGAGTTCCCAGAGTACATGGGGAAATTACAGTTCCTAACCTTATTTCCCAATCACAGACAACCTTCCCACTTCCCTCCCTTTTCCAGGCCTGACTTTAGATCAACCTAGAACAAAATCCACCTAGCATTCTTATTTTGCTCTGTAACCTATGGTTGGTTGGATTGATATATTCAACTCAGAAGCCTGGGTCCCAGGTCATGCCTCCAGGAAAACACAGAACAGAGTAGAGAATCTGGAAAAGTATGTCTTCTTCTGCACCGTGTGTTCTAATTGGAAGTAACTGTCTGAAGGGTCAGAAGAACTTGGATTTCATTCTTGTTCTACTCTCCCTCACAGTGTGATCTTGAACGATCCATTTCCCTTCTCATGCCTCACTTTCCCTCTTCTTTGAAATAAAAGAGTTAGACTTTGCAAGCTCTCAGTTCTCTTCCAGTTCTGACACTTTATGTTCTAGGTTCCCAAGATCCCATGTGATCTTAGGTTGCCTTAGGAGTGGCATCCAGATCAAGGGAGGTGACGGTATTGCTCAGTCCTCCTCTTCCTTGGTCAGAACACGTCTGGAATATTGTGCTTTGTTCTGGGCACCGAATTTTAGGAAGGGCATTGATAAACTGAAGAGTGTCTGGGGAGGGCAACAGCCTTGAGGTTTTGTCATTGGTGGAAGAATATGGCAACCTTTAGTCTGGATAAAGGGAAACTTAGAGGTATGTGAAGGTTATCTTCAAGTATCTAAAAGACTGTTCTTTGGGAAATGAATTAAGGCTTGGTTCTACTTGACTGAAGACAGTGTAATGGTAAAGGAATTTGAAGATCTTCTCTGTCTCTTAATAGGCATAGGAAATTTGAAGATCTTCCCTGCTCCTTAATGGGTCTCAAGTAAAACCCAACAGGAGGGGCTTGATTGGGGGAAGGCTTGTTTTTCAGAAATGCCCACACTTGTTACTTTGTAATTGGGCTGTGGATCACAGAGATTGTGATATCCTCTGACCCCGAAGAAGGGTATATATACTCTGAGGTAAGGTTTTGCTTTGGGGCTCACTTATGGGAAGAGTTGTGTGATTTGGCCAGATGAGACTCTGGGTAGCCATTGAGCCCCCAGCTTTGAAAACTCAGATGTTGGTACTTTTCTCTTTGGTAATTAACTATGTATGTATGTAATGGTCAGACAGCTAAAAGTTCTGTCTGCTGGTCTGTTGAATTGTGTTATTTTCTCTATCTGTATTTTTTGTCTGCATGTAACTTCTATTTGTATTTTCTAAAGTTCAGGGTGCTGACTTTTCTCCCTGAACTTAGTGAAATATATGTGTGTGGTGTGTGTGTGTGTGTACACATACATACATACATATAAAATTAACTATTGTTGACCCCTTTAAAGTTACTTTCCTCTAGTAAAGCAGTTCAAATAACCTGTGCTGGCAGCCCTCCTGTGTGCTGGTGTTGTTGGTCTTGCACCCCCACAGCAGCTGTAAGTAGCATTGCTGTTACAGAAGGCAAAACCAGGAATAATGGAAGGGTGTTAAGTGGAGGTAGGCTTATGGTCATTATAAAGGAAAACTTTCAAGCAATTAGAGTCATTCCCAAGGGAATGAGTTATTGTGGTAGGTAATTCAATGTGCTCTTACTCACTTGAGTCATTTGAGTGAACTCCATTTGAAGTAGTATCCCAGACCAGTGTGGGGAAAAATCAGGAACCAACATCTTGCAACATTTTGATGTTACAATTCCCTAATCACCTTCTGGCCTAGTATTTAAAAGCCCCCAACCCCTACTGAAGGAGAAATAAAATATATTAAACTATATAAGGATGCAGCAAAGTAAATTGACTGTCATAACAACTGCTTGATGTTCTTAGATATGAGATTCTGCTGTTTTGTCTAGAAGGACTTATTTCACAATTGTAAAAGCTATTTAGTCATTATCCTTTGTCTCCTGTACTTACAGACAGCTAGGTGGTACAGTGGATAGAGTGTTGGACCTTGAGTCAGCAAGATGTGAGTTCAAATGTGGTCTCAGACACTTAATAGTTATTTGACTCTGAGCAAGTCACTTTACCTCTGTCAGCCTTCCTCATCTGAAAAATGGGAATAATAATAGCACCTACTATTATATCTTGTATATATTATGGTATAATATAATATAGTACATATATAGTATAATAATACTACCTATTGTGAGGATGAAATGAAATATTTATAAGGTACTTTGCAAATAATAAAGCCCTATATAAATGCTGGATATTATTATTATCACCATTATTATAAATCCTGACAGTTGCATTCCAAATTACTCTCTTTTTCCCCTTGGTAAGTTCCCCTCTTCCTCTACCTCTCCTTCTCCTGATAAATTGCCACAGAATCCTGTACTTTCTAAGCAGGCCTGAAAGGTAACAAAAACCAAATCTGTACCCTAGGAAGATGAAATGGCTATCATTAAATACAGTATTCCTTAGCATGCCAATGGATTTCTTTGTTTTCACTTTCACCTCTTGTCTTTCACCCAAAGTCATCAGATCTCTGCTGATAGGACCAAGAGGTCCTATCTCTTTCAATCAAGAGAATTCCCCAATACCAGCTATCCCTCACTTTTTGGAATCTACTTCCTCCTCCCTTTACAACTCCTTTTTATGTATTGTCTTCATTCATTAGACTATACGTTCTTTGATGACAGAGATATTTTTTTTACTTGTATTCATATTTCCAAGACTTAGTACAGTGTCTGGCATATAGTAAACACTTATTCAAGGTTCTTGACTTGTCTTGAGGTTCTTTGGAAACTGAATGCTCTCTTGTACCTGATATTGTGGAAGGGGATTCTTGGTCAAGTATGGGTTAAATTGGATCAGTAGGTCATCCATTTAGAGCTAGAAGGTAATTTGGAGGTTGTTGAGTTCAACCCTTTGATTATACAGATGAGGTACCTGAGGCCCAGAGAGTTTGTCACTTATCTAGGGTCACAGAGCCACTGATGTCTAAGTTGGAATATGAACTCAACTCCTTCTGACTGAGAGTTCAGCACTTGATTAAGTATTATATCATGTTGCCTTTCTAGACCCTGTGGCCTCTCCCAACCCTGAAAGTCTGTGATTCTGATTTTAACATTCTGGAGAAGACAATCAGGATAGTCAAAGATCTTGAGATTTTGTCACTGATGGAAGGAAATGGCAAAGTTTAGTCCAGAGAAGGGGAAACATGGAAAGGATATGACAGCTCTAAAATCCCTTCCAGTTCTAATGTAACTTGTTCTGTGCTTTCTCCCATTTCTTTCATCGGTGTATGAACAACCACAAATCACATAGACAAATCCAACAACTGTGTTGACTTTAAAACCCATAGTGAAATTTCAATATAAACTTTTCAGATTTTGACAGCCATTTATTCTTTTTTCCTTCTCACCCAGGTGCACTCAATATGTTAATCACATTTAAATCAAGCTCAATTTCATGCACATTTTGTTATCACTTTTCTCTATGACTATGTCTTACTCATCATTTTGATGAGCTTTCCTTAGAGTTTATATGGATTTGCTTTATATCCTGCAACTATGCTAAAGTTGTTCATTATTTCAAGTAGTTTTTTAGTTGATTCTCTAGGATTCTCTAAGTATACCAACTTATCATTGGCAAAGAGTGATAGTTTTATTTCCTCATTGCGAATTCTAATTCCTTCAATTTCTTTTTCTTCTCTTATAGCTAAAGCTAACATTTCTAGTACAATATTGATGCACAATGGTGATAATGGACATCTTTGTTTTTTCCCTGGTCTTATTGGAAATTATTCTATCTTATCCCCATTACATATAATACTTGCTTATAGTTTTAGATAAATGCTACATATCATTTTAAGGAAAACTCCATTGACTCCTATGCTTTCCAGTGTTTTTAATAGGAATGGATACTGTATTTTTAAAAAAAAATTTCTGCATCTATTGAAATAATTATATGATTTCTGTTAATTTTGTTATCGATATGGTCAATTATGCTAATAGTTTTCCTAATATTGAACCAGCCCTACATTCCTGATGTAAATCCCATTTGGTCATAGTATATCATCTTTTTTTTTTTTTTTTTGAGGGTAATTGGGGTTAAGTAACTTGCCCAAGGTCACATGGCTAGGTTTTTTTGTTTGTGTGCGTTAAGTGTCTGAGGCCAGATCCGAACTCAGGTCCTTCTGACTCCAGGGCCAACGCTCTACTCCGCCACCTAGCTGCCCCCATAGTATATTATCTTCATGATAAATTGCTGTAATCTCTTGGCTAATATCTTATTTTAAAAATTTGCATCTATATTCATTAGAGAAATTGGTCTATAATTTTCTTTCTTTGTTTTGGTGCTTCCCGGTTTAGGTATCAGCACCATATTTGTATCATAAAAAGAATTTGGGGGGCAGCTAGGTGGTGCAGTGAATAGAGCACTGGCCTTGGAGTCAGGAGAACCTGAGGTTCAAATCTGGCCTTAGACATTTAACACTTACTAGCTGTGTGACCCTGGGCAAGTAACTTAACCCCAATTGCCCAGCCTTCCCCCCTCCAAAAAAAAGAAAAAGAAATAAAAGAATTTGGTAGGACTCCTTCTTCATCTATTTTTCCAAATAGTTTATATAGTATTGGAATTAATTGTTCTTTAAATGGTTGGTAGAATTCACCTGTAAATCCATCTGGCCCTGGAGACTTTTTTTTTAGGGAGTTCATTGATCACTTGTTCAATTTCTCTTTCTGAAATGGAGTTAAGTATTTTATTTTCTCTTCTGTTAATCTGGGTAATTTGTATTTTTGTCAATATTCATCCATTTCACTTAGAGTGTCAGATTTATTGGCATACAGTTGGAAAAATAGCTCCTAATTATTATTTTAATTTCCTCTTCATTTGGTGGTGAATTCACTCTTTTAATTTTTAATACTGGTAGTTTGGTTTTCTTCTTTAAAAAAAAATCAAATTAACCAAAGATTTAACTATTTTATTGGGTTTTTCATAAAACCAGCTCTTAGTTTTTATGTATTAGTTCAATAGTTTTCTTAATTTCAATTTTACTAATCTCTCCTTTGATTTTCAGAATTTCTAAATTTGTATTTAATTGGGGATTTTTAATTTGTTCTTTTTCTAGCTTTTCAGTTGCATGTCCAATGTATTGATCTCCTCTTTCTCTATTATAGTCATGTAAGCATTTAGAGTTATAAAATTCCCCTTAGAACCACTTTGGCTACATCCCATAAGTTTTGGTATGTTGTTTCATTATTGTTATTCTCTTGGGTGAAGTTATTGATTGTTTCTATGATTTGTTGTTTGACCCACTCATTCTTTAGGATTAGATTGTTTAGTTTGCAATTAATTTTTAGTTTATCTTTCCATGGTCCTTTTTTTTTTTTTAATGGAATCAAGGCAAGAAACACCATTTACTCTATCCTGGGGTGGAAGGAAAAAACCAGGATCGAATATGCCAGCCATATGGCAGAGCAAGGGGGAAAATCCTCGGGGGGCTGGGCAGCAGGCCCCAGAGCCACCTTCCAGAAGGTTAGAGCCAGGCCCAGGCCTTCCACCTCCACAGCCTTCTGGGGCCCAGAAGGGGACAGGTGGGAGGTGCACCAGGGGCAGAGGGAATTAACAACAGTCCCCCTCCAAGCATAACTGAAAATCCCAAATTGCTGCGGCCCACCCACTCGGGCTTTGTGCAAAGCCTTAATGCCCCGCCTCCCCGAGCCATTATGGATGGATTGAGCAGAAAGCTCAAGGCCAGGACGGGTTAGTGGCAGGGGAGGACAGGCTATGGTGATGCAGGGACAGGGGAAGGAGAGCGGGGGTTGACTAAGCTCCCTGGAGCCACTCCCTTCTGAGGTCTGGCTCATCCCCCCCAGGATCCTCATCCCCCACAGTCTGGGCCTTGGGTTCAACAGAAGAGGGTCCCTGCTCCTGGGGTGTTCCATGGTCCTTTATTAATGTAATTTTTATTACATCATGATCAGAAAAGGATGTATTTAATATTTCTGCCTTTCTACACTGGATTGTGAGGTTTTTAATGTCCTAGTACATGGTCAATTTATGTGTAGGTGGGATGTACCACTAAGAATTTTCTATCTCCATTCAATTTCCTCCAGAGGTTTACCACATTTAACTTCTCTGAAATTCTATTCACCTCCTTAAGTTCTTTCTTGTTTATTTTGTGGTAAGATTTCTCATGTTCTGAGAGGGAGAGTTTGAGGTCCCCCATTAGCGTAGTTTTGTTGTCTTTTTCTTCCTCTAGCTCACTTAAATTTTCCTCTAAGAATTCGGATGCTATACTACTTGGTGCATATATGTTTAGTATTGATATTGCTTCATTGTCTATGGTACCTTTTAGCAAGATGTAGTTTCCTTCTTTATCTCTTTTAATTAGATTTATTTTTGCTTTTACTTTGTCTGACAGTAGGATTGCTACCCCTGCTTTTTTTTTTTTACTTCAGCTAATGCATAATATATTCTGCTCCAGCCTTTTACTTTTTACTCTGTGTGTATCTCTCTGCTTCAAATGTGTTTCTTGTAAACAACATGTTATAGGATTCTGGTTTTTTTAATACAATCTGCTATTCACTACCGATTTATGGGAGAGTTCATCCCATTCACATTCACAGTTATGATTACTAACTATGTCTTTTTCTCCATCCTATTTCCCCATTTATACTTTTCTCTCTCCTTTCACCCTTTCCCTCCTCACCAGGTTTTTGCTTCTAACCACAGCTTCCCTTAATCTCCCCTCCCTTCAATTAGTACACTTCCCTTTTCTTTCCCCTTTCTCCTACTACTTCTTCCCTCCCTCCTTACCTGCCTTCTATCTATCTCCTCTCTTTGCTTTCCCCTCCTAATTCCCTATAGAATGTGATAGGTTTCTGTAACTAATTGAATTTGTATGATATTCCCTCTTTGAGTCAAATCCAATGAGAGTAATGCTCACCCCCATCCTTTCTTTCCCTTTACTGTAATAGGTCTTTGTACCTCTTCCTATGGTGTAATTTACTCTATTCTGCCTCCCCCTTTCCTCTTCTGTCAATACAATCCTTTTTTTACCCCTTAATTAATAAATTATTTTTATCATCACATCAAATTCAGCTGATTCCCACACCCTCCATCTATGTATACCCCTTCTAAATGCCATAATAAAGATACAGTTCTCAAGAGCTAAAAGTAATATCCTCCCATGTAGGGATGTAAACAGTTTTACTTTATTGAATAACATCTTTTTTTTCTTTTCCTGTTTACCTTTTTATGCTTCTCTTGAGTCTTGTATTTGAAGATCAAATTTTCTGTTCAGTTCTGTTTTTTTTTTTCATTAGAAATTGTTGAGGTCGAAGCGAGTCATGATGGTGGCAACCAGGCCCTGATGAACTAGCGGATTCACTCACTGCCTCCCAGACCAGCCCGCAGCTTCTGAGGACAGACTCCCCACTGGCCCCGTGCCTTGGGGAGAAGGCGATCGCGGCCGATCACGCCGGGGGAAAGCGACAGCGGGAGCGGCGGCGGCCCGGCCCAGGGGAGAGGCCGCCCCGCAGGGTGAATGTGACCAACCCCACCAGCCACCTCGACCTCCCTCCCAGCGGGCCCAAGAAGCCGATCGAGACCACAGCAACCATGGCGTCTGGGGGTGGTGGTGACACCATGCAGATCACTCTGAAGACCCTCCAGCAACAGACCTTCAAGATTGACATCAACCCTGAGGAGACGATTCCCCCCAAATTATGTAAAAGGGGACTTTGAACAATTTCTGGAGCCCCAGCACCCACAGAACGACACAGAGAAGCTAACCTCCCACTGAGGACAGCCCAGCAGCCCTGCAGGAAGGACCAGCACAGCGGTCTGGGAGCCAGCAGTGTGCAGCGCACAGAGCGCGGGAAGCTGAGCCGAGCGGGAGCTGAGGTCCCTGTGAGCCGAGGTTTTAGCCCCAGGGCACCAGGGCCAATAGCCGGCTGGAGGAACCCCAGAACACCAGGAGCTGTGGTGACTCCAGAATTATCAACATAGACATGCCTAGGACAAAGTAAGAGGTTAGTGTCCTATGGACTTTGGGACCTGTATTTGGGGAATGCGTCAGCTTCCTCCCCTGGGGGCTAGAGGCTGCTGAGGAGACACGCCATTTTGTAGTTTTCAGACACGGCTCCTGGCCTGCTGAACTGTAGGGAGATCCAGCGATCAGGCTTGGGGGGTAATCGCTCTTGCTTTAACCTCCCTGGATCTGGATTGTGATCTAGGGTGGAAGTTGTAGGTGGGTTTACAGCTTGCCAGAAACGGAAGTTGCCCCCCACACGTTTGGGACGAAAATTCCTCTATCTGGCCTTAAAGCCATAGTGTGGCAACAAGCCCAAAAGTCAAGCAATTAAGTGGCAACATGCCAAGGCAAAGGAAACAGAAAAATGCAACCCTATACTCCTATTTTGGGGGCATAGAGCAGGAAAAGGACTGTGAGGTCAGAAGTCCTGCTCCAAAAGCCCCAGGGGAAAACATGAGTGGGTTGCAGGCCATAGAGGACCTTAAGAAGGACTTTAAAAATCAAATAAGAGAAGTGGAGGAAAAAATTAAAAAGAAAATGAGAAGGATGCAGGAAAAGTATGAAATGAAGATCAACAGCCTGACTGAGAAAAACAACACCTTAAAAAATAGACTAACTCAAATGGCAAAGGAGGCCCAAAAGGGCAATGAGGAGAAGAATGCCTTAAAAAGTCGAATTTGCCAGATGGAAAAAGAATCTCAAAAGTTCACTGAGGAGATTCATTCCTTCAGAGTTAGACTGGAGCAAATGGAAGCTAATGACTTTATGAGAAATCAAGATGCTGTTAAGCAGATCCAAACAAATGAAAGATTAGAAGGCAATGTGAAATATCTCATGGGAAAAACCACTGACCTGGAAAATAGATCCAGGAGAGACAATTTAAAAATTATTGGACTACCTGAAAGCCATGATCAAAGAAAGAACCTAGAAATCACCCTTCAAGAAATTCTCAAGGAAAACTGCCCTGATGTTTTAGATCCAGAGGGCAAAATAGAGGTTGAAAGAATCCACAGATCACCTCCTGAAAAAGATCCCAAAAAGAAAACTCCCAGGAATATTATAGCCAGGTTCCAGAATCCCCAGATCAAGGAGAAAATACTACAAGCAGCCAGGAAGAAACAATTTCAATATTGTGGAAACACAATCAGAATAGCCCAGGACCTGGCAGCTTCTACACTGAGGGATTGAAGGGCATGGAATATGATATTCTAGAGGGCAAAAGAGCTGGGAATGAACCCAAGGGTCACCTACCCAGCAAAACTGAGTATTTTGTTTCAGGGGAAAATATGGTCATTCAGTGGAATAGAGGACTTTCAAGCATTCCTGAGGAAAAAACCAGAAATGAATAGAAAATTTGACATCCAGACACAAGAAGCAAGAGATGCCTGAGAAGGTAATCAGGGAAAAGAAATCAAAAGGAACTTATCAAAGTTGAACTATTTACATTCCTATATGGAAAAGCAATAACTGTGACTGATGATATCTTTCTCACTATGAAAATAATGGAAGAAGGGTGTGTGGTCATATGAATACATATGTGAATGTGTGTGTATATGGTTACAGTTATATATGGATAGAGGGCATAGGTTGAATTTGTTGGAAAGGGAGAATACTCAAGGGATGAAATTATGAGGTGAGAGAGGAAAGTGGCAAGAGGAGATGGGGAGGGACAGGGTAGGGTAAACTATCTCATGTAGAAGAAGCAAGGGGAAGTGGTTGTAAGGGGGGGAAGAATAGGAAGGCAAAAAGGCAAAACCACGTTCTCATTAAATTTGGTTCAGGGAGAGAATGACATACATGCTAAATGGGATATCTCAACCTGCAGCAGAATAGGGGGAAGGGGGATGAGAGAAGGGAAGATGGATGGGAGGGCATCCTTGGGGGGAGGGGTGATTGGAAGTACCCATTATAGAAGAGGGACAGGATCATGTGGGGAATGGACCAGGTGGGGGGTGGGATGAGTGGGAGGGAATTGTAAGCAGCCTTGTACAATATATCTACTATGATAATGTTTTGCATAGCTAGACATGTACAACATATACTGAATTACTTATCTCCCCAGAGGGAATGGGTGACAAGGGAAGAAGGAAATGGATCTGAAATTCGAGGTCTTAACATTAAATGTTTCAAATATATATAAATACTATTATTAATACTCTTTTGCTTATAATTGGGAGATAAGATGTGCAGGCATTGGGACACAAAGATTCACCTTCCTCTAATGGAAAAGTCGAAGGGGGTATGGGAGAAGGTATGGGAGAGAGCAGATTGGAGGAAGCGATATCTTGTGGGACTGCTATTCTGGGAGGTTGGGTAGGGGAATAATGGGGGGAAAATGATTGTAATTCAAAATCTGGTGGAAATGAATGATGTAAAACAGAAGTTAATAAAGCATTTGTTTAATAATAAAAAAATAAAATATAATAAAAAAAAAGAAATTGTTGAAAGTCTCAGATATTGTTGACTATCCATCTTTTTCCCTAAAAGATTATACTCATTTTTCTGGATAGTTGATTCTTATTGTAATCCAAGCTCCTTTGCCTTCTAGAATATCATATTCCAGGCCCGGTGATCCTTTAATGTAGAAGCAGCTAAATCCTGTGTAATACAGACTATGGTTCCATGATATTTACATTGTTTATTTCTGGCTATTTGTAGTATTTTCTCCTTGACATGATAATTCTGGAACTTGATTATGATATTTCTTGGAATTTGCCTTTTGGGGTTTCTTTCAGGAGGTGTTTGGTGGCTTCTCTCAGTGACTATTTTACCCTCTGGTTCTAGGATGACACAGCAGTTTTCCTTGCTAATTTCTTGAAAGATGCTGTCCAGGCTCATTTTTTTTATCATGGCTTTCTGGTAGACCAATAATTCTTAAATTACCTCTCTTGGATCTTTTTTCCAGGTCAGTTGTTTTTCCAGTGAGGTATTTTACATATTCTTCTATATTTTTTTATACTTTAGATTTTGTTTGACTGATTCTTGATGTCTCATAGAGTCATTAGCTTCCACTTGACCAATTCCAGTTTTTAATGACTTGTTTTCTTCAGTTATCTTTTGTACTTCTTTTTCCATTTGACCAATTCTACTTTTTAAGAAGCTGTTTTCTAATTCAATTTTTGTCTTTCCTTTTCAAAGCTGTTGATTCTCTCTTGCATACCTCTTATTTCTTTTCCTACTTTTTCTTCTACAACTTTTATTTGACTTTTAAAATCCTTCTTGAGCTCTCCCAAGAAGGCATTTTGGGTTTTAGACCACTTTGTATTCCCCTTTGAGGTTTCAGATTTGGGTATATTGACAATCCTATCCTCTTCTGAGTTTGTGTTTTGATATTCCCTATCACTATAATAATTCTCTGTGGTCAGTGTTCTTTTTTGCTTTTTGCTCATTTTGTTTGCTTATTTTGTGGCTTTTAAAGTTGAGCTCTCCTGCTGGAGCACAAAGAGCACTGTCCCAAGCTTCTTTTGCCGGGGTTCAGGGCTTGGTCACTAGCTTTGAGCCTGGGGCCTCAGGTGCAGCTAAAAGAGGCTATAGGTGTCTGGCAGGTTATCTGGTACTGAGCTGGGGTCCTAGTGGTGGTGCCTGGCATGTGTTGAGACCAGGTGGGTGTTTTTCTGTGTTTCCCTGACTATGCTGAAGCACAGGGGGGTCCACTACTGGAGTACACCTGCCCAAGGGGCTGTGCTGGCATCCATGGTAGTTCTCTGAGCTAGAGTCGGCTGATCCCCCTGGCTGTTCTAAGGCATGTGGGGGAGTCCTGGTGTTGGTGTTTCCCTGATCCCCCGCTCCAGGGCTCAGTATCTCCCACTGGTTTGTTGAGGTGGAGCCTGCCACTGGCTTGCTGGGACACTTCCTGTCCTGGACTGCACTCCCCTTTTATGAGAGACATGGACGTTATTTGCTGAACATCTAAGTCTCCTTGATGAAGAAGACTGGTTCACCCAGTCTTCCCACTGGTTCCACTATTCCAGGATCTGTTCTGGGGTGCTGTTTTATGGGTGTTCAGAGATGAGAATGGGAGAAGGACAACAATCTACATTCCACCATCTTGGCTCCTGGAAGTCCCCTTTTCCTTAAAGTTTTGAAGTAAGGTTCCCTCACCCCCTACACACACACACACACACACACACACACACACACACACACACACACACACACAAAATTTGGCTCCAATCAATGTCTTTATGGATCCAATGTAGTGAATTCAATATCAAATAATATCAAATCTATTGTTTGGCTTCCTCTGTAGAAAAGCAATTGGTTGGTTTAATTTTTGCATATCTATTATTGTTTTGCATGGAGCAGAGGTGGCCTCTGCTAAAGGGGGATTTTCTGAGCCCAGGTGCTGGAGTCAGATTTGAGGCACCAAAGAAATTGGGTTCTTTTGACTGTCACTAACTTCCTACAACTTACAGGGCAAATATTTGCTGTCTTCAGTTAGAGATTAGCCTTTCTCTGCTTAGTCAGAGGATTGAACTTAGAGCACTGGGTAGAAGTTGAACAGAATCAGATTCCAATTTAATATAAGGAGGAATTTCCCAGTATTTAAGCCTTTGATTATTTTTAACTTTTTTTTGGAGGGGGGAAGGCATGGCAATTGGGGTTAAGTGACTTGCCCAAGGTCACATGGCTAGTATGTGTTAAGTGTTTGGGGTCAGATTTGACCTCAGGTCCTCCTGACTCCACAGTCAGTGCTCTATTCACTGTGCCACCTAGCTGCCCGAATTCAAGCCTTTTAAAAATCAGAATCTTATCTTAGTAGATAGTGAGGTTCCAATTCTTGGTGCTGTCCAGACAGAGGTTGGCTCATCATTTGTCCAAGCTTCTAGCATGAGGAATCACACTTCAGTTCAATACAATATTGAAGAAGTATCTTTTTGTGTAATCATATTAAATAAGATAAAATTTGTAAAGTGCTTGGCACAGTGCTTGGCACAGAGTAATACATCTTTGTTTCTTCTCTTCCCTTCCCTCTTTTGTGCTAAATGACAACAGGGGAGATTAAAAAGTAGCTTTGACATGTCCTTGCTCACAAGCAGCTAACAATATGATGGGAGGTGATATATACAAATAACTGTAATTCACAGAAGAGTAAAATAAGTGCAAAGGAGATATACAGACAAAATATTTGGAGAAATCTGGGGAAAAAATTGTTTTCCCCTGTTGAATGGGGGAAGGGGATGTTATCATCAATGTATCATTAAAAGGTGACATCTGAGTTAAACCTTGAAGGGAGAGGAGAACCTCAATAAACGTGATACAACATGAAGAAAAGCATGCTATTAGACTAGTTGGCCAAATGTAATGATTACATTTAGGAATAGATAGGAAGTCCTACACTTGGTATCAACAAATTATTTCACAAGCTTAAGAGACAGACAACAATTGGTGAGAAAAAGATCTGGAGTTTCACAGGACAGCTATTTCCATAGGAGTCAACAATGTGATGTGGCAAACAAAACCCAAATATGACCCCAGACTTCATTAAGAGGGATTTAATATCCAGAATGACGGAGAGAAGAGTTTCATTGTATGATGTCCTGGTCATATCACGTCCAGAGGACTGTGTTCATTCTGGCATCATGATTTTGTAAAGGCATTGGCAGGATAGTATCCACAGGAGAATCCCCAGGATTTTGGAGGGCTTTGAAATCATGCCATTGGAGACTAAATCAACTGGGGATATCTATCCTAAAAGAAAAAATTCAGAAGTGACATAACTGTCTTCAGGCATTTAAAGGGCTTTCAAGTGGAAACATTTGATCTACTCTGCTTGGCCTGAACAGTATAACAAAGAACAATGGATAGAAGTTGCAGAGAAGTAGAGTTAGGCTCAATGAAAGGAAAATCTTCCTATTCATTTTTAGAGTGTTCCAGACCTGTGATTTTATCCATATAAGAGCACATCTATATGGAAATTCCCTCCACCAATTCAGTCAGTCAGTAAGTCAGTCAACAAACATTTATTAAATGTCCATTTTTGTGCCAGGCACTGTGAAAAGCAAAAAACAAAACCAGCCCCTGCCCTCAAGAAGCATTTATTCTAACAGGGGAGACAGCATGTAAATAACTAGATACATAGAAGAGATATGCAGAGTAGATGATGGTAATCCAAAAGGGGTAGACAATAGAAGCTGAGGGCACTAGAAGAAACCATTCAAAGGTGCTATTTGACCTGAGTCATGCAGGAAGCCAGGGAAACTAAAAGGTGAATGTGAGAGGGGTAAGCATTCTAGCCATGTAGATCAGCCAGTACAAAGTAAAGGAGATGGCAGATGGAGAGTTCTGTTCAAGGAACTTCAAGTAGATTTCTGTTGCTGGACTGTAGGGTGAGTGGAAAGAAGGAAGCAAGGCATAAGAAGTCTAGCTAGGTAAGAAGAAGACCAGGTTATGAAGAGCTTTAAATACCAGACAGAGGAGTTTCTATTTCATACTGAAAGCAATAGCAGGGGAGTCACTAGAGCTCATTGAGCAGGGGTGTGGGTGTGGGGTGACATGGTCATAAAGACTGGTTAGAAGGCAATAGGCCACACAAGAGGTAATGAAGACCTAGAAAGGAACCGTACCTGTTTAAGGAGAAGAAGATACATACAAGAGATGTTGTGAAGGTCATTGATTAGCAATGTGGGCTTAGTGAAAGGAGTCAAATATGACACCAAGTTTGCAAGCCTGAGTAGTATTAGGAGGATGGTAGTATTCTTGACAGTGACAGAAGAGTTCAGACTTGAATGTAATGGCAAGCAAACAAGTACTTAGCACGTTGTTTCAGTTGAGCTTTGCCCTTGATTATATCAAGTCTTTGTTAAGAAACAGAACTTGTGGGGGGGCGGAGCCAAGATGGCAGAGTAGAAACAGCTCGTCCAAGCCTCTCTGCCCCCAGATTCTCCACAAACTATGTAAAAAAAGGACTCTGAAAACCTTCTGGAGCCCCAGCACCCACAGAACGACACAGAGAAGCTAACCTCCCGCTGAGGACAGCCCAGCACCCTGCAGGAAGGACCAGCGCAGTGGTCTGGGAGCCGGCAGCGCGCAGAGCGCAGGAGCCGAGCCGAGCCCAGGTCCACGTGAGCCGAGGTTTTAGCCCCAGGGCGGCAGGGCCAGCAGCCGGCTGGAGGAACCCCAGAACACCAGGAACTGTGGCGACGCCAGAATTATCAACATAGACTTGCCTAGGACAAAGTAAGAGGTTAGTGTCCTATGGACTTTGGGACCTGTATTTGGGGAATGCGTCAGCTCCCTCCCCTGGGGGCTAGAAGCCGCTGAGGAGACACGCCATTGTGTAGTTTTCAGAGGCATTTCCGGCTCCCAGCCTACAAATCGTGGGGAGATCCAGCGATCAGTCTTGGGGGGTAATCGCTCTTGCTTTAACCTCCCTGGATCTGGATTGTGATCTAGGGTGGAAGTTGTGGGTGGGTTTACAGCTTGCCAGAAACGGAAGTTGCCCCCCACACGTTCGGGACGAAAATTCCTCTAGCTGGCCTTAAAGCCATAGTGTGGCAACAAGCCCAAAAGTCAAGCAATTAAGTGGCAACATGCCAAGGCAAAGGAAACAGAAAAATGCAACCCTAGACTCCTATTTTGGGGGCATAGAGCTGGAAAAGGACTGTGAGGTCAGAAGTCCTGCTCCAAAAGCCCCAGGGGAAAACATGAGCGGGTTGCAGGCCATAGAGGACCTTAAGAAGGACTTTAAAAATCAAATAAGAGAAGTGGAGGAAAAATTAGAAAGAGAAATGAGAAGGATGCAGGAAAAGTATGAAATGAGGGTCAACAGCCTGACTGAGGAAAACAACACCTTAAAAAATAGACTAACTCAAATGGCAAAGGAGGCCCAAAAGGGCGAGGAGAAGAATGCCTTAAAAAGTCGAATTTGCCAGATGGAAAAAGAATCTCAAAATTCACTGAGGAGATTCATTCCTTCAGAGTTAGACTGGAGCAAATGGAAGCTAATGACTTTATGAGAAATCAAGATGCTGTTAAGCAGATCCAAACAAACGAAAGATTAGAAGGCAATGTGAAATATCTCATGGGAAAAACCACTGACCTGGAAAATAGATCCAGGAGAGACAATTTAAAAATTATTGGACTACCTGAAAGCCATGATCAAAGAAAGAACCTAGAAATCACCCTTCAAGAAATTCTCAAGGAAAATTGCCCTGATGTTTTAGATCCAGAGGGCAAAATAGAGGTTGAAAGAATCCACCGATCACCTCCTGAAAAAGATCCCAAAAAGAAAACTCCCAGGAATATTATAGCCAGGTTCCAGAATCCCAAGATCAAGGAGAAAATACTACAAGCAGCCAGGAAGAAACAATTTCAATATTGTGGAAACACAATCAGAATAGCCCAGGACCTGGCAGCTTCTACACTGAGGGATCGAAGGGCATGGAATATGATATTCCAGAGGGCAAAAGAACTGGGAATGAACCCAGGGTCACCTACCCAGCAAAACTGAGTATTTTGTTTCAGGGGAAAATATGGTCATTCAGTGGAATAGAGGACTTTCAAGCATTCTTGAGGAAAAAACCAGAATTGAATAGAAAATTTGACACCCAGACACAAGAAGGAAGAGATGCCTGAGAAGGTAATCAGGGAAAAGAAATCAAAAGGAACTTATCAAAGTTGAACTATTTACATTCCTATATGGAAAAGCAATATCTGTGACTGATGATATCTTTCTCACTATGAAAATAACGGAAGAAGGGGGTGTGGTCATATGAATACATATGTGAATGTGTGTGTATATGGTTACAGTTATATATGGATAGAGGGCATAGGTTGATTTTGTTGGGAAGGGAGAGTACTCAAGGGATGAAATTATGAGGTGAGAGAGGAAAGTGGCAAGAGGAGATGGGGAGAGACATGGTAGGGTAAACTATCTCATGTAGGGAAGTGGGTGCAAAGGAGGGGGAGAATAAGGAAGGCTAAAAAGGCAAAACCACATTCACATTGAATTTGGTTCAGGGAGAAAATGACATACATACTAAATGGATATCTCAACCTGCAGCAGGATAGGGGGAAGGGGGATGAGAGGAGGGATGATGGATGGGAGGGCATCCTTGGGGTGAGGGGAGGTTGGAAGTACCCACTATAGAAGAGGGACAGGATCATGTAGGGAATGGACCAGGTGGGGGGTGGGATGAGTGGGAGGGAACTATAAGCAGCCTTGTACAATATATCTACTATGATAATGTTTTGCATAGCTAGACATGTACAACATATACTGAATTACTTATATCCCAAGAAGGAATGGGTGACAAGGGAGGAAGGAAATGGATCTGAAATTCAAGGTCGTAACATTAAATGTTTCAAATATATATATAAATACTATTATTAATACTCTTTTGCCTATAATTGGGAGATAAGATGTGCAGGCATTGGGACACAAAGATTCATCTTCCTCTAATGGAAAAGTCGATGGGGGTATGGGAGAAGGTATGGGAGAGAGCAGATTGGAGGAAGCGATATCTTGTGGGACTACTATTCTGGGAGGTTGGGTAGGGGAATAATGGGGGAAAATGATTGTAACTCAAAATCTGGCAGAAATGAATGATGTAAAACAGAAGTTAATAAAGTATTTGTTTAAAAAAAAAGAAAAAAAAAAAAAGAAACAGAACTTGTGAAAACCACAGTGGGAGGAACTTGATGATGCAACAGGATGGAGTGGAACAGGGGGAGCTAATGACCACATATAAGGAGAAGCCCAAGCTGGGAGAGAGCAGAGCTGAGAAGGGGAACAGTTGTGGAGGCCAGCACTCTTTTTGTGTCTTCTGTTGGTGTTGATTTTTGTTTGTGATACTTTGTACAGAAGCCCTGGGACCTTTACTGAAAGCCCTGAAAGAGAATTTTCTGGTTTTCTGTTTTACAGAAGTCCTGGAGGAGGGTTTTGGAGGTCCTGGGACCGTATTGATGATGTGTGTTAAGTTTTCAGTGGGTTTGTGTTGATTTCACAGGTAGATAGTGAATTGATGATGGTGCCAGCAATGTGACTGAATGTTACTGTTAAGCTTTATCTTCCCAGAAACAGAAACTGTGAAGGACTTGAGGTGGACTAGACACTGTGGGTTTCAATATGGAACTGGACAAGGAGCTGGAGGAGGAGCTGAGAGCTGCCTACCTGTGAATCCAGGTGATGATTGGGTAGATTCAGGCAGGAGCTGGACCCATGGAAGAGGAACCATGGAATTTGGAAACCAGCCTCAAATCAAAATGAAAAGAGATCTGTTTGGGTACTTAATGCTGACTGAGAAGATCATGATTTACTGTGACCTAGGGGTGGGAGAACTTTGTACTCTGTACCTTGTATCTCTTAAGGATGATTGATTGGAGAATGACTGGAAACTAATCTCCAATCAAGAAGAAAGGAGACTTTTTGACTGAGTGATTAAGACAATATGACCTAGGGGTGGAGAACTTTGACCTTTGTACTTTGTGTCCTTTAAGGAGGCTTGCTCCTTAAAAATGATTGAGTTAAGTACTTACTGAATGATATCTTTTGTCTAAAACTATGTGGCCACTTTGGTGAAAACTATGTGGTCACTTTACTGATAAGCTGTTATGCTATAACACAGTGAATGTTGTACTTTGGTTTCTGTGAATGTTTTGCTTTAGTTTACTGCCGAATAAGTAGAGAGTTCACTATACCATGAGTTCAGAATCTTAAAGCTGTTCACAGTAGCAGTCCTCTGGGAAGCTTCTCGTGCTTGGCTTTACAGTGAGGAGGATTTGGTTGGAAAGATTTTGAGGTCTCTCTGGGACATGAAGAGTTTGAGATGCTTAGGAGACAGCTAATTTTAAATGTCTAAGAAGCAGTTGGAGATGTATCAGTATAAGTCAGCAGAGAATAGGGCTGGATATGTAGATCTGGTAATCATCTGAATAACTTGAACCCATGGGAATTGAAGGGATAACTATGGAGGCAGTATAAAGTGAAAAGAGGCAGTCCAGGGTGGAATCTTGGAAAATACTCATGGTTTTAGGGCATGACATGAATGAAGAATCAATAAAGGAAAGGGACAAGTAGTCTGGCAAATTGGAAGTCTTAGGAAGTTGAATAAGGCACTGAAGGTTAAATGACTTACCCATGGTCACATAACTATTATGTGATTTAGGGTTTAATACAGATTTTTGTGACTTTATGACTGTCCCTAAATCTAATATACCATGCTACCTTTCCCTAGTGATGAAACTATTTTAAAGGGATTTGGGTTTCTTTGGATGGTGTTAAGTTCCTCCTGGCTGAGTCCCCCCCTAGTCTTTAAGAAAAGGCCTAATAACTGCTTGTTGGGAGGGGTTTCTTGGTCCCATATGGTTAAGACTAGGTGGCCTCTAACTCTGAGAGACCATAATTATGTATATACTTGGAAGTCAACCAGAGGGAAAAGGGGAGTAACCTTGCCCTGAGTGGTCCTAGGTAGCAGAATTAGAAGCAATAGGTATAAGTTACAGAGACAGATTTCAGTTCAATGTAAGGAAAATTTTAATAATTAAAGCTGTGCTATGGATATGAGAGCTGTTGTCAGCAGGGTTTCCAGGCTCTCCCTTGTACTAACCTCTATTCTTTCCTCCTTCCTGGCCATGCCAAGGATGGCCACACTTAGCATCACTGAGCTTCCACTAGAAAGGAATCTACATTAAGGATGAGAGTTTCTGTTTTGATTTGTCTTAGAAAAGTCGTTGCTATGGTGGCGAGTCCATCTTCAAAGACTCCTGTTCACACTTCGTTCCACATGTCTGACTGTTTATATTCCATGTGTTAATGGGTGAGCTGTTAAGGAATAAGGAGAATGGTGGGGAGGATGCGTGTGTGTGTGTGTGTGTGTGTGTGTGTGTGTGTGTGTGTGTATGTGTGAGAGACAGAGAGAGAGAGAAAGAGAGAGAGAGAGAGAGAGAGAGAGAGAGAGAGAGAGAGAGAGCTAGCTAGCAACAACATAAGGGAGAGCTGGAGGACAGGAGGAGAATGTTCCAAGCCATCACTTTCTTCAGCTGGGTTGGCTGAGGATTTGCAGGACTGGGGATAGAAGTGGTTGGCACATAGGGCTTGATTGCCCAAGTGCATACTGGAAGGAACAGAGGTGGTGAAAGATAGCCAGCAACAGACCATCAACAATCATAAAATTATATTTCACAGTGAGTATATCCAAGAAATAAATATCCTTTTCAAGATTCCTTTGTTTTTGGCCAGGTATCTGACAAGTTTGGTTTCAGGAAATGTATTATCTCTACATTTATATGTTAAAGTAGGATCTTGTCACTGTTTTCACATCTAACTCATTGTGTAACTTTGGGCCTCTACTCTTTGGGCCTCAGTTTCCTTCTCTGAAAAATGGGGAAGTAGGACTCAATCATTAGTTCTTAACTTTTTTATTGTGTGTTATAGACACCTCTGGCACTCTGCTGAAGCCCATAGATCCTTTCTCAGAAGAGTGATTTTAAATGTGCACAATAAAATATATAGACAAACAGAGGAAAACAATGATAATGAAATATAGTTATCATATAATTCTATTACTTTTTAAAAACAAGTTCATGGACCCTATTAATAGAGGATCAAGAAGGTCTATGGTTTATTTCAAGTGCCTCTGAGATCTGATATTTGTTTCAGAGGGGCATGGCATAGTGGTCATTTATGAGTGATGCTATAAAGGGAAATTATTGCCTCAGGCATGGGCTGAATAATATCTGAACTTCTAGCTTGAGGATTTTATGACCTAGGTTGTAGATCATATAGATAAAGGTCATATAGGTCATATAAGGTCATTAGACCTAGGTCTGATAACATTCCTTGTTATTAGATCCCTTCCATTCTAGGACATAGACTGTAAGGAACAGAAGAAATCTAAATGCCCCTTTATTTTACAGATGGAGAAATGGAGGCTCAGAAAGGGGCAGTAACTCACCCAAGGTCATATGGCAAGTCAGTGGAGGAGTGAGATTAGAAACTGATGCTGCTGACTTCAAGCCTAGAGGCTCTTTCTCACACTGTTTCCACTTCCTGGCTTGTCGGGTTACACCCCCAAATTATTAGAGAGCAAAGACCAGTAAGTAGCTTGTGGAGCAGACAGGTGAGCTAGAGATTTTTCAAAGTCTAGTCCTTATCCCTCTGCTGCAAGGCAGCGAGTTTCTCTCACCCTCAGCTGTCTCTGTTTCCGTTTCCTTGGCATAAACAGGGAGCTTAGAGTTACATTAGGTTCTGTAATTACCTGAATCTACAATTCATTCACTGAGTCATTAGCATAGCACTTAGAGCAGCCTGATGCTGATAATTAGATACATTATAATAATCTCTTGGAGTTGCTCAGCTTGCTGTGCAAATACACAGCAAGGCTATTAGGAGGAAATAATTAGAATTTATTACACATGGCCCTGCCCTCATTCCCTCTTCCTAAATTCACCCCCTCCCTGTCGTCCCCTGCCAGGAGAGATCACAATAGGATGCTTAGCATAAGATGCTTTAATTACTAAAATATAAGCTGGGTCAATTATTATAATAGAATGTTAGAGCTGAAAGAGACCTTAGCGTGCAGAATGTAGAATGTCACAGCTGGAAGGGACCTTGGAAAAGAGGCCATGTGAGAGAGTGGAAAAAACTCAAAAGACCTGGGTTCCAATCCCAGTTTTTCTATTTATTATAGCTACAATGTCAGGCTGACCATTCCCCTAGGTAATTTTCTTGGGGCTGGATGAAATTATTTCAAGGGTCCTTTCTAATTCTAGTTTCTATGTAAATTTTCATCCTATAGGATATAGAACATTCATGCTAATGAATGGAACATGGAGCATAGAGCGTTAGACTTAGACTTAGAGTTTAGAGCTGGGAAGAACCTTGGACTAAAGAACATAGAATGTCAGCATTGGATGGGAGGAGTTTGCCCAGCAGGTGGAGCAGGAAGGGTGGAACAGAGCCCAGAGGAAGTTGGTCAAAACAGAGCTGAGAGAAAGGAAACAGGCAGCAAGCTGTGAGTGTTTGTTTGTGGGAAGGCCCTAAAAGGGGGAAGGCTTGGGGATGGTAGTGCCCTCTGAATTGTTATTGTTTTTATTATTTATTTATAAATATTATATTTATAATAAATCATTAATAAAAAATTTAAAAATCCTTTTACTTATGTTTGTTTTGTTGTGAGAATGGGTCTCCTTTCTTGACCAGGCTGAAAGTATATTTGTTACTTATGGGCTGACCCAACAGTGGATCTGCACAGAAACTTTGACCAACTCCATTTCTGACCTGGTCCAGTTCATTCCTCCTCAGGGAGACTGGTGGCCCCTGCTTCTGAGTGCTTAACATATTGGTGCAGGACTTATCATGGATACCAAATCACCTTTATCTTTACTACATCTCAAAACTCCTTAACTCAAGCAATTCACCAGCCTCATCCTCCTTTAGTAGCTGGGATTACAGGTGTGTGCTACCATGTCTAGCTACTAAGGTCATTTTTAGCTTTAGTACTCTATGCTCTACATTCTAAGGTCCCTTTTAGCAATAAGATTATATGATATTGTAGCACCAACATGATATTCATAATGCCTATGGTGGCTATGAATATGCCAGCATAATGCTGAATTGCAAAATATAACAGAATCTCCACATATAAGAAAGAACCAAAACATTTATTCAAACAACAGAAAGCCAAATCCCAGCACCAGAAAGCCAAATCCATAATTGCAACAAATAAATCTATCCAAAATAACAGTGCAGGGGGCACTGCCATCCCCAAGCCTTCCCCTTTCTAGGGCCTTCTCACAGCTTGTTGCCTGCTTCCTCTCTCTCTCTCTCTCTCTCTCTCTCTCTCTCTCTCTCTCTCTCTCTCTCAGCTCTAACTGCTCTGATCAACTTCCTCTGGGCTCTGTTCCACCCTTCCTGCTCCACCTGTTCCATGCTTCCTCCTCCCACTGCAGACTCATGTGACTCAGGCTTCCATGTGTCTCAAATAGGTCACATGGGCCTATTAATGGATGGGAAAGATCTTCCCATTTACATTGCCATTACGGATATAAAGTCCCATCCAATGCTGACATTCTATGTTCTTTAGTACAAGGTTCTTCCCAGCTCTAAACTCTAACGCTCTATGCTCCATGTTCCATTCATTAGCATGAATGTTCTATATCCTATAGGATGAAAATTTACATAGAAACTAGAATTAGAAAGGACCCTTGAAATAATTTCATCCAATCCCATAGTAAATAGTAGATAGAATGCTAGGTTTGGAAGGAACAAAGTACATGGCATTTTAGAAGTAGAAGGTACCTTAAAACAAAGTATATGGCATTTTAGAAGTAGAAGGTATCTTAAAACACCCCACAATTCCAAGTAATGTAACTAATTACATACTCTATGCTCTGATATCTCTAATGAATGAGAATGTTGCTTTGATTGAATTACATCAATTAATTAAAGGTGCAAAGTAGGTGTTAGTAAGTCCTTAAATTGTGAAGAGGGAAGTGTTTTAAGTCATTGAATGAAATAAAGTGATGTTGCAAAAGAAATGTGTTGGGATTGGCTGAAAGAATTAGAAACATCTCAGGCTGCATATATATATATATGTATGTAATGTGTGTATATGTACATACATAATATACATGCATATATATAAGAGAAGGGATTTGAGCAGAAAGTAATCAAACTTTAGAAGCACTTTGAAGAGGTATACCCCTCTCATCAAATGTGTTGGGGAGTAGGGGCATTTAGCCTAGAGGGACTGTTACACTTAACCTCTTTTCCCTTGGACCACAACATTCCCTTGTGAACTTTTTTTAAACCTTTTTTTTGGAGGGGGGAAGGTAAGGCAATTGGGGTTAAGTGACTTGCCCAAGGTCACACAGCTAGTAAGTGTGTCAAGTGTCTGAGACCAGATTTGAAATTAGGTCCTCTTGACTCCAGGGCTGGTGCTCTATTCACTGCACCACCTAGCTGCTTCCCTTCTGAACTTCTAAAGGTCAAAAGATTTGGACTTTCATCTGGGTTCATAGGAGTGTTCCTGAGCATCAACAACTTATGTCAATGTTTGCCTTGTGAGCCAAGGGACATGCCAAGGACAGACTAGATACACAGGGAAAGGCAGCTTCAGGAGTCTAAAAAAGGCACCTATCCTAGGAACTCAATAGAGAGCTCTATCTGAAGGGAACTTCATAAGTCTCCATAAAGGGAGTAAAGGACTTCTACTTAGTAATTCAGTGCTAGGATCTTAGCCTTTGGCCACATGAGCTCTCGAGGCTTGAGCCCACTTCTCCCTAAACTGTATGTCCTTGTGGGAGGGTGTGTACCCAGTTTGTGGCAAGTATTATTAATGATAAGCCACCATACACCACCTTAGTAAATAACCATTTTAAAACTAATTAACTCAGAATGATTAATAATCAGGGGCAGCTAGATGCTTTCCTCACCTGCAAAATGGGGACAAATTGGAAAAGGAAATGGCAAACTACTCCAGTATCTTTGCCAAGAAAACCCCATGAACAAAATCCATGAGGTCATGTAGAGTTGCACATGACTGAACAATAACAAAAATTGATAATCAATTGGGACTGGTTGGAAGCTTATTAGTGGCACAATTGAAACTGGATAGAGTTACCCTTAAAATCTGGGGGGAGAGGTAGTAATTGCTCTCTAGAGACTCAGCCTGCCAGTAGCAGTAAGAGAGTGAGGCTAGATGTTAGGCTCATTGCAGGGGCTTTATCTAGGGTAAATTTGGGGCCCCTTTCATTTGAGGAAACCTACTGGAGAGATTTTCTACCTGACTGTTATTATTGGACAGCCAAGAATTTGGAATCCACTAACAAAAAATTAACCTTCTCCTCCTCTTCCTCCTCCTCCTTCTCCTCCTCCTCCTTTTTCCAGTATGTTTCCTTGACTCTAATAAGCTTCTTTGTGATGTTTTGCTTTTTTTGGAGTGCAAATACTAATATCTGTAGTATTGCTGTAACCATTCATATCCAGACCACCCAACTGCTCAGTCACACATTGCAGCTACTAGGAACAAAAAGAATTTTGCATCACAGATTTTTGCATCCCTAAAATGTTGGTGATCACCTACAGCACATTATGATAGTTCATAAAAGTTCTCTGCCACCCTTGAGAACTTTGTAAAATGATGTTTGTTAAGTTGTATCACTCTATATTTGGGAGTAGGGGAGAATGTTAATCTCTGTATTTAGAGTTTTCCCAAGAGTCTTTAGTATAAGGTACTGGGGTCATAAGGTACTAGCTTATTAGGGAGCTAGCCAAGATTTGGGATTATGGACCAGGAGCACTCCAGTTGATTTACTGAAGACAAAATTGTTAACTGGGCTACAAAATGTAGAGTGAAAGTGGGAGGTGTCCCATACCTCCGAACACTAATTATACTAACAAGATGCTCTATGTCCTGAAGCCTTTGTCAAATGGGAATACCTTTTTGATTTGGTGACAGTATCAATCAAAAATGTAATCTAGATGTGAGAAAATCCTCAATTTCGGAAGAATGTAGTGCTTTAGAGCTATTAGAAGAAATCAGGAAATTATTAGGATTGGTTAAAAAAAGTGGACATATCTCGGGGTCCATGTATACCAAAAAAGGGATTCAAACAGGAAGAAACCAAGTTTCAGGAGTACCTTGAGAGGGCAGATCCCTTGAACATGTACCAGAGAGCTTGGGATGGGGATTGGTAGTGAATCCAGAGGGACTATTGCATTTGCCTTTCCCCGCCATGGACCAGAGGACACCCTTGTGAACTTTAAAAAGTCAGAAGATTTGGACTTACTTGTGTGTTGGTAGCAATATCTCCTGAAGTTCAATGGCTTAGGTCAGTGTCTGAATTGGGATGTGAGGGTCACACCAAGGACAAATGAGACCCACTGAGGAAAGACAGCTTTGAGACTCTACAAGGGCACTGACCCTTGTTGCCTAGCAAACTTAAGGGGAACTTAATGAGGACTGCATCTATGAAGGGGAAACAAGAACTCCCATCTAACAATAAGCCACACTAAACATGGGGCTACTTGCTCCTTGGACTCTCTACATACATGTACTTTCTGATCTTAAGCCTAATCTCCCCTAGCACCTTGCATATGATATGCATAGGGGAGTATATCTCAGAATTTTTTTTTGAGGGAAGGTTTTGTAACAGTTGTTCCTACTATAGCACCTTAGTAAATATCATTTTGAAAAACCTAATTGATATTAACTGATTGGTCAATTTTAGGGAGCACACAGGATGAGTGTTTATAAGCAATAGTACTACAAAACCAACCCTAACTTCTCAGGGTCCCTAGAACACTGAGAAGAAAAGTATTCAGCTGCCCTTTGGGGACCCAGTATGCCAATGCTAGTGGAAATTGGAAGAGTGAGTCAGAAGAGATGTGTATATATGTATATTTATGTATGTGTCTATGTATACATGTATATATTGATACAAAGGTTTTCTGTGGAGTCATACTTCAAAAACTATAGCTTTTAACCTTTTCTCCACCTACCCACCCCCACTACCCTAGGCGAACGTACTTTTAATAATCAAAAATCACACATATTTACCATATAAATATATACACATATATGATAAATATGTATGTGTATAACATAGGCATGTATATGTGGGTATGCACAGAGGTGTGCACACATATATAGTGTATATACATGTATATATTCACATTTTGTATGTGCATATATGTGCACTTATCTATATATATAGACATACATGTACACAGTAATGTCTTTGCATATATAAATGTGTGTATATATGCACATATATGGGCACTATACATATGTATGCATATATATGTATTTTGAAAATCAACATTGATTTCTAATTCTATTTTGGTTAAGACAATCAAGCTAGATTTAATATTCCCCCTCGCTGTTCCTTACCCTCATTTAAGTTTACTCACTTAACCTTAGGTCACTTGGGTCATGATTCTATTCCTGGGTCTTGTATCTCCTTCCCCTGTCTTTTGACTTTTATCTCTACCCTAGTGACTTCACCCCTCACCCACATTCCAGAGAAACTTGCTTAACCTAAAGGTGAAGCCAATTCAATCTAAACTGTTATGGCAACTCCCAAATTCCTTGAATCCCATGTCTTGTTTTGTAGTTAAGGGGGTTTCAGATAGGGAGGTCCAAATGTTGTAAGAACAAGATGATGTGAGAGATTTTTACTTTCTAGCCAATCAGAAGACATATCTGTGCTGCTCAGGATTTTGCTTTGTGATCTTGTTGATCACTATAACTCAACTCTCACTAGGGATCCTTGGTCCTTAAGAGACTATCGATCCCATTTATTGGCAATGAATAGCCTTGTTAATAAATGGATCATGCTCAGAATTTTGTTTCTCAATTACTCTCATGACAGTATAAATGTGTATATGCACATGCACATATATGTAATATCACCTCTGGATCCACACAATAAAGAGTATTAGACCTGGAGAGGACCATAGAATCTTAGGAGGCATCTAATTCAATTCTCTAATTTTCAGATGAGAATAATTAAGCCATCATATGAAATGATATGAAAAACTCAGTGTATTAGGAAGACTTAGACATAAACTAACACAGAATGAAGTAAACAGCACCAACAAAATAATGTTGCATATTAACCACAATAATGTAAATAAAAGATGTCAGAATTCTGATCAATGCCACAACCAATTTTTATTTCAGAATACTGTCAATGAGGCCTGCCATCCTCCTTCTGAGGGCAAGTGCTAGATTCCAGTGGCAGAGAAAAACTTATGTTTTCAGACATGCCCAATGTATTGGTTTGTTTTTTTTAGTAATGAATCTGTTATAAGGGAATTTATGTAGGGGTTAAGGAGGATGAGACTGTTGAGAAGTGACAGCAATAAAAATATTTATATTTTTAAAGTAATAAAGAAAATGAAACCAAAAGAGGTGAAATGATTTGTTTTCAGTCATGCAGAGAATTGGTTGAGTTTCACCAGCAGGCAGTTGAAAATGTAAGACTGGACCTACAAAGGAAATGTTGGTGCTATTGATCTAGAATGGGGACTTGTCTTGGTTGAAGTGATAAATGAAGTTGTGAAATTTGTTGGGATCTCTAAGAAGCTAGTCTATGCAGAGAAAAGTGGAGGGCAGAGGAGGGAACCTTGGGAAAACAATTTAGGGGTATATAGCAAGAAGAGGAGATAACAAATGAAAAAAGAAAGAACAGTCAAAATAGAGACCTGGAAGAATGAAATACCAGATAAGCCAAGGAAGGGAAAGAGAATCCAGAAAGAAGTGGGGTAGACAATAGGATCAAAGTGTACAGGGAAGACAAGGGGGAAGTCTGAAAAAAAAAGTTACTGAATTTATCTAACAAAGATCATTAGTGACTTTATTGAATGAGTGAGTGAATGAATGAGAAAGTGAATAAATAAGAATGTGAGTGTATTTATTATTTATCTTATGTATAGCATGTTTGTACATACCTGTTTGTATGTTGTCTTCCCCATAAGACTGTAAGCTTCTGAGGGCAAAGACTGTTTTTTGCCCCTTTGTAGACCGAGTGCTTAGCTCTGGCACATAATAGATGTTCAGTAGATGTTTATTGATTGAGCAAATAAATGAAAGTGAATAAGTGAATGAATGAATGATTTATGAATGAACGCTACTTCTCTGCAGTTCTTTCAGCTTTGTTATGTGTCTCTATTCCCATTTTTCCTCTACTCAGTTTTTTTAAAGCATAAGTTTTCTTCTATATTTATTTGTTCATTAGTTAAACAATCTGGAAGCTTTCTGGGGAGAAAATCATATGGAAACTCTCCCCATGATGCTTGAGAGAGAAAGCACATTGATGTGTTTGCTTGATGTATTTATTTATGCTTGAATTGAAAGACTCCAAGTTCACATTTTTCTTTGATGTCTACACAAGGCTTTTGCCATATGCCCAAGGAGGTAAAAATGAAGAGAAGTGGGCTTCATGTACCTCTGAGATCCCCTATTGCTGCAGTGCAGGATTGTCACACCCTGGAAAATCTGAATTGTAGGTGCTCAGAGCAGGAAGGGACCTCCGAGGTTATCTAGTTCCAACCCAAAGCCAAATCCTCCTCTGATGTGTGTCACTGATAGACTCCAAAGATCAGGAGAACAAAGCAATTAACACTTGTATGTCTTCTTTTACTTTAGGTTCCTCATATTTCCATTGAAGTCTTCCCCCATTTCCTCCCTATGTTGTGGGGATGACCTTGGACTCTCAAAGACTGTGCCAATAGAACAAAAGCACTGACAAGTCCTACTATGCTGTAAAGGCATGCATTGGCCCACATGTCTGCATGTTATCCAAGGTACAACTGAGTGTGGAGAGGTTCATGACCTGACAGTCAACCATCAAGGATGGACTTTTCAAACCATAGCACCTCATGGAAACATTTACTGAAGATGAAAGGCTGTAACCTGTGTTGGTTGTATCTCAAAAGAATTATAGATCTTTGGGGTGCTGAAATTGAATTAAGATCTTTTCCCTCCCTACTTGGCAGGACTGTTTGTAGATTTTGTAGACCTATGCAAATGTAAGTTACTAGGAGCAACAATAGAGTATAGTAGCATAAATGGTAATTTTCCAGTCCAGTTAATTTAGTATTTACTATTGTAACACCCTCTCTGGACTACCTTTCCAACTTGGCTCTCACAGGCTCGCATGTTTGGGCCCTGGGGGACAACTGCTCACAGATTTCAAAGCTTCTCTGTGGATTTGCCCTCCTAAAACTATAGCTATTGGGGTGGATAGATGGCGCAGTGAATAGAGCACCAGCCCTGGGGTCAGGAGGGACCTGAGTTTAAATCCGGCCTCAGACACTTAACACAAAAACTAGCCATGTGACCTTGGGCAAGTCATTTAACCCCAATTGCCCTCCAAAAAAGCAAAAAAAACAACAACAACAACAACAAACTATAGCTATTAACCTTTCTCTCTTCACTCTCCCTTCTACCAGGTGAGAATATCTTTAATAACTATTGAATAGGAACAATTGGCTCAAAGCCCAAGACGTTTACTAAGATGTTAATGTAAGGACAGTAACTACAAAACATTCTCACAGAACAGGTGTACTCTTGTACACAAATACCCCTAACATTTGTGAGAAGATTGGTTACACACAATACAGTGTTAGTGAAGTCATTTTGTACAGATAATAGTAACAATAATAATAAAAATATTTATATAGTACCTCAAGATTTGCAAAGCATTTACACATATCTCATTTATCTTGTTATTGCATCTATATTATGCAAATATCATCTCACATAAGCCTACAACAATCCTAGTAGGGAGGTGCCTTTTCTATGAGGAAACCAAGGTTGAGAGAGGTTAAGTGACTTGCTCAGAGTCACACAGCTAGTCAGTATCTGGAGTTGGATTTGAACTCAGGTCTTCCAGACTTGGTTCAGTGCTTTATTAACAAGGCAACCTAGCTGTCTAGCACCTGAGACCAAGACAACTCATGCCTCCAGTACTGCAGGGTCCTTCTTTATCTCATGGTGTCCTCATGCTTTGCCCCTCTGGGAACAGTCACTCAGCTGTGTTCCCTGGGTTTGCCCCTCTCTGCAACTCAACTCAACTTCCAGGACAAGTTCTCTTTTAAATAAAAAATGACCTCTCTTCTTTGCTGCCAGAGGCCTTGCTCCTTAAAGCTACCTCCTGCTCTGAGGTACGCTGCTTCTCTGTGTCCATTGTGGGGGTATGTGCCCCTACTCCCTCCTTGAACTGCTTAATGCTCTGAACTATACATCTGCTGGATTTAATGTTGATGGGCATATAGCTCTATTATAATGTGCCATGGCCAATAAGAGGGAGTAGAGGAATCTTCCCATCTGTGATGCCCTCTGGCAGAGGTGCAGGAATCACATCCCTTGCTCTGCTCCCTGCCTAGAATTCCTAGAATTGTTTATCTCTAGGGCTTGGCAGGCTTACTTTATAAAAGGTCTCCGGGGGCATGCTCAATTTTCACCCCACCAGTTTCCCTCCCAATTCAATCAGAGTAAAGCAATGACAAGGTATCATTGTACTTCATTAGCATATTAATAATACCTGTTCTATCTGCTATGGGTAGCTAGGTGGTCCAGCAGATAGAGTGCCAGGACTGAAGTCAGAAAGACCTGAGTTCAAAAACCCAACACCCAATCACTTAACCTTTCTCAGCCTCAGTTTCCTCATCTGTAAAATGAACTAGAAAAGAAGGTGGCAAGCCAATCTAGCATCTTTGTCAAGAAAACCCCCAAAAGGGTCACATAGAGTCAAACACAACTGAAAAAAATTCAATAACTCTGTCTGCTGTCTGCCCCTTATTTTCTGTGATCAGCACTTAACACAGTGCCTGGCATATAGTAGACACTTATAAATGTTTATTGATTAATTGATCACATCAGTTAGGTGGTAAGTAGGGTAAGGAGGGCATGTATCCCCACTCTTCTCTCTCCCTTTCTTCCCCACTCCCACCTCAACACTCCCACACAAACTATGAAGAACTGAAATAATTTGGTGTTGGAAAAAGAGCAATGGATTGGGAGTCAGAAGAGCTAGATTAGAATTCCAGGTCTGCAACTCATTGCTGTGAGCAAGTCACCCTCCCTTAGTTTTCCCATCTATAAAACGGAGGATTTTGATTTGACTGCTTCTAAATCCCTTTTAGCTCTAAATCACATGAAACTTATTTGAATGATGTCAGCGTTTCACTTGGTTATTATTGGTTCCCTCCCGGGAGATAACAGAAATGTGTCTCTGCCTAAAGCATTAGGATGTTAATGCATTCTTTCATGAGATTTCATCAGTGTACAGGTTCCTTCCACTGAGACAAACAGCAGCCCCCTCTTCTAATAACCACCACTCCCATTACTAGAGCAAAACACTTTCTTCCTAATATCCCCGAGAAGGAGGTGATACAATTCTTCTTATCTCTATTTAACATATTAGTAAACTGGGGACTAGAGCTACAAGAGAGTCAGGACCTCTGGTTTCATCAGGACGGGAAAATCAGTCCCTAGGAGGAAACTCCCCTTGCCAAGGCAGATCAGTATCCGTTTGGCAACCAGAGTCTTAGAAAGTTGCCTGGGAGCATTGAGATGCTAAATGTGGTCATATATCCCATGATGTTCACAGGTGAACCTTGAATCTAACTCTTCCTGACTGAGAAGCTAGTTCTCAGGACAATGCCTCATTAACCAGAAAGGGGGATTTATTGAAGGCCACACAGTTGGCAAGTGTAAGCACCAAAATTTTAATCTATTGTCCTTTGATTCTTGAATTAGTGCTCCTTCTATACCATTCTGTCTCTAATAGAGGAGGCTCCTTTGTGACAATACCTTGATGGATAGGTAAGGAAGCTATAGCCTAATAGCAGTTTATTGTTGAAGGACCTCAGGTTCTCAGATCCTATGCCACATGATAGCATCCAAAGATGTCAGGACCCAGACTCATAAAGGTGTCTATCATTTAAGATACTGGGAGGAGCAGCATGGCTACTACATAGATTCTATCCAATTAGAAGAAGTATGCAAATATAAATGTACTGCCACCAAAAATCTCTTCTCTTTCTGTCACTGACCATGTTCTGCCTGCTCTTCAGTTTTGCAATGAGGAAGCTGATGTAAACAGGGTTAAGTGACTTGGCCAGGATCACACAGCTAGTACATATCTGAGGCTGAATTTGAACTCAGGTGTTCTGGCCTCCAAGCTTGGCACTTTATCCACTTCATCACCTAGCTGCCCTCTCTCTCCCTTTCTTCCCCACTCCCCACCTTGACACTCCCACATAAACTATGAAGAACTGAAATTATTTGGTATTGGAAAAAGAGCAAAAATGCTAAAAAAAATGTCATTTAATTTAAGAGTCTAACAAACATAACTTTAAAAAAGCTCTCCCAAGGAATTCTAAGCAATTTACCTTCCAGATGATAGGCATCAGGTCTTTTCCTGATTCTCCAGCTGCTAGTGTCCTCTCCACCAAAATCACCTTCTATCTATTTTGTATCTCTAGATGCACATGTTGTTTTTCTGATAGAATGCAAGACCCTTGAGGGCTGGAACTATTTGACTTTGGTCTTTGTATCCCGTGTACTAGGCACTAAATAAATGCTTGTTAATTGTTTGATTGAATGAGATAGGGAGCCCTTTCCCAGGTAAACTTTGGAGCTCAGTGAGATGCTATTTGCTATGTACTATGAAGAATAGATTGGGGCGGCTAGGTGGCACAGTGAGTAAGAGCACCGGCCTGGTGTCAGGATGACCCAGGATCAGTTCCAGCCTCAGTACTTAGCACCCACACATAAATAACTAGCCGTGTAACCTTGGACAAGTTACTTAACCCCAACTGCTTTAAAAAAAAAAGAGTAGATTAGGAGTCAGAAGACCTGGTTTCCAAATTTAACACACACAATCAGTGTGACTTCAAACAACTCGCCTTCTCTGAGCCATGGGTTTTTGATTTTTTTTTTTAAATCTACAGAATGAAGACATTGGAATAGATTATTTTTATGGTTGCGTTGTTGTTGTTTAGTCACATCTGACTCTTCATGACCCCATTTGGGGTTTTCTTGGCAAAGATACTGGAGTGGTTTGCCAATTCCTTCTCCAGCTTATTTCACAGATGAGGAAACTAATGTAAACAGAGTTATGTGACTTGCCCAGGGTCACACAGCTAGTAAGTGCTGATGGCCAAATTTGAATTTGGTTAGATGAATCTTCCTGACTCCAGACCCAAGGCTCTGTGCACCATGGCACCACCTGGTCCTTGTCCTTCATTCTCAAAGAGGACCAAAATGCCATCTCTCTGCTAGAATCAAGTTACAGTGTGTCCAACTGGCTGATCAGACTAATAGGAGGTTGGAATGCTCTACCATGGGTCAGGCACAAATAGTCCATGTGAACATTTAGGGTAGATTCTTTAAATCTGTGCATCTCACATTTCTTTTGAGCTCCTTTGATTCTGCTTTGCTTATAGATGAGGGCACTCCAGGCTGAACGGTCCTGTGTCATTGTCTCCCGTGTCACACAATAAATTCCAAAGTTCTGAAGAGAGACCTTGAAAATGTCCTTGTTATGGCTTCTTCTGACCACCATGTGAACGGCTGCCATGTGTAACTTCTCCATAAAATAGGTTTTTTTGGCAAGCATTTGTTTTGCATTTGAACAACATGACCAGCCCATCACAGTTGTGCCCTCTGCAGCAGAGTTTAAATGATTGGCATTTTAGTTTGAGAAAGGACCTTAGTCTCTGGTATTTTTCCTGCCAGGTGATCTTCATAATCTTCCTAAGGAAATTCAAATGGAAGCGATTCAGTTTCCTGGCATGGCGCTGGTAGACTGTCCAGGCACCACCTAGTGGCCCTTATGGTTGCTTTTATCTTATAATGGGAAAAATACTAGACTTGGAATCATCAGAACTCCAGACCCAATTCATGCCCAGCTCTTCCACTAACTAGCTGTATGACTTCAGGAAAGGGAAGGGCATTTATATAGCACCTCCTTTGTATCAGGGCAGCTAGGTGGTACAGTGGATAGAGTGCCAGCCCTGGAATTAGGAAGACCTGAGTTCAAATCCAGACTCAGATATTTTCTAGCTCTGTGACCCTGAGCAAGTCATTTAATCCTGTTTGCCTCAGTTTTCTCATCTGTAAAATGAGCTGGAGAAGGAAATAGCAGACTATTCTAGTACATTTGCCAAGAAAACCCCAAATGGGACCATGAAGAGTTAGATACAATTAATTGACCAATATATCTTTATATGTATATGTGTCAGGAACTGACAGTTTTTTTCCTCCTAAACAAATATTATCTTCTTTGATCCTCACAACAATCCTGGAAGGGAAGTACTCTTACTATCCCTATTTTCCAGATAAGGAAACTGAGGAAAAAACAGAGGTTAAGTCACTTCCCCAGAATCACACAGCTAGTAAGTGTCTGAGGCTGGATTTGAACTCGGGTCTTTTTGTCTCCAGGTCCAGGGTTCTATCAACTGCTTTGAAGCCATTTAATTTCTCTGGGCTGTGCATGGCTCATTTGTAGAAAAAACCCAGGGTGGTGGTGGTATTGGACCAAATGATCTTTAAGGTTCCTACCCTTACTCAAAAGAGTAAGAGGTTCTTCCTCAAACATTTCTGACATTTCCCCTCTACCCTTAAGCTCACTAAGGATGAGCAGTACAGATTTCAGAAGCCAAAGGTACACAGAAAGACAGTTGGCACACAGACAGACACAGGAAGCAACAAGTAATTAAAGAAAGACTTACAGAGCAGGCTGTGAATTAAACAGGAGTAGGTCGGCTACAGAGGAGCAAGAAGAATGTCGAAACAGAGGGGCAACCACTGAGAGGTCATCAGAGAGGACAGAGAAGCAGCCAAGAAGTAGCAGGAGCAATCCCAGAGGGATGCGAGGGAGGATGGGAGAAAAACACACACATACACAGATGTTAGTACACCTGGGGCAGGACACCTGGAAATGCCATCATACAAATCTTCAGAGCTGGAAAGGGATTTGGGATCACACAGGGAGAGATAAACAAAGGTATAATGAGATGACCAATGGATTCGAGGCCAATAGCTTGGGTTTGAATCTCATCTTTGCCCCCTACTACATAACCCTGGATAAGTTACTTAATCATAGGATTAAAAGTAGGAAGGTACTTTAGAAATCATTAAGTTCAATGCCCTAATTTTACTGATGACGAAATTTAGACCCAGTGAGGGGACTTAAGTTTCGCCAGGTAATACAATAATATTAGAAATAATAGAGAAAGCTAAGTGGCACATTGGATAGAGGGAAAGGCCTGGCATCAGGAAGATCTGAGTTCAAATCTATGCTCAGACACTTCTTATAGCTGTGTGAACCTGGGTCAGTCACTTAACCTTGTTTACCTCAATTTCCTCATCTGTAAAATAAGCTGGAGAAGGAAATGGCAAACCATTTCAGGATCTTTGCCAAGAAAACCCCCATTGGGTCACAAAGAGTCAGACATCACTGAAACAACTGAACAACTACATACTTACCTGATGTCCTTTCATGACATTAAAAGTAATGTCATTTACATAGCTCTTTGAGGTTTACCAAGTAATATAGATGTATATATAACATATATTCCTTTGGTTCTCAGAAAAACCCTGTGAATTGTCACTGTTACAATCCCCATTTTATAGATGAGGAAACTGAGCCAGAGAGAGATAAAGACAGTGAGTAATTGAGCCAGAACTTAAACTCAGGCCCTCTGACACCCAATCCAGAGATCTTTCTGATCTGCTCCATTACCTTCTTGAGTTTCAGTCTCCTTCTCACCTGTAAAAAGGACATGATCCTAATACTTGCATGATCTACCTGTCATGAAGAGAATGCATCATTGACTATAAAAGCTAAAGAAATATGAGTTGTTATTAAGCAAATGAATTACGTGTTTGCATCCGCATCACTTAACACATAGTAGGCATTTGATAATACACTCGTTCATTCAATCATTCATTCATTCATGTATAGTTGGTTTTAAATCCTGTCTCCACCTCCTGTGTGACCTTGAGCAAATTGTCCCATCTGCTGGGGTCTAGATTTCATCTGTTAAAATAAGGGAGGTTATACTACTTGGCTTTTATGTCCAGCTCCAAATGAATGATTGTATGATTCTAGGTTAATTACTCACTCTCCCTGGGTCTCACCTTCTTTAGCTGTAAAATAAGGAAGGGTTGGACTAGATGGCCTCTGAGGTCCCCTCCAGCTCTAATCTCTGGTGTTATGATACTATGTTAAGTTAATTTCTATTACAACTATTTAGAAGGAAGGAAGGATCATGAAAGTTGGAACTGAAAAAACCCTGGACTTAGGAATCAGAAGGTATGGTTTGTTTCTTAGCTCTGACACCTTCTGCCTATATGTCTATGGGCAAGTCCTTTTACCTCTCAGATCTTCAGTTTCCTCCTCTGAAGGGCTATACCTGTACTATCTCACAAGGTTCTTATAAGGTTCAAACGAGGTAAGATCTTTGTCATTGTTAAGTGTTATTGAAAGTTGAACCTTTTATTATCTTTCTCATGAGTCAGCCTGTTTACCAAATGTCCTGGGGCTTTCATTTATGACTGCCACCATGATGGTCCACTCACCAGACAAGGTAGCCAAAGAGGTTCTATAATTTCATCCCAGATAAATATTGACTTTGTCCCAAGACTCTGTCCCACCCTGAAGTGTTAATGTTTTAATATGTCACAGCCAGAGTGAAGGAATGAGCCTAAGATGAAAGTCTCCAGGCTACTTGTGCTTATTTCAGATACTCCAGATGTGGCTGTTGATCCAGTGTTCCTATGCCACTGCCCAGTTGCCCACTTGACACTCTTACCACAATGGCACAATGAACCATTCATGCTTCTTGCTGTGTGTCCTCAACTGAGGGACTCATCCATCTCCTGGTCAGCCAAGTTGCCTTCTTCACCATCTTCTGGGGCCCAGGTGGTGGCAGAATTCTCCAAAGAAGTTCTTTTCCTGCTATCTTTAATTCAGAAGTAAAGTACCAGCCTCAATGTAGGCCTTCAAATGTTTAAGATGTTTGGTGGGAGGGGAAAGGTAGGAGGGTTTAAGGATGGGAGGAGAGAGACATGGGACCTTATAATACAGAATGTTAGACCTGGAAGAGACTTTTTAAAACATAGAAGATTGAATGTAAGAGTTGGAAGAGGTTTTAGAACATAGACAGCAAAATATTAGTGCCAGAAGGGACCTTAGGACATAGAATATCAAGAATATCGGAAGTTCTTCAGAAGACAGAAAATAGAATGTTAGCTGTAGAGGGGATTTTAGAAAACACCTGGTCCAATATTATCATTTGAGAAAAGGTACAGAAACCCAGAAAAGGGAAATGACTTGTACAACCCACTGTGTGTCCTTAGGCCTTTTGTCTTTTCCCCTCTCTGTGCGTTAGTTTCTTCATCTTTAAGATGAAGTGATCTCTAAGGTAACCTATGCCTTTGATATACTGTGGTCATATAATTCATTCAACAAATTTTTAGCAAGTGCATATTAGAAGCATACACCATTAGAGCTGGAAGGGATCTTTGAGATCATTTGCTCCAACTTCATGTTTTATTTATCCATTTAAAATTTCCATTGATGTTTTTTGTTTTTTACAGCATCTTTATTTCCAAATGTATGTCTTCCCCCTCCCCTCTCCAGAGATCCATTCTTGTAAGAGAGAAAAAAAAAAAGAAAGAGAACATTTTTTCACACTACTAACACAATTCAGTCTGATATGCAACATTCCATACCCATACTCCTCCACATCTTCAAAGATGCTATGTTTTCTCCTTTCTTCATTGAGGTCATTATATAATGTTTGCTCATTATAGTTACATAAAGTTTAGTTTTAGGGATTTACTGGTTCCTTATATATAAACCTCATTTAACAAGGAGAAAACTGAAGCTCAGTGAGGGGACAAATACTTTGCCTATATGACCTTAGTTGATACTTACAACAGGTCTGTGATGAGATAGATTAATTATATTCTTCATTGGACAGGGGGAAAACTGGGTCTTGGAGAGGTGGAATGACTTTCTTAGATGACACAGCAAAGCCAGTGATGGAGCCATATCTTAAAGCCAGGGCTTCCCACCCCACAGCAAGCTTTCATTCCACTTTTCCAGGCTACTGTGGGCAGTAGCATCTTTGGCCTTCCTATAGCCAGTGGCTCTTTTATTGGGAACCAGGAAACTCTTTCACAGCATTAGGAGGGAATGATTCACACTCCCCCTACATCATGTGAGGGAAGGACAGCCATGATTTTCTGCTCCACTCAAGGAAATAAAGGCAATGAGGCAAGGAGCAGGCTGAGTGAGTGTGTGAGTGTTGGCTGAGAGCCTCCTCCTTGGCAAGTATCTGGTGGGAATTATCGACAGGAGACAATATGTTTTAATGATTCCTAGACTAATCCAGGGGCCAGCGGCTAGAATGCAATTAGTCAGCTCCACTAATACATTCAGCATGAGCAAAGGCTCACCCAGAATCAGATTATAAGATCCCCACCAAGCTATCCTGAGAGTGTCTGCTTTTTTAACTGAGACTCCAGACCAATGAAAAGGACCATTCATTTTGCTTTCCTAGGCTTTCTCTCAAGAACATACATATGTGTTGGGAAATATCTTCTCCTTGCCAGCAGGGTTGTCTCTGCCGACTAGTGTTCCGAGGCTCTGTTGGGCTCTTCCTGAAGAGCCAGTGGATTGGAGCAATAGCAGTGGGCTTTAGAATCAAGACACCTTAAGTTTGAGTCCTCGTTTTACCACCGTGTGGCCATGGGAAAGACATTTCCCTTCTTTGAGACTTTGTTTTCTTATTAATGAAATGGGGATAATAACACTTCACAGAGCTGTGGCTATTAATGATATAATGGACATGTAAGCACTTTGTAAGCAATTTAAAAACTATATAAACATCAACCAGCATTCTCCTTTATAATGCTAACATTAGATGTCACTATATAAAAATCAACCAGCATTCTCCTTTATAATGCTAACATTAGATGTCACTATATAAAAATCAACCAGCATTCTCCTTTATAATGCTAACATTAGATGTTCCTGGTTCTTAAAGGCTAAGCCAGATGAACACAAACCAGTATGTTCTACTAAGCTGGAAAGATTGAATATAGGTTCAGCCTTACAGTGCATGAATGAGGACTGAGAACCAGCCTGGAAAAGTACTGAAAGCTCCATACCCAGGCAGCTGGCTAGTGGGTGATAAATGCCTGCAGCAACTCAACCCAACATCTATTAAGGCATGAAGTGGTTACAACCTACATGAGTAGAAAGAGTATCCATACCAATGGAATGTGAATCTCTAGAAGTATTATATTGTTACTGTTGTTGCTGTTGTTGCTATTCTTATTGTTATCAATGTGAGATCAGGTGGCACAGGGCATAGTGAACTGGGCTTGGAGTCAGGACGACCCCAGTTCAAGTCTTTCTTCTGACACATGTGGACTGTGTGCCCCTGGGTAAGCTACTTAGCTTCTAAGTACACTAGGTAACTGTCTAAGACTCATACGTCACAGAGAAGTTATAGATATGCACAGGGAGAGGAAATTCCTTACTAGTAACTCCATATACTTATGAAATCACATTTCTTGTCTATGGTCAGTAATGATAAATGATAATATAATAATAATAATACCTGTCCCCTCTAGGACTTAGTGCATAAACACTGGCACACTAGGAGAGGGCACTGTTTTCTTTCTTAGGGTCTTCCCTTGATAATAAACACACATGTAACCTCGGGGCAACACTCAGACAAGAGACTAGTTGGTCTAACTTGGATCATTTCTCATCCATAGCCTCCCTGCTCAACCCACTTCCCCACTTCCCTAGTTGCCTCTATGCCTTATGAAGGATGGACCAGACTAGTGACACTGACCTTGCTCTCTGAGGACACAAGAACAGGACATGTCTCCTCGTCAGTACTGCAGAGACTGATCCAGAAAGACTTATAATCACATAAAGTACTACTTTTTTTTCCTCTGGACCTTGGTTTCCTTCTTTGTTAAATGAAGTTTTTCAAATCATACAGGATTATTTAATGCTAGTTAGCATCATTATTATAAATGAGAGGGTTGACCTTCACTGTGCTTCAACCCCATGAGACCCATGGTCTCTGTCATCAGCTTCTCCACCCACCATGGCCAACAAGGAAGCTACCTTTGATACATCATCAAAGATGTAGAAGAATGAGTGATCAACAAAGAATATAAAATATAGGAAAAATGCTCTTTTTCTCTATGACTTAGTGATGACCATACCTAGAGTGCCCAGCCTGACTGAATAGTGGCTTCCAGACATAACCAGATCTGAGGGGAAAGATTTCAGCATTCATCGACTTTTCCCGGGCACGCATACATCTTGTGATAGCCAGTGTGCAACTCCCCAGTTTGATGCCTCTCACTATGACAGTGAGGAAGGAGAATTTGGAGGCTTTGACTCAGTTAGTGGGGAAATTGAAACTGAAATTAAGATTAACCATGAAAGTGAACAGGGCCTGTTACATGCCGCAGAATCCTTGCATCATTACAACAAAGACTCCATTATTTTTTTTGTCCTTATTTTTAATTACACCAAACACCTTTCAAAACCAGACCCTTTGAGGGCATGTAACCAGACTTGCAGCTCCATGGACATCAAAAGGAGGGCTGTGGGCTGTCATGGAACCCAAATCTCAGTGGCCAATTGCTTAGTGCCTCAGATGATCTGATTGTGGGACATCAGTGCAATTCCAAAGGAAGGTAAAGTAATGGATACAAAGACAGTATTCACAGGACCCTTATCAGTAGTTGAAGATGTTTCTTAGCACCTGCTCAATGAATCTTTCTTTGGATTGGTTACTGACGATGAGAAGTTTATGATCTGGGAAACATGGTCAAATAATACTTGTAAACCAAGCCGCCCAATGGATGCCCACACTGCTGAAGGAAATTGTTTCTCTTTCAATCCTTATAGTGATTTCATTCTTGCCACAGAATCAGCTGATAAGACAGTTGCATTGTGGGATCTTAGAAATCTGAAACTTAAGTTACATTCCTTTGAGTCACATAAGGATGAAATATTCCATGGTTCAATGGTCTCCTCATAATGAAACTATCTTGGCTTCCAGTGGCACTGACTTCGCTAAATGTCTGGGACTTGAATAAAACTGGAGAAAAGCAGGGGCGGCTAGGTGGCGGCAGTGAGTAAGAGTGCGGGCCTCCTAGTTGGGATGACCCGAGATCAGATCCGGCCTCAGAAAATGAGCACCCACACATAAATAAAGACTAGCCGTGTAACCTTGAGCAAGTTACTTAACCCCAATTGCTTTATAAAAAAAAAAAAAAAACTGGAGAAGAGCAGGCCCCTTAAGATGCAGAAGATGGGCCACCAGAATTATTGTTTATTCATGGTGGTCACACTGCCAAGATGTCTGATTTCTCCTAGAACCCCAATGAACCTTGGGTTATTTGTTCTGTATCAGAAGACAACATTATGTAAGTCTGGCAGATGGCTGAGAATAGATCCAATGATGAAGATCCTGAAGGAAGTGTGGATCCAGAGGGACAGAGTTCTTAGATATGCCTGCACTGGTACTGCTTTTTAGATTCCCCTTTCTTCTCAACCTGAGACTGATTTAACATTGGTTTTGAGACAGACTATGGTTTTGTCCAGATATTCTTCTATAGGCACCTGTTAACCCAGAGAGTGAACGATTTCTAAATATTAGCTCGTGGGGGATGGGGGAGAAGGGGATTGACTCAGCAGAGTCACAGACCCATATTTAATTTTTTCAGAGAACTTTTTAAGAGCAAATTCAGCTCTAAAATCTGATTTAGACACAGGAAATGGAGTGTTTTATTTTTCTTCCTATGCTATAATTGCAGTTTTTCAGGCTAATTTAAGTAAAATTAGAATGGGGTAGGATTTATATCCAAGTAAGGAGTCTGAGCCACTGAGGTATTAGCATTGTAAGGTGTTTGAACTGTTTCCCTTGTTTATAGAGATTCAAAGACTAAAATTGGCATGGCTAATCCTCTAGGGTACAAATCATCCCTGTTGTAGATTGGCCTACCCCTGCTAGTTTCCTCTGTAACCAGTCAAAATTTCTTTTTAAAAATTTTTTTGTTTTATTTTTTTCCTTCTGTAGTGACTGTTTACCCCCTCCTTCCACTTCTCATCTGGTGGGGGTAATTTTTGTTCTTGAAGAAAACCATGACAGGACTTGATTAGCTCATCTGATTGGGGGGACAAGCAGTCATGTGAAATGTGAAAACTGTACCTGCAGAATATCTTTTTTCACATCATATAGTTTTGCTCTCTAGTATATTTTTGAGCTATGTTTTCACATTTTTTCTTTGATTTTTTTTTTAATCTTAGGACCACTGGGTTACAAAGAAAGTATATGTTTTTACCTGGCAGATGTACTACTGGTATACCACCCAGTAATCTGAAAACAGAACAATTGATAGCTGACATGTGCTTTAAAATTAATTTTGGACGGTTTCTTTCCTTCCTTTTTTCTCTCTTCAAAATAATTATTTTCAACAAATGCCACACAAATGGAATTAGTCCTTGACCACTCATTTTATATGATGTCCTTTGGGGTAACTTGTCCAATCAGCAGCCTTTTGCTGTCCATTACTAACTGTAAGTGCTTATGATAAAATAAACTGTTTTTCTACATAAAAATAAACACATAAATAAATGAGGGGGTTGAATCTCAGACCAGAAGAATAGTGGAAGGGAAATACTTCCTTCCTATTGGTAGAGAGGTGGGAGACTACACATAGGAAGTACTCTCAGATGTGGTTGATTTGTTGGGTGTTTTTCCTTAACTGTTTTAATGTTACTAAGGGAGGATTCAATGGGGAGGGGGGAGGGATACCAATCCAGTCAATCAAGTCAAGTGTTCATTAAGCACTTTACTCTGTTCCAAACAATCAATCAACAAACATTTACTAATATGTGCCAGCAATCCCTGACTGTGTTAAACTCTGGAGATACAAAAGAGACCAAAAATAATGCCTGCCCTCAAGGAACTCACAATCTAATGGGGGAGACAACAAACAAATGAATCTACACAAATAAACTATTCACAGGATAAATAGGAAATAATTAAAAGAGTGAAGGCACTAGAATTAAGAGGGGGTAGGAAAGGCTTCTTGTAAAAGATGGAATTTTAGGAAAGGAAGCCAGGGAAATCAGTAGGCGGAGCTGAGGAGAAGGCATTCCAAGCATGGGGGACAGCCAGAGAAAATGCTCAGAGTCAAAGGATGAAATGTCTGTGGATCAGACAGGAGGCCAGTTCATCGGACTGAAAAGTGCATGACAGGGAGTAAAGTATAAAAAGATTGGGAAGCTAGGAGGGGGCTAGATTACAAACTGCTTTGAATGCCAAACAGGATTTTGTATTTGATCCATTTGGCCATAGGAAGCCACTGGAGTTGACTGAGCAGGGAGGGAGGGATGATATGATCAAACTTGGAATTTAGGAAAATCACACTGGTGGCAGAATGGAGGATGAAATGGAGTAGGGAGAGATGTGAGGCAGGCAGAGCCACAAGCAGGTTATTATGATGGTCCAGGAATGAAAAGGAAGGGAAACTGCACTAGCAGTGGCAGTCAGAGAAGAGAAGGGGGCATATTGCAGAGGTGTAAAGGGGAAATCAGCAAGTCTTGGCAAGAGATTGGATTTGGGGTATGAGAGCTAGTGAGAAGTCCTGGATGACAACTGGGTTGTGAACCTGAGGAACCGGAGGCCGATCTTGCCCTTTATAGGAATAGAGAAGGTAGAGGGTGGAAGGTTTGGGGAAAGATAATGAATTCTGTTTGGGATATGATTAGTTTAAGACTGCCTACTGGACATTCACTGAGATGTCTGAAAGGCAGCTGAAGATGTGAAGCTGGAGGTCAGCTGAAAGGTTCAGTCAAGACAGTTAGACTTGAGAATCATCAGAATAGAGATGGTGATTAAATACATGGAAGCTGGTGAAATTACCAAGTGAAGTAGTGGAGAGGGTCCAGGACAGAACCCTGTGGGACACCTGTGGTTAGAGTGTGTGATCTGGATGGGGATCCTACAAAAGGACCCATAGAAGACATAGTCAGATAAGTAGAACGAGAACCAGATGAGAGTGTGGTCCCAAAAACCTAGAGAGAAGAGAGTATCAAAGAGGAGAGAGTGACCTCCAGTGTCAAAGGCTGCAGAAAGGTCAAGGAGAATGAGGACTGAGAAAAGGCCATTGGATTTGGCAACTGAGAGATCATGAATAACTTCAGAGACAAAGCAGTTTTGGTGGAATGGTAAGGCCAGAAGGTGGATAGTAAGGGTGGATATTAAGTAAAGAGAGTGAGAGGAGAGAAAGTAGAGGGACTATTGTGGATAGCCTTTTTTAAGGAGTTTAATCTACACAAAGCAGAAGGAAAAGAGGACAATAGTTATTGGGGAAAGAAGGATCATGTGAGGGTCTTTTCAAGATGTGAAAAATAGTTTTTCATTCTGTGTTTTAAGGTTCTGTCAAGCTCTGACATTCTCTGATCCTATTACCTATGAAATACCTTACTAATATTACCTGGTTCAGCATTCATTCTCAGTGACCTTGGGATTGCTCAGCAATGGGTGCAAAATCCAGTTCCTCCTACCATTGCTACTTCTTCCCTTCTAGCCAAAAGGAGACATCTTTGCATTACAAACTTGGGCATGCTTGTAGGTAGTAGGGAATGAGCTAGCAGACAGGGTGAAATTGAAAATAAGTAGGGATGACAGAGGGGACAATCTATTGGAGGAGACAGGATGAAATGGGATTACTCGAACAATTAGAAGGTTTAGACTTAGTAAGGAGTAAGACCACCTCATGACGTGATATAAGGGGTGCCGGGCATTTATTTACATGCAAGGCAATGAAAAAGAATGTGATGTAAAAACAAATGACATCAATAAAACTTTTTAAAAATAGATAAATAAATTACACACACACCTACACACACACATATATATAATATATATATATAATATATATATATATTCCCTTCCAGTTCCTACATTCTGTATTCTAAGGTGCCACCCAATTCTGACATTCTTTGTTCCTATTACCTCCAAAACAAATGTTACTGACATCACCTGGTTCAGCATTCATTCTCAGCATCTAGGGACTGCTCAGCAGTGGGTGGAAAATCTATTTCCTCCAACCATTGCTTCTCCTCCCTTCCTCCAAACTAAAAGGAGCTGCCCATGCATTACAGGCCAAAGCTAAAGGCAGATGGACTTGCTGCTTCATGATATTACAAAGGCAGCAATCTTCAATAGCCAAAGAGATAGCACCTGCCCCAGCCAGTGTGGAGGCGGTTATGCTGCCATAGTGTTCCACAAGAATAGATGCAAAGAGTCCCCCATCAGACCTATTTTTCTCATCAGCTGGGACTCAGCCTACACAAACATCACACAAATAGTAAGGGAAAGGTTTCCCAACAACATAAAGGAATTTTGAAGTTACATCAGGAGGATCAGAGAATTATGGAATATTAAAGTTACAGGAGACCCTGGAATACAGAATAGGGGATTTGGAAGGAATCTTAGGACAGAGAACCTTGAATGTTGGAGCTAGAAGAAGAAGGTTTGGGCTGGAAGAGACCTTAGGATAGAGAATACCAGAGTAAAAATTCAAGAATATAGAACTTAGACTATTTTATCTAGATTTCAAAGATTTTTCTAGTCTAAACCCTATTAGTGTATTGAGGGAAACTGAGGCTCTTAGAAAGGAAGTGACTTGCTTAAGGTCATACTGCTTGGTTGTCTCTGAGCTCAGACTAGAACTGTGTATTTTAATGTCTGGAATTCGGATTCTCCTCCCATCCCAGAATGTTATAGTTTTCTTTGTTGTTTTTTAGCTGAAAACATTTTTGCATTGTAGATGCATATTAGAAAACTTTAAGGATTTCCGTATCTGTGAAATCACATGGCAAAGCTGTTAATTATACTTGGGTGGGGGTGGGGTGGGAGATTAAGGGGGCGGAGATGCCAAAACTTAAAATGCAGTGAGATCACAACTGTCTTTGCGAGAACATATGCTTGATCACAAATATTGGCACAGCCAGTCCAAGAAACTGACAGGCAGAATCATTTAGAAAGCAGTGGGCTGTTAGTGAAAGAGCAATGGGTTTGGAGTTAAAAGATGTGGATTTGAAATTAGACTTCTTACTTCTGGTGATGTCTCTAGGCCTGAGTTTCCCCACTGGTAAAATAAAGAGGCTGGATTATGATCTCTATAGTTCCTTCAGACTATGAAAACAAAGAGGGGAGGAGGAGAATTCTCTATTTCTTAAACTTTTAATTTTACTTTTACTTTTTTTTTATTAATTGATACCTCTTTACAGGGGTAGGAATAATAATGCCTTTTCATCTGATAATGCTTTCTCACTCATTATCTCATTTGTTCTTTGGAACAGCCATTGGACATATGATAGCACATCGGACATTGTAGGCATTGGGGGGAGGGGGTGGGAGATTGATAATAAATATTGATTGATTGAATAGATCATCCACTTTGTAGAAAAGAGGCTTTTCAGGCAAGAAGGGAAGTGACCTGTTTTAGGTCACACAACAAGTGCGTGATAGAATAGGGTGCTAAAAAGAGGGTCTTCTGGCTCCTAGCCCAATGCTATTTTTACTATAGCCTGTTGCTTCTCTTAACATATTCACATGAGTTCCGAAAGGCTTATTCCTTAAGGAACTGTTTAGTGCATATGTACCCATAGAGGGGAGAAAGTGAGAAGGCTTGGTGATTAATCATGAAAATGAGAATTCACAATTATGTGAAAAAAAATCAGGTAAGAAACATTATTTCCTCCATGCACCACTGGTCATGAAGATAAATGATGGCATCTTATAAAAATCAGATTAAGAGCATGTGACCCATGCTCTTATTTAAACAGAGATTCTTCTTACTGAAGGAAAGATAGGATCAAGAAGTTAGTTATTCAAATAAAAATGTCTTACCCCTAAATGAGAAGAGGGATTTAGATGGGAGAGATAGAAAAGTGATGTAAAATAGGGAGAAACTGAGAGCTAGAAAGAGCCTTAGAATAAAGAATGTTAGCTGTAGAACCTTAAAGATCATCTATCTTCATTTAAAGTGGAAAAGACTGAGGCCCAGAGATGGAAACTAACATGCTCAGAGGCAAACACAAAAAGTGCCAGAGATGAGACTCGACCTTTTGACAAGTTTAGAAGTTAAGGTGACCTACGATGTTCTTTTTTGTACTATATTTATTCCAATATAGAATCATCATGTCTTAAAGAATAAAAACCTTCCCTGGAATAAACTTATCAGCAAAGAATTTGTTCAGGACCCCTTAAAAAGAACTTGTAGACTCCCAAGAGGAATGAGAAATGAGAAGGTTTTAGTATTAATATTAACAACAATCATAAATAATAAAAGCAGCTAACATTTACATAGAGTGCCAGGCACTGGGCTAAGCACTTTACAATTATTATTCCATTCATTGTTCCAACCCTGGGAGGTAGGTACTATCATTATCCTTATTTTACAGATAAGGAAACTGAGGTAAAGAACAAGTAAGGGACTTGCCCAGGGTCACTCAGCTAGTAAGTGTCTGAGGCCAGATTTGAACTATTTGAACTATTCCTGCTTCCAGGAATAAGGATGAGTGATATTTTTCATTAGAAATCCTCTATTCCACATGTTCTACTCACTGAATGTGCCTCCATTGCTGAGGGGGAGGTTTACTTCAAAATTTCAAGGATTTTTTATTTCCTCAGTGGTAGTTGTTGTTCATCCATCATTTTTGAAAAGGACTAATGACATCTGGTGATGTCTTCTGTGTGTGAATTGGATTTAAGTGAGTCAGAACTTCACAAAGTCATAAGCTTCACTCTCTCTTCCAGAGTCATCAATGACCAGTGTTAAGATGAATGTCAAGATGACTGGTGATGGCTTGGGATGCAATGGAGGACCTTGGCATCTTCCATGCCTACCCAAGCTCTAAGCACCACCTTTATGGCCTTTGGTGGTTCTCATCTCACATTGTTCTCATCCGCCCACTCCACTTCACATGCTTGAGGTAGTCATCCCCCTAGCTCACCTACAGGTTTGTGGGCCTGCCAGTTATCCTTAACCTAGTTTAGCCTGCCTACTAAAATGGCTTTACCACCATGTGGCTGCTGAGCATGCTACAGCTTCTGGAGCTACATCATTGCTTGTACTTCTTCCACTGATGTATATTGCAACTCTTTCCATGTCTTAGGGGACAGACTCTATGACTCAATAAGACCATCAAAGGATAGTCAGTCTTCTGGTGTTGCATCTCTGTACTTAGTTAGACTAGTACTTGGGCAATGGATAATCAGTTCGTCACACATCTTGAAGCCTTCCCAGCTCCACAGGCACAGCCTTCCAACACCCAGGGTTGTTACCTCTAGATTGCCACAAGGCATCCTAAGCAGTAATCAGTGGAGGCCTGTCAATATCATTAGAGACAAATATCTGGAAGTTGGAGATGATCTCACATGTGGACCCAGAAATTCATAGAATTTCAAACTAGAAGGGACTCTGGTGATTGTCCAATCCAACCCTCATATTGGATACATGAGGAAACTAAGGTCCCCAAAGGAAAAATGGCTTGCCTGAATTCACTCACATAGCAGTCATGATTTGAACCCATATTTTGACTGTAAATCCAATGTTCTTGCTACTAGACTAGTCCTATCAAGAAGAAGATAAAGCCCCATATCCCCTTGACTGGGGAAGAGTATTCCTTCCAAAGGAAGATGCTCTTTCTAGATGTGATCACAGAGACTGAGCACTCAGACACAAGTCTTAGCAGGGTCCTCTAGAGACAATTTTTATTAGTAGCTGCTTCTGGTATACTGAGCTTCTCACATTACTCCATGTCTGCCATGTATTTTCCTACCATCAACAAGTCAATGTATCTTAATGGAGCCCCAGTACAAAATCTTGATCTTTGACAGATCCCAAAGTAGGAACTACCTCCTTTAAATCAGTGCCAGAAGCACTCATTGACCCAGGTGAAAACACATACATGCATATGCCTACACACACACACACACACACACACACACACACACTCACTCACAAAAACAGAAAGCCAAATTTAATAATAATTATTCTCATGATAAGGGTTCTGCTTGGGAGGGGGGGGTGGGTATGCCAGTTTGAACAGGCTCCAGAGAGTCAATTGTTAAAATTTCAGTCTGAGCATTTATGCCCTGGAAACTAACAAATGCTATAAATCAGTACTTGATTTATTATTTTGTTGATTATATAGATCCAAGAAAGTGATAGAGAACATATTACTAAAATGCAGATTAAGCTTGAAAATGTGTCCTGAATACATCTTTTTGTAGTTTTCAGAGAATCAACTGTTCAGCATTTACTAATAAACTTCTTTTTTTAAAAAAATTTTTATTTTTATTTTTTGCTTTTTGGAGGGCAATTAGGGTTAAGTAACTTCCCCAAGGTCACATGGTTAGGTTTTTTTTGTTTGTTTGTGTGTGCGTTAAGTGTCTGAGGCTGGATCCGAACTCTGGTCCTTCTGACTCCAGGGCTGACGCTCTACTCACTGCGCCACCTGGCCGCCCCTACTAATAAACTTCTGAATTAACAAGTCACATTTCTATAGTATTTTAAGCTTTACAAAATATTTTTCTGGTAATGGAGGTGAAGAGGAAGAGAATAACTAATACATTCTCAAATTTAAAATTGAGGAACTTGAGGCTCAGGGAGAAGAAAGGACTTGACCACATTCATACAAGAAGTGTCAGATTTGGGCTCAACCCCAGATCTTCTAAACGCTAATTCTGTTGTAACTGTGTGTGTTGTGCACATTGAGCCAAAATCTGCATCCCCACAATTCTCCTCCCTCCCTTCTTACTGGGTTTTCTCTAGAACCACACAAGTCTACTTCATCGTTCATTGAGCAATCCTTCAGATATTAGGAGACAACGCTCAGGTTCCTCCTACATCTTTTCTTCAATGACTTTAGAATTCAGAGTCTGAGTTATTTTATTGTTGTGAAAAGCTTAGACACAGAGAGGTTCAGTGATTTATACAAAGGTCACCCAGAAAGTCACTGGCAGAGATTAGACTAGAATGTGGGTCTCTTGACTCCCAAACCTGGATTCTTTTCACTCTTCTATAACTTGCCTCTCACTTATTGGTTCCAAAACTCTGGGCTTTCTTTAGAGGTGTTTGATGGAACATTTCTTAGCAGGATACCAGGAAAGACAGACTGGAGGCTAACAGAAAGAGACAGGAGAACCACTAATAAACAAAGAAATAAATACGTGCCTCCCCAGAGTCAAATGGCCCAAAAAGCTAGAAAGAGATTTACAATTTATTCTCTTTAAATTTCTTAATATATTGGGACTGACAGAAAATGAGAGGTTTTATATGTGAGAATTGTTCACGGGCATTATTAAAACCAGAAGACCTATTGAAAATATTCATCTTAATTATCTAACACGGAATGCTCAGGAAACATAACTGGCCTCATATTAATTAAAGAATTATTTATAAACAGTGTAATTAATTTAGAGCAGTTCATTTAATCTCAGCAGTTCCTCTTAACAGAGGGGAGTCTACATTCCTGATAGAGACAGGGACAACAGGAACCAGAGAGAAGAATAAGAGGTGACTATTGGTTAATTTCTTTGGAGAGTTTCATGAATGATCCCAGGAAGTAATTCACCTTAGGTAAGTTCCTTCCCTTCTCTCATCCTCACTTTTCTCTGTAAAATGAAGGCACTGGGCTTGATTACCCCAAAGGTTCCTTCTACATTCTAGAGTCTTTTCCTGCTCTGACATTCTAAATTCTAAGGTCCCTTCCCTGTTTGATTAAATAAATTCTGTGCTCTGGAGTCTCTCTGAGCTCATATGATTTAAGGTCCTCTCTGGTTCTGAAGGTTCATATCCTAAGCGCTGGTAGCCTGATGTTCTTTGTTCTAAGATCCTTTCTATAATTCCAACATTCTATTATTCACCTGTGACTATTCTTTTCTGAGAAGACATAGGAGCCCATCTGGTCTTCTGATGCAAGGATTGGCACTGGGGCCCCATCAATCTGCATTGACTTGCTGGTGGCAGGAGAAAACACAGCAAACTTGACTAAACAATCAGTAAAATAGTAATTTAGTCCATACTTAGTCCTGTTGGGCACCTTGTTAACTGATTAAGCTATCCTTCCAGAGATATCCAACCTTGAAGTCAGAGACACATGGGCTCAAATCCTGCCTCTGAAATATGCCAGATATGTGACCATGAATGGCAATTTAACTTTCTGAGACTAGAAGTTAAATAAGAGTTACCCCTCTGCATTAGTGTGGAAAGTTTCCACACAGGGAAGGCCATCCACTCTGATGAAATCAGGAACCTAGATACCAATACCATCCTCCCCTCCTCCAGATTAAAAAAAAAAGCATATCCATGCAGATAGAAAATAAGCACACCCCCTAACCCTCTCCTCCTTCTCCCCCTAATCCTACTTAGCCCTTTGTCAGGCTGACTGACTGGAGGAGAAGTTGGCTAGGACCTTCTATTACCTGCTGAGAGTCATGTTCCCAGGGCCTTCTCTAATGCCAGCTTCCTAAGATCTTACTGTTTGGTGCAGCAATCACAGGACAGGGAAAAGCAAAGCCTATCTATGTCTTTGGACTCTTGCAATTTGTGCTAGCTTCTCTAATTAGTGTGTGATCTCCTTGAGAGGAAAAACTATGTTGATTTTCCATTTGTATTCCCAGTGCTTAGCACAGTTCTTGACCCATAGGAAGTGCTTAATTAATGTTTTTTCTTTTATTCTTCCTACTTGAGTCACTTGGCAGGTAAGGGCTCCTATGGGGCTCAAACTATTTAAAACTCTATTACAGTTCTTAATGCGGCCCTCTGGAGAGATTCCAATTACCTTTCCAGGATGGGGGTTTCTTGATAATTACCTTCAAAGGGACAGGCACTTGAGTTTTATAACATTTGTGGCTTTCTCCACTCCCCTTACTGGCATGCTCAGAGACCCAGGCTTGGGTCAGAGATCTCCTTGGGGAGGCATCAAGGTGGGCCTTCCCTTCAATGTCTCTTCCATAGCTTTTCTCTATCAAGATACCTTCCTCCTCCCTCCCAGAGGACATTACTAAATACTTCACTGAAAAAAAACAAACCAACCTGTGACCATCTGTTATGAGGTTTTTCTCCCCAACTTCATATTTTGAATCACCTCATCGTCACCTCCTCTCTTCCAGTCTGATGACGAGGTGACCTTTCACTGATCACCTTCCCTCTCACCTCCTCTAGCCTACCCCTGATATTATCACTTCTTTCTCCCTAATATTCAACCTCTCCTCATCTGCTAGCTCCTTACCAACTCGACTTATAGACATAACCAGATTTACTTCCTCCTTAAAAACACCTTCACATGATCCTACTAGTCTCTGAAGTTATCATCTGGTATTTCTTCTTCCTTTCACATTTTTCAATACCAGCTACCTCTATTTTCTTATCTCAGTCTTAAACCTTTGCAACCTGGCCTATGAACACATCACTCAACTGAAATTGCTCTCCCCAAAGTTATCAATGAGCTCTTAATAACCACATCCTATGGCCTTTTCTCAGTCCTCATCCATTCTGACCTCTGCAGCATTTAATACTGTTGCCCATCCCCTCCTCCTAAACTCCCTTAGCATGGCTTTTGGTCCCCTTCTGGACTGTCTGGAGGCTTCTCACTCTCCTTTCTAGCATTAGCATTCTCATTCCACCTCCTTTACATGAGTGTTATATCTCTCTGTCTCTCTCTGTCTCTCTTTCTGTCTCTCTTTCTCTCTGTCTCTCTCTCTCTGTCTCTCTCTCTCTCTCTCTCTCTGTCTCTGTCTCTCTCTGCTCTCTGTCTCTGTCTCTGTCTCTGTCTCTGTCTCCTCTCTGCTCTCTCTCTCTCTCTTCTCTCTCTCTCTCTCTCTCTCTCTCTCTCTCTCTCTCTCTCTCTCTCTATATATATATATATATATATATATATATATATCCTTTTCTCTCTTCTCACATAGTCAACACCTTAGGTTAGGCCCTTATTACTTCTCCTTCAGACTATTCTGAAAGCTTTCTATTTGGCTTCCTAATGCATCTTTTCTTTCTCCAATCCATTCTCAACAAGGCTACCAAATTGAAAATCTTAAAGCATCGATGTGACCATGTCACTTTCTTGCTTCTAGGATAAAATACCAAGTCTCCTCCTTTGACTTTAAAGCCATATGGCACCAGGCTATCTTCCTATCAATGCTCAAATTATTTTTTTTCATGGATGCCACACTAGACTTTGCTTTTTCCCATACGTGATGTTTCATCTCCCATGTTCATGGCTTTTCACAAACTAAACACCAAGTCTAAAATGGGTTCTTTCCTTGGCTCCACCTCATAGAATTCCTAAGTTCCTTTAAAGATCAGCTCATGTGCTATTCCCTACAGTTGCCCAATGCCTTACCACAAAGAGAGTCAGTCAGGTGGTTAGGTAGATAGACAGCTGGACTTGGAGACAGGAAGACCTGAATTCAAATACATATTAGCTGTGTAATTTGGGACAAGTCCCTTAACCAATTTGGGCCTCAGTTACCTCATCTATAAAAACGAGGCTCATAAGAGCACCTACTTTTGCGGGCTGTGGTGATGATGAAATGAGATGATATTTGTTAAGTGCTTTGTGAACCTTACAGCACTATATAATTGCTAGTTATTATTATTAACCTAGAAATTACTGTGTGTGTGAGTATGTATGTGTGTTTGTGCATTAACCAGACCTGAGATTTTAATGTTATATAGAAAGTAAGAAAACTCCTTCTACTAATGAAAATTAGGACCTTCTCTGCAACTTAGAATCTTACAAATTTGTCTACAGACCAAGATGAAAAGGTACTTACCCAGGGTGACAGTCAGTATTCAGCAAAGAAAGGACTTGAATCTACATCTTCCTTACTCTGAGGCCAGCTCTCCATCTACCACTACATGTAGCCTCTCCCTCTGTCACACACACACACACACACACACACACACACACACACATACACATATGGATATAAAGACATAAGACATATACATCCATGTATATACACACATTTATATATACATACACGTGTGTATATGTATACATATGTATGTATATGTGTATGTATGTATTTAGTTTCCTGTGAAAACCTTTGAACTTGTTGAAGTCAAGGAGTATTTTATTTTTCTCAGGGCCTACCATATAGTAGGAGCATAACAAACACTTTTTAAATTTAATGTCATTTTCTGACAGGGAGTTTATCATCTCTGAAAAAAGCTCATTCCTCTCCTGGACAACTCCTGTTCTCTGAAAGTTTTTTTCTTACATTAAGCCAAAACTGGCCTTTTAAGAGACTTAAACAATTGCCTCCTAGTTCTGCCCCCTCTGGCTAACCAGAACAAGTTGAATAAAGCTTTCACATGACCATCCTTCAAACAGAGGCAGTGTGGTACAAAGGAAGGAGCTCTGGACTTGAGGCCCTTGCTCTGATGCTTAGTGGCTGAGTGACCTTTGGGCAAGGACCTTGACCTCCCAAGCCTCATTTTACTTAGCTGAAAAGGATGTGGGGGGGAGAGGGAGGGAAAGAGGAGAGGAGAGGAGAGAGTTCAGACTAGATGATCTTTGTCATCCCTTCTAGCTTCGATGTTCCATTATTTGGAGCAATTATTTGAAGATGTTTCCCCCTTATGTCTTCTCTTTTCCAGGAAAGAGGTCCCTGGTTCCTTCACCTGATCCTCATTTGACCTGGTTTTTGGTCTTCTAACCATCCTGGTTGTCTTAACTAGCCATGCCTGGCTTGTCAGTGCCCTTCCATTCCTGCACTTCCTTCACCTCACTTCTCTCCTCTTCTCCCCCCACCCTTGACTCTACCTCCACAACCAAACACAATACTAGTAATAAGCAGGGGTCATCATGGTACAGTGGAAAGAGCCCTACCTCCAGAGTCAGACCACCTGTGACACTTCTGACCTGTGTGACCTTAGCTGAGGTACCTGGGCCTCAGTTTTCTCTTGTATAAATGAGGAGGTTGGTTTAGATGGCCTCTGAGGATCCTTTTGGCTCCAGGTCTATAATCCTGTGAAAGGCAGTCACCATCTGCCTCGATAGATTTGATACACTCTTTCTATCATTGGTCAGAATGAGAAATCTTGTCCAGAATACTGGATATTTTAAGATCAAAGACCAGAAGAGTCACAGACTTCCCACCCCAAAGGCTCAGGCTAAGGAGACCTGAGGCATATCAATTTCCTACCCATAGCAAGAGTAAGGAAGAAGAGAGAAACTCTCTCCTAGTTGCTTTATTTTGTCTTTGTGGGGCTACAGAAGAAAGACATATTCAAAAACAATCACAACTAGAGAAAAAACAACCCCCAAAACTACAACTTTAAAAAGCCAGAAAACACTAATGAAGAAGACCTGAGAGAAGAGAGACAACAGGTCTGCTTGTATGAACATCACAGAACGTCACAGAACCAAAAATCATGCATAACACTTGGACGGTCTCTCATGTTCTCCTGGGCATTGCCTTTGGACCAAAGCTTCTGCCAAGGCTGTGGCTGCTCCTAAAAATTGGGTTCACTTTGTCTATTCACAGTTCTAGCCAGAACTGCTTCTCAGAATGTTTCCCAGGGACATGGAGCCAGCCTATGTCTTTCTTGGAAGAAGTAAGCAGCCTCTGAAGATGAACAGAACCCAAATCATCCTCAGAAGGAGGAACCAGTGCATGCCATTCTCATGAAATGCAATCTGATCAGATCTTCCTCTGAAGAAGGAATCAGCAGCCCAGATTGTCCTTTGGTTTTGCAGGCCTCGAGACACAAACAACTGAGACCTCAAAGGGTGGTTAGTCAGCAGGTACTTTTTGCCACAGGAAGCAAAGAAGGAGCAGAGCCCACCAAACCACAGGGAGTTTAGACTCCTTTCCGATGTCCTGGGCTGCCCGTGCATTCATGCCGTATCACCTCTTCAGGAGGCAAGTGTCCAACCCCCAGGATTCCCCCAACAGTTCTGGGGGCTCCTGCTTCTTGGTCATCGGCTGTGCCTCTCAGAACAGTGGGGGACCTTGATTGACTCTGGGGGATGGCTGGCTGCCAGATGCATTGTTTCATTAGAGCGATGATGTTCTCTCTCTCTCTCTTCCCTTAAAAAATGTCAAAAACAATTTTTAAGGAAAGTAAAGGGCTCTCTCTACCAGAAAAAGAAAAGCTATTACAAGGATAATAATAATCCCATCCCATTTGTATAATAATGAAAGCTTCATGATGATTATGCAAGCATTCCTAGTCCTAATAGCTCCCATTTTCATAGCCCTTTAAGATAACTAGTACAAGCATTATCTCCTATTTTTCAAGAGTAAACTAAGGCTCAGAGACTCTTGACCTAGGTCACAAAGCACTTTACAGTTAGCAAACCAAAGGTTTCCATAACTCATTGGAAACTTGGCAGTGTGGTACAGGGGGTAGGATGGGGATTCTTACCTCTACTTTGCTAAATGAGAATTCTCCAGGAGGAAAGGTGACTAGCTGAAGGTCCCACAGCACCACTACCAAAGCAGTGGAGTCATGACTTAAACCAGGTCTTTTGACAGCTGATCCAGTATTCTTTGCATGTACCCATATTGAACCTGATTAGGAATGAATACCCACCTTTGGGGCTTTTTGAAAAGTTGGGTGACTTTTCCATACAGGACAGAGAATGGTATCCACTTCCTAGAATCATAGAATCTTAGAGTTGGAAAAGACCTTAGAACATAGAACATAGATATTAGAGCTGGAAGAGACCTTAGAGGTCCATCTGGTCCAACTTTCTAATGTAGACTACTCATAGTTCTCTCCTACTAATGGTTTACTCTTACTAGCTCATTCTTGATGTGGATCCTAACTCTACCACACCCAGGGCTGGCACTCTCACCTCTTTTTTTTTCTTTTTTTGGAGGGGGGAAGGCAGGGCAGTTGGGGTTAAGTGACTTGCCCAAGGTCTCGTGGCTAGTAAGTGTTAAGTATATGAGTCCAGATTTGAACTCAGGTCCCCCTGACTCCAGGGCCCATGCTCTATTCACTGCACCACCTAGCCACCCCACCCTCACCTCTTTAATGCTATCTCTCCACTCTTCCCATGAGCCCCTGACCCTCAGGCCTGAAGTAGGAAAGAAAAAGCCAGAGATCCAAATGCATCACCCAGCATTCCTGTGTCCCTCCCTGGGAGCACCTGCTTATAATAAATGGAGTGAGAGGGAAGGAAGCTAGTGGTGGAATGAATTAATAATTCTTCCCAAAGCTATTCTGTCTAGTTGATCACTACTCAGATCTGATATCCTTAGATCTGCAATTTGATCAGAAGGACCTCTAGCTCACATGTTAAGACATGCCAATATCCCGGTTACTATTAAGGGTGTTTTGAAGATTGAATCCATATAAAAACAGCTGACAAAGCTTCTTACAATCTTCAAGCTGGATGGGAGTCATAGAATCTTATACCCTGAAGGATAGCTAGATGAGTGATGTCAAATAAAAGTAGGGGTCACTCGTCCATACATAAGGGTCCCTACAGGTGGTATAATGACTTAGTTTTAAAATTTTGTGTTATCTGTTTTATTGTATTTTTATTGATTTTATCAAATATTTACCAATGATATTTTAATCTAGTTAGGCAGCATGATGGAGTGGCCTTTGATAACCCACACCTGAACAGGAAACCTCTTTGAAACATTCCTAACAAATCCAGCCTCTACAGGAAAATTTTTGATGGTTGGGACCTTGCCACTTCTTGAGCTATCCCAGTCCACTTTTGGACAGTTCTTTTGGATATGGCACTATATGCTTATGAAGTACTTTATCTATATTATCTCATTAGGTACTGGCCTTACCCCCATGCGGTAGGTACTATGGGTATTATGCTCCCAATCTTTCAAATGAGGAAACTGAGACACAAAGTACGAGTGACTTTGGGTTTTTTGCCCTCTGATTTTATCAATACAGGGAACTCCCAAATAAAGGAACTTTCTCTACCAATGCAGGTCACCACCTTTTGTGCAACTTATATTCTTAGAGAGTTGCCAAGAGGCAGAGGTATCAAACACATAGTGGGCAACATGGAGCCTGAACCAGATTAAAATGCAATTGGTAAATATTTGATAAAATAAATAAAAAATACAATAAGACATAGATAATATGAACATACGGTTTTCTAAGGCAACACATAGTCAGCAGGGTCCATTTTGATTTGAGTTTGACCCCACTAGAGCACTGACAAACTGATTTGACAATTGCTTGGCCCCTATGTGTCAGTCAGGATCTGAACCCCAGGTTTTCCTTATTCTGAGACCCACTTGGGAGTAGATTCAAACAAATGCTATGTCTAAAAATGAAAACAAGCAAGAACGACCATGCCATACTGGAGGCTGGCTGTCTGCTAGAGAGATGTGACTACATGGCCTCCCTATAAAGGAAGAGGCAATTATGAACAAAGAATGTCAAGGAATAAAGAATGACTAGGTCATCTTTGTCTTTGCATCCCCAGTGCCTAGTACAGCGTCTGACGCATACCAAATACTTTATAAATACTTGTTGAATAAATAAAATGAGGGAATGATCCAATAAATGCATGTATTGGATTGGATAATGAATATAAAATTATAATATAATATATTTATTATATTTATATAATATATTTATTATATATATAAATATATAATAAATATATTTTATATATAATATTATATAATATATTATATTTATATAATATATTTATATAATATAAAATATAAAATTCATGCTCAGACACTGTAGCATGTGTGTTATGAGGGAGCATGGCAGATCAGGAAGAATGAATAAGAAAAGTTGAGGAGGAGTGATTGATTATTCAGTTCTGAGTCAGCCCTGCTCCAGGCAGAAGGTCCTCTGACCAGCCAACACAAGGATTATCCTCTATTTGGCAGGGCCATCTGAGAGATGGGGGTATCAAGCTGTCTTCACTTGATGACATTCCTAGAATTGTAGACTCAGAGCTAGATGAGACCTCAGAGGTCTTCTAACCCAGTGTGTGAACAGGAGCCCCTTCTATATCATAATGATTTACATTTCCGTGACCTTTTAAGCTTTACAAAGCACTTTCCTTATCACAACCCCATGAGATAAGAAATGTCAATGTTATTGTCCCCATTTGTTTTATTTTATTTTGGGGGGTTTTTTGGAGGGGGAAGGCAGGGCAATTGTGCTTAAGTGACTCGCCAAGGTCACATGGTGACTTTTTTGTATTAAGTGTCTGAGGCTGGATTTGAATTCAGGTCCTTCTGACTCCAGGGCCAGTGCTCTATTCACTGTGTCATCTAGCCACCCCATTACCCCCATTTTATAGATGAGTAAATCAAGACTCAGAGAAGCAAAGTCATCTGTTCAGGGTCACAGAACTAGCAAGTATTGGAGACAGGACTTAAGCTCAGGTCTTCTCACTCCTAGGACAGTGTTCTCTTTATACTACACCAAATTGCCTTTCCTTATGTTACACTCCCTACAAGTGGTCATCCAGCCTTTCCTTCAAGATGCTCAGTGGTGGGAAAATGCCTTCCTCCAGAAGCTGCCCATTCCACTTTTGGACAGCTCAGATTGACTCAGTCAGGCTGAAATCTGCTTCCTGCTCACTTCTCCCCTTTGCTCACGGTTCTACACTCTCTGAGGTCAAACAGAACAAGTCTCATCTCTCTTGCCCACGAGAGCCCCTTGGATATTTGTGGTTGTTGTCATGTTGCCCTCCAATCCTTTTCTTCTCCAGCCCATACACACTGCTGCCTTCCACTTCCATCCTAGTTGTCCTACCAAGCTCCAGTTTGTCAAGGTCTCTCCTGGAATGTGGTACCCAGAACCGGGCATAATACCCTAGGTATGGTTATCACTCCCTGGGATCATGGTTCCTCCACTAGTCCTTTGGCACTTTCATCCATTCTTATGGTTTCAGTTGCTTATAACTCACTGCTCCAGACCTCCATAATAATGGTAATAGTCTATATTTAGGCTTGTAATGTGCTATGTGTACATATGTAAATATAAATTATACAGATGTAAAATCTCATTTGATCCTTAACATGCCTTGCAGCAAGTGCTCTTATTATTCTCATTTTACAAATGAGGAAATTAGAACTAAGAGAACTTAAGTCACTTGTCCAGGGTCATTCAATGAATAAGTTTTGGAGGCACGATTTGAACTCAGATCTTCTTGTGCAACTGAAATTCTTAGAGAGTTGTCAAGAGGCAGACGTGTCAGACATAGGATAGATAACATGGAGCCTGAATCAGATTAAAAAGTAATTGGTTAATAAAAATGAGTGAAAACACAATAAGACATAGATAATATGAATATGTGGTTTTCTAAGTCAACACGTAATCAGCAGGATCCATTTTGATTTGAGTTTGACCCCACCGGCCAGGGTACTGACAAACTGATGTGACAATTGTTCATGCAATAAGTTGCACAAAAGAGGTAGGACTTTCTAGGCAATATGCCTGGGATCTAACCAAAGGAGCAGGTAGGTGATACAAGGGGCAGCTAGGTGGAGTAGTGGATAGAACACCAGGCTTGGAGTCAGAAAGACCTAAGTACAAATCCAGCCTCAGACACTTACTGGCTGTGTGACCTTGGGTAAGTCACTTCACTGTTTGCCTCAGTTTCCTCACCTGTAAAAATAAACTGGAGTGGAAATGGCAAATCACTCAGTATCTTTGCCAAGAAAACCCCAAAAAGGGTCATGAAGAGTTGGATATGTCTGAAAACAAATAAACAAAAAATCTAGCCAAACTCTAACTCCTCACTTCTACCTGTTTACAAAATATCTCCACTTGGCTATCCTGCCATCACCTCTAATTCAATATGTCCCCAAAATTAACATTTTCTCTCTCAAATCAACTTCTACACTTCCTTTGAAATTCCTTGATGATTCACCTCTTCTAATTTTGCAAGTAGCCACCACCCTAGTCCAGGTCCTCACCACCTCCTGCCTAGACACTGCACCAGCCTCTGGTCTAGGGGTTCCTAACTTTGTAAGTGGCAAGGGTCCCTTAGGCAGTCTGGTGAAGCCTCTGAATGCCTTCTCAGGATAATGTTTAACTACACAAAGTAAAATACATAAAATTAAAAAAGAAATCATTTCTGTTAAAATACAGTTATCATTAGTATCACTATTATTTTTAACAAAAAGATCACAGACTCTGGGTTAAAAACTCCTGCTCTCATCATCTCCCTGACTCCAGTCTCTCTCCTCTCAAATCCATCCTTTTATGGTTTCTCTGGACCAATCTTTCTTTCATACTTTCCCATCATACCTCTGCACAAGAACACATAATCATCCCTTGTATCAGTTATTATGCTGTTCATTCACTCCTCTGTCATTCAAGGCCCTTCATAATCTGCTCCTGTCTAAGTTATTGAAATTTGCTGCTCAGGACTCCTCAGTGTGAATTCTTTGTTCCAGTTTACATGATTTCCTTAATACAACTGCCTCCTGCCTCCCCTTGCTGTTACTTCTTTTTTCATGACCTCAGTTCATGCTGCTCTTGGCTGACTGGGATGCAGTCCCTCCTCCTCTCTATCAGTCAAAATCCTACTCATCACAAGACTGGGTGACTTCCTGTCCAGAATGTTGTTGAGAGGATTCCTATTCAAGTACAGGTTGGATCAGATGCCCTCTGAGGTCCTGCCAGTTCTGATTTGTTGAATCTGTAATTCTTGGGCAGACTTAATCCTGCCTTCTCTAAGAAGCCTCCAGTGTCCTGTGATCTCTTCACTTTCTGAATTTCTTTGGCACCTAGAATGTATACCCTAGAATCACATACTTGTTTCATATGCATAGGCTCCTAACTACACTATATCCTTCTGCAGGTTTGGGGCTGAGCCTTGTGCTTCTCTTGTGTCCATCCCTCCCTTGTCTCCTCCCTTCCCCCCACCTTAGTGGATACCTTAGATTTAGGCACATAGTAGGGGCTAAGTAATTACATCATAGAAGCTTCAATATTAGAGCAGAAAGGGACCTGAGAGTCCATTTAGTCCAACACCCTCCGTCTTATAGTGGAAGAAGCTAAGGTTAAGAGGGGCTATGTGACTGGCCTGAAATCACACAGGCAGAGCCAGGATTAGACTCCAAGTCCAACAACTCCAGATCTAAGGCACTTGACACTGTCCTATGTGGCTGCTTTTCTTTTGTCTTGCTTGATTCTTGCTTGATTGTGTTTTCCTAGAACCAGTCTTAGTTAGAATCAGAGAGGGACAGACCATTAGTTCAAAAAGGTCTTTCTTAAAACAAAAAGCATAGAATGTCAGACCCAGGAAAGGACTTTGAGATCATCTACTGTAACCCCTGCATTTTATAGATGGGGAAGTCAAGTGCCTAAGAAAGCTATCCCTATTCGCAATTTGTCACAGAACTAGAACAAGAATCCAAGTCTGTTGACTTCCAGTTCAATAAACAGAGAAAGGCTTGATTCGTGAAATCATTCCTGAAAACTGCCAGATGAAGGCTATGACTAGCAAAAGATGTCATACAAAATGCTGAGAGATTCCACTAAGCTCATTCTTAGGAAACACTAACCATTTGTAGAATCACAGATTTTTTTTTACCTTGAAGGGATACCAGCAAGTCCAATCCCCCTTATCATATACATCGGAAGACCAAGGTCCAGATGGAAAGTAACTTATCCACACAGCAAGTTAATGATAGAACTGAGACTCTAGCTCAGCTCCCCTGACTCCTTCTAGAGACACTATCTGTTCTCTCTTCCCTCTTCTGTTTTTCTTCTCACTCCTGAGACCACCCTTTGAGAATTGGCTGCTAAATGAAGGTGATGAGAAATTGGTAAGAAAAACAGGACCCAGCCACATTTAGTTGGGAAGAGGTCAGTCAGTCAAAATGGTCCCAAGGTAGATGTTCACTATAATACAGGTGTGTAGCCATTTTGTTGTGTTTTGATGGATTTGCCTTAGAAAGAAGTGCCCCTCCAATCTCTGGGAAGGAAGAGAGGATATATTCAACTTCCTACCATAATTCCATCCAACAACCCTATATATGTTATTAGAAATGTTCCTTTGTGGAAAAAGTTTTGGGATGTTCCTCCCTTTCATAGGATTCTGTGGTGTAGTGGATAAGGTGCTAGACCAGGAGTCAGGAAGACCAGAATTCAAGTCCCTCCTCCTACAGTCAATAGTTGTGTGGCTTTGCACAAGTCACTTAACCTTTATAAACCTCAATTTCTTCATCTGTAAAATAAGGGGAGGTTGAACTTAATGGCCTCTTTTGTACCTTCCAGACCTAAATCTATGATCCTTTGAAAACTTGCAAGCTGAAAGGAACATTAGAGGTCATATAGCTCAACCTCCTCACTATATATATGAGAAAATTGAAATCCACAGAAAGGAAGTGACTTATCCAAGGCCACACAGGTAATAGGTAGAGAGCCAAGATTCAAATCTAAATGTTTTGACTCCAAATCCTATGATTTCTCTACTGCACTATACTTCTTTTCTGAGTAAGCTGTCCCCCCATCACTCACCTTAGCACATTCGTGGACCCATTGACAGTAGTGGTAGAACAGGGGACTGTCTGACCCAGGATAGAAGGTCTCCGATAACGTTCCTCATCACAGCATAGAATGATAAGGAAAGCTCGACGAAATGCCTTATTCAGGAAAGCATAGAGAAAAGGGTTGAGGCCTGAGTTAATGTAGCCGAGCCAGAGGAAGGTGGTCCAAAGCTGGGCAGGGACGCTATAGCCCACAAACGGATCAATGATGTTGGTGACAAAGAATGGGGCCCAGCAGAGGCAGAAGCAGCCCATGATGACGCACAGGGTCTTGGCAGCCTTGGTCTCTGTCTTCATGCGATGATGGGTGCTGTGTTGATCGGGGGGTTCTCGACGACCCTCTGCAGGAGTTCCGGCCCTCTGCAGGAGCCGGATCTGGCGGGCATGTTCCTTGGCGGTGACGTAGATGCGATAGTAGGCCAAGACCATCAGAACAAAAGGGATATAGAAGGCCACCACAGAGCATGTGATAGCGTAGGGCTTGTTGACCATGAAGATACAGTAGGTAGAGTTTGAGTCCTGGTCAAACTGTCTCTTCTCTATCTGGAAGAAGGGAACAGAGAAGAAGGGTTTGTCATTACAACTGTGGGAAGAAAACAACACATGGTGCCTGGGTATTTGATTCTAGATACAGTGTGGTGAAGAGTAACACTGGACAGAAGACTTGATTCATCTCCCTCTCTGACACTTCACAGCTATCTGAGCAGGGCAAGAATTTCAAATCCTTGGGCCTCAGTTTCCTCATCTATACAATGAACAGACTGGACTAGAGGATAGCTAAGGTCCTTTATACCTCTAAATGCTATGATCTTGTGATTGCTATTCCTTGGTATCTAAGGTTGAAAGAGGCAACCAATGTCTCTGGAGATTTCATGGAGGCTCAGGCTCATATTCTCTATCATCTAGGTCATAACATTGGAGAAAAGCTTCAAGGTGTCACAGAAAGAGCTCAGGACTAAGAGCCGAGGGATCCAAGCCCTCTTTTTCAGCTTGGTCATTATTTCCTATGACCTTGAACAAATGAGTTCTCCTCTCTAAATCTCAGTTTTCCAATGCATAAAATGGGAATAACAATGTATTAGTATCCTTACTTCAAAGGCAGCTGGTGGCACAGTGGCTAGATTACTAGGCCTGGAATTAGGAAGACCTGAGTTTAAAACAGCTTCAGTTACTTAATAACTGTGTGATCCTGGGCAAGTCACTTAAACTCTGCCTCAGTTTCCTCAATGATAAAATGAGGATAATAATAGCACCTTACAGAATTATTGTGAGGATCAAATGAGATAATATTTGTAAAAGCACTCAGAACAGTGCCTGGTATATAATAGACATCATATAAATTTTTGTTCCCTTCCATCCCCCTTTCCCTCAAAGGATTGTGAAGATCAAATGAGAAAATGGATGTAAACTGTTAGCTAATGATAAACTACTTTATAAATGTTATTGTTGATAGTATTATTGTTATCTGTCCACACATTTTTCTGTAAGGCCTCACTTTGGCATGGCAGCAGCCTAGGTTCTTGAAGACCAAGTCAGTGAGTACAATCACTGCTATAGACAGACTTTGAACGCAGGCCTGGCAAAGGGCTGGATGATAGTCATTTGAAGACCAACCAGAGTATAGAAAAACTTACTAATAGAAAGTTGACCACCAGTGACAAATACTTTTGGCCATAAAAATTAATGAAAAATATGTAAGGTAGATGTGGGTTTGTAGAAGGAGCGCTCCCACTAGTGAAATCACGACTCCTTGAAGTATTAAAGCATTAATATTTTTTTCAAATTGTGCAATGAGATCATTTCATGGGAAACTGGTTCCTGATGGCTATTAAACTGGTTCCTGATGATGGGTTAAATGTAGGAATTGGGAAGTCATTTTCTCTCTTTTCATTTTAACCTCCAGATAGGAAAGAATCAGGATGTAAATAGATTGTGACAGGCTATAATGAGTCAAATTCATTAAGATAAGATTTAATATAGATGAATATGAAACTATAGCTCTGGGTTTAAGAAAAAAAAATCACTACTAGGATAGGATGGGGAACGATATGGCTAGACACCAATGCCTGTGAAAAGGACCTGAAAGTCTTTGTAGACTACAAGCTAAAAAATTGAGTCACTAGGATGGTATGGCAGCCATGGATGTTAACATAACCTTGGGCTGTATTGAATTGATGTCCAGAATGAGGTAGGTGATAGTCAGTGGTGTGGTCTGGTCAGATCACAGCTGGAGTCTCACTCTGGATACCACATTTTATGAAGGACAATAATAAATTGAAGCTCATCCAGAGGAAGGAAACATGGGACAGTTCAGTCATATGTGCATCAATTAATAGAAACAAGGATATTTAGGCTAGGGAAGGGAATGTTTTGATCATCTGTCTTTCAGATGTGAAGGGGTATCTTACATACAGAAGAAGGATTGGATTTATTCTATTTGGCCTCAAAGGGAAAAACTAGGAGAAAAGGGTAGAAGTGAGCCAGAAACAGATTTTAATTTTATATAAAGTAAATCTCACCATCAGATAATTCTAATGGTGGAACAAGCTGCTTCCAGATTTAGTAAATTCTATGTCACTAGGAGGTTTCAAGTGGAGGTTGAATGACCTCTTTTCAGGTTTGTCACCATGGCTTCTTGTACGATAATGTATTGGACTCAATGTCCTCTGAGATCCCTTCTAATTCTGAATCCCTGCTTTCTATTTTAGAGCTTTTTGGAGACCATTTCCTCTTAGATGCCTCAAGAGGTAAGAGTTTAGAGATTTAAGGATTAGAAACTAAGCATCATTTTGTGGGCTACAGGTGCTGGATCTTCTTTTATTTGTTTGTTTGCCTTTCTTTGTTATCTCCAGTACTTTGCTTAGTGCCTGGAACAAAGGAGGCACTAAATAAATGCTTTTTGAATTGACTTGAAAAGTCTTTCTTGGAAATACCTCAAGGAATTTTGTGTTTGACTTGAAAGCCACCAACCCACAACTCATGTATGATCACTTCTCTCACTAGCAGGGAGAGTCTGTCCATGGATCCTGAACATCACAGTAAATATATCAAAAAATCTCTAAAACATTAGATCTGCAAGGTCCTAGAATACAGAATGTTAGAGCTGGAGGAGACTTCCAATAGAGAATATCAGAGCTGGAAAGGTTTCTAAAACATTTAACACAGAAGGTTAGAGAAGAAAGGGATCTTAATGGTCATAGAATCTGATCCCTTATTTTACATCCAAGGATGAGAATTGGGAGGCCATCTAGGTGGCATGGCAGATAGAACACCAGCTCTGGAGTCAGGAGGACCTGAGTTCAAATCCAGCCTCTGACACTTACTAGTTATGCGACCCTGGGAAAGTCACATAAAGAGATGAGACTCATTGGAAAAGATCCTGATGTTGGGAAAGATTGAAGGTGAAAGTAAAACAGGATGGTAGTATCATGGAAACAATGAGTGTGGATTTGGTCAGACTTCAAGAGATAGTAGAGGACAGAAGGGCCTAATGTGCTATAGTCCATGGGGTCACAACGAGTCAGACACAACTAAACAACAACCAACAATTGGGAAAGTGACTTGCTTAAAGCCACACAAAACTAGTGACGACAACAGGACTAGAACCCCAAACTCCTGCTACTTATGTTTTCTCCCATGTCTACCAACTATTCATGGGCACTTAGACAAAATCATCTAACCCTTCTGGGCCTCTTTTTCCTTCCTCATTTGTTAAATTAAAGGATTCAGACAACTTCCATATTCCCTTCCCTTTCTGAACTCATGATCCCATTATTTATTCATGGCAGGAAATGTAGACAGACAAGTTAAAGTAGGACAAAGACCTCTTGGGACAAATAACACTGAATTCCTGGACATGTTGGCTTTATAATACTCTAAGTGAACAGAACATGTGTGGGTAATGATCAGGCCCTACTCAGGAATGGTACTCAGAAACACAGACTCTCTGAATTCACATTAGCATAAACCTGAGAAAGTCTCACAGATCGTTTCAATTAATTGGCTTACAATGTTAGTCTGGCACAAAGTTCATTGTACATCAAGCTGCTAGAGACTGCATGGTACTCACCAAATCTATTATGCCAATGTTATTCCAGCGTTGCATTATGGGGAGGAAAGAAATAAACATAGGGATTACCCAACAGCCTCCGAGCATCAGGGTGATGCGTAGTGGGGTCATCTTGTTCCTATAGACCAAAGGCTGGCAGCAGATGGCATAGTACCTGGAGGGAGGGAATGAATGTGGTGGGGGGGGAGGAGATTGGCACATTGGGAGGTAAAGACAGGGAAATATAAATGGAGAGGAAAAGATGAAAAAGGGGGGGGGGAAGAGAAACAGAGAGATTGTCTTAGGATAATCATAGGATTTTAGAAAAGGAAGGTATTTTGGAACATAGAGCATGAGAGCTAAGAAGGACCATAGAGACCATTGAATCTAATTCCATTATTTTATTAAAAGTGGGAACTGAGGCACATGGGATTTTTATCCAAAGGCTCAGGAAATCTTAGAGCTGGAAGGGAATTCAAAGGACATTGGATTCAATCAACACCTGAGTGGGAATTCCTTGTACAACTTCCTTAGGAACTAGGCATTCTGTCTCTACTTGAAGACCTTCAATGATGGGGAAACTCCCAATGACATACCCTATTCTATTGCTGGAAAACTCTGGTTATTAGGAAGTTCCTCTTTATCTTGAGCTGAAATTTTCCCCTCTACATCTCCCCACTTCTACTGCCCTTAGTGCAGTCCTTTGAGGCCAAGTGTAAGCATTTTATATATAATCCTTCTTCATTAAGCTGCCCGTCAAGTACTGAAGGACAGTCATCGTGGCTTCTGTTCTCCAAGCAAAACATGCCTACTTCCTACAATTGATCCATACAAGCTGTGTTTTCAAGTCTTCTCCGTATTCGGATCATGCTCCCTGGAAGGAGCTTCAGCTTGGGTTCTGAGAAAATCTAAAGCCCTTAGAGATCATCTAGTTCACCGTTCTTAACCTGGAGGCTGTGAATTGGCTTTCAAAAAAAACCATATTGCAATAGAATGGATTCATGCATTTAAAAACATTATCCTGAGGAGTCCATAGATCAGACTGGCATAGGCATCCAAGCACAAAAAAAAAGATTAAGAACCTCTGATCTAGTCCAACCTCCTGATTTTATATATGAAAAAAACAAGGCCCAGAGCCAAGGTAACATAGACAGCAGTAACAGAGCCAGGATTCTAACTCAGATCACCTGACTCCAAATCCATTCCACTCCACTGTACTGCCTAGACTGGTCCTTCCTAAAATGCACGGACCTGAGCTGAAAAGTCCTCCACATGGGGCTGGACCATGGCTGAAAACACTGAGGGCAATTATCTTTCTCATTCAGGAATAAACAATGAACTTGACCCTACAACAGATTGCAACTAGCTAATAAGGCTTGTTTTCTCTAACAGGCAAGACCCTGCTGGAGCTTCAAGTTAGTTTTCTATGGAAATTTTAAAAACAGATGCAGGAAGATATTAAATGGTCCTATTCTTGATCATCTCATGTCATGTAAAAATTACCCCCTTTAGGTGAGTCACCTCAATCTTTTTGCCACCTCCTCCTTTTTCCCTTTTCTCAAAGTGTAACTAACATAACAAAGCCAACATTCTTTTGGGGGTGGGGGAGATCAAGGGAGTAGGAGGGAGAAGCCATGTGAAAAAATAGGGTCAACCTGTGAGGTGACATTTCTGATGAGATAAATTCATCTTTGGAGACTGCACAGCTCAAGAACAAGGATGATCTGGGAGAAAAAAGAACAGGGAAGGGTTGCCTGGCTCACTTGGTATTCATTCTTCATTGACTAGGGTACAGCAAAGGATTTTTCAATCATTCGATACAAGGAAAGGCAGAGAAGTGGCAGTTAGTGTTAATTTCTGCTCTTAATAAGGAAAAAAAGGAGGTCTGAGGATCATGTCACAGGAGAGCAGGGATGCAATTAACCTGGTTAAGTAATGGTTAATGGTCCTTAGATGACATCTGGGTCATATGTTCAGTCCCAGGGAAAACCAGGTAGATGTTAAAGCCCTACTTATAGAATTCCCTCTCGTCTCTGTTTAGCCCAATCTCCTACACCCCTTCCAGGCATGTCCACAGTGCTAGACATGCCTGAATGGAAGCCTTTGGCTAGGTAATTTCATTTGGCATCAGAGGTGGTACATTCCAAGGTCTTGTGGACTTGGACCCTAGTACATAGAAGTGATAGGAAGAACTTTGAAATTTAAACCATAGAATGTCAGAACTGGAGTGAGAAACCCTTAGAACATAGACTGCTGGAGCAGGGAAGAGATCTTACAGTATCCGAATGTTAACTTTCAGTGCTGGGAAGTACTTTAGGACATGGGACATAGAAAATTAGAATTGGAAGAGGCATAGAACACAGAACTCAATAAATATATAGGTAAAATTGATTCTCTGATATCTGTATGGGTTTGGCAAGAATACTCTTTCAGCTAAGTGGATAACATTCATCCTCCCTGTCTATAAAACTGAGGGAGGAGAACAATGGACCAAATGAAGGTTTTAGTAACTGCAAGTATAATTAAGTAAGAAGAGAAATAGGGCATTCAAAAAAACCTTCAACAGCATTAATGGGAGCACAGTGGACAGAACAAAGGAAGTGCCCTCATCAGGCCACATCTGGAAGCTGGGTGACCTTTTAGGTTTACCCCTTTTAATAAGAACTTTGACAAGCTGGCATGGGTCCAGAGAAAGGCATCTAAGACAGAGAGAGGTTTTGTAACCATGCTATGCAAAGACTAGTTCAATGAACTGGACATTTTGAGTCTGGGGAAGAAAAGACAGAAACCGATAATCATTGCTTTTAAGTATTTGAAGGGACAGCAGATGGCAGAGATATTGGACTTGTTTTGTTTGCCCCAGAGAACACACCTAAAAGCAATTGGTGGTCTGAGGGAGGCAGATTTTGGTGAAAGAGTACAAAGTCCTTCTGCTGCCAAGTAATCCTTTAGATTGTGAAGTCCTCGAGGGCAGGGTCTATCTTTCTTTTTATTTATTGTGTCCCCAGCACTTAGCACAATTCCTGGTCTATAATAGGTGCTTAATAAATGTTTACTGGATTATTGGGTTAGAAAAAAGTAATAGACCTAGAGTGAGACCTCTGGCATTGTGACTAAATCCAGCATCCTTTTTTTTACTAAGCTGTATAGCCTCTCTTCAACTATTCATTTTAAGTTAGTGCCATTGTATAATGCCATTGTATAGTGCACTCAGTGCACTTAGAATCAGAGAACCACAAAACCTTCAGAATTGGAAAGGACCTTAAAAGACATTATCATCAATGATGAGAGTGAAATAACAAGAATGACTCATATTTATGTAGTATTTTAAGGTTTGTGAAGTGTTTCACATGTATTACCTAATTTGATCACTGATATCTCTCCAAATCCTTGCCCAACCAGGAACCCTTTCTACCTGGTTCCTTGGAGGGGGTAATCTAGCCTCCCTGGGACTTCCATTTCTAGTTTCATATGATGAGGGCAGGAGATTTGTTTTCTTACTGTGATGCACAGAATCTTTGAAATCTCTGCCATCAGAGCTAAAAGGGACTTTAGCACACACAGAATAAAATGTCTGAGCATCTAATGCAATCCTTTAATCTTATAGGGAAGGAAATTGAGTCCCAGAAATGAGAAGACACTTGCCCCTTGATATGCAATGAATTAAAAAAAAAGGTTTCTTTATGTGTGAATTTGATCAGAATAACCTCAAATGGTTTTTAAGAAGCTCAAACCCTGAAGGGATGATTTTGGCCTGAGTATACTTATAGGGAATGGGTAAGTAATGGCCTAGGCAGTGAGGGATAGATGGTGGACTAAGGCTGGTCCCATTTAGCATCCAGATAGAAGCCTGTTTCCTGTCATATTAGGGTTCTATTTTGAATTTTCTATCATGAGAGACTTTCCAATGGATGCTTGATGACCATCTGTCCAGGATACTTTAGAAGGAATTCACACTTAGGTGTGGGTTGAACTACTTGCCCTGGAAGTCCCTTCCAGCTTAGAGAGGCTGTGATTCTGCAACTAATTGACTCTACCATTCACTGCCCTTTGCCTCAGGGATCCTCAGTCTCCCCATCTGTAAAATGAGGATAATAATGCCTATACTTCTTCCCTCACATGGGGCATTGGGAGGAAAGCACTGTATCAGTCATAGCATTCTGACTCTAAATTCAGTGTTCTTTTTAGGCACAAGAACCAAGGTCCCTTCCAACTCAGAAATGCTGTAATGGTAATGCTAGAGAAATGTCATCTACTATTCAGCTTGTCTAGGACATCTGGTCCTAATTCCATTCAATTTGACTTCTTAGCCATTACATTTCCAAAGAGAAGTGAATCATCAGGATAGTCAGTCCTTTAGTCAATCAACAAGCATTTAATAAGTGCCTACTCTGTGCTGAACACTGTTAAGAAAAATAGAGTGTCTGTTGCTTGGTATAAGGCACTCAGAGTGTATCTTGATCTGACCAGAAACTGAGCAGTGTAACCAATATGCTCTGGGTTCAATCAGAAGATCTCAGCAGAGGGACAGAGGACAAAGCATTAGCTCTGTCTGTGAGAGGTCTTGGGTTCCAAATCTGACCTGACCAGGGTGGAGGATCCTGTTATCTTGAACATCCCTTCTGTCTGTCTCTAAGACTGAGGATCCTGGTTCTGCTGCTTGCTAAAAGTGTTAAGATGGGAGAGTCGTTTAGGCTCCCAGAGTTTTAGTCTCCTCATCTGTAATCTCAGGGTGACATCATTTGCTCTACTTCTCTCTCATATGGGTTTTGTGGGGAGAAAATGAGATAATTTCAAAGCATGCTAAGTGCAAACTATTATTAGTATCTATTTTCCAAACATTCCCTTCCAGTGTGGGAAGTAATCAAAGATGGATCTTAAAAATCAGCCTTTTAAGTAGAAAAAGGGAGACATAGCTAGACAACAGCACATAAGAAAAGGACCTATGGTTCTTAGTTGACCACAAGGTTCATACATGTCACTGTTGTGATAGCGCAGGTTAAAAAAATACTAATGTGAGATATGGTTAATGTTCTGGTCATGAGAGTTGCCCTATTCCTTTAGTTTACCCTTATATGATATGATATTGAAACCCTTTCCATTGTGGTGTTTGCCATGAAAAATCTCATCTAAAATTTAATCAAGAACATGGAGATCTCTTAGAACAGGAACAGGAATTTATTCTCGTCCCTGGGTGAAGGAGTGGGGGAAGGGAGAGGGAAGTTCTGAGAAGTTTTCACTTCCCCCACACAGTGGTCACCCCCTCTGGATACTATTCAGCTTGTCCTCATCCCTCTTGAAATGTGTGTACAGAACTGTATACAATATCCATTTTGGGGATTAAGCTTAAAAGGGGAAGGGTGCATTTATATAGCACCTGCCATGGTCCAGGCACTGTGCTAAGTGCTTTTCAAACAAATATTCTCTCATTTGATCTTTACAACAACCCTGTAAGGCAAGTCCAATTATTATATTCATTTTATAATTGAGAAAATTGAGGCAAATGGAGATTAAATGACTTGTCCAGGGTCATATAGCTCGTAAGTGTCTGAGGCTGTATTTGAACTCAGGACTTCTGTCTCCAGGCCCCACACTCTATCCACTTTGACACTAGCTGCCTCTGGCTATCCTGTTCAAAGTCATATTAAAAAACACAACTCCAAAACAAAGCAAAACTGCCTTCTCACTCTCTGCACATCTAGAGACAACTCTCTTCCTCTTCTGTGCCTTAGTGTCCTCCCTGTGAAAGGACAGATGATAACAGGACTATAGTAATACTTAATGTTCATATAAAGCTTTAAATATACAATTTTACTGATCCCCACAATAACACTTTGAGGTAAGTGCTATTATATTCCATTTTATAGATGAGGAAGCTCAGGCTCAGAGATGCTAAGTGATTTATCTAGGGTCACACAGTAAGTGTCTGAAGTAGGGATTGAATTCAGGTCTTATAGGATCCCTGATTTAGGGCTAAATTAGCCCTTAGAGGTCAATGAGTCAAATCCCCTCATTTTACAAATGGGGAAACTGAGGCACAGAGAGGTGAAATCACTTATCCAAGGTCATACAGTTACTAAGTGTCTGAGATAGGGTTTGGACCCATGTCTTCCTGATTCCAAGTCAAGCATTCCATCTCATTTACAGCCTTGCTACCTATCACTTTCATAGTCCTGGACGCTTTGCTTCACTTAATATGGTCTAAGATCACCTTGGTGTTTTTCTCTCAACATATCAATAATGTCACCATTATGCCTTTTCTTCAAGGCTTTGCGTTTCCTTGCCATCTTGGTCCTTTCCCATTCTAGTTACCAATGAAGCTTTTTAACATTTTTCCTAAAATGCATTGTCTAAATTAGCAACATCATTCCTCTCCCAACACTAAAATGCATAAGCTCATGATAAATATTCCTTAATAGAATCATAGGCTTTAGAGATGTTCCTTATTAGGATCTTAGATATTCCTTATTTGTATAAATAGACCCTAGAGATCTACTCCAGTCCATTTAATTTACAGATAAGGAAACTGAGGTTCAGAGAGGGAGAAATTACTTTCTTAAGTTAACTCAAGTAGTAAATGACAGATACAGTTCCTCAGACTTCACTCTAGTGCTCTTTCCACTATACTTGGATGCCTCCTTCTTATGCAAGGGGTGCCAGTGGAGAACTAAAGAAACAAGATTTAAGAATTTCACTTTTACTTATACTATTACACTTAATAGTATGATAATTTTATGTCTTTTGCAGTACAAATGATAGCCCTACAAAGTATGAGTAGAGGGCTCTTTGTGAATTTTTATGATCTATTGTTGAGTTCTCTAGTGATGAGTCTCTGAACTTAGCAAGCTTGGTGTGTGCTGACACAGTAGGTACTGGGTACCAACTCCAAGCTTTCTAAGCCCAAGGAGATTTGCCAGAATTTGTGGCAGGAGCAGTGATGCAACTTCTGAGATCCCAGAGTTCCCTCCACACCATGATGAAACATTGCTAGAGGTGTGGGCACTGATATCTTAAGAGTTAAGATGGCTGAACTGGAAGACTCAAGGAATTCCAATTCAAAGGTTCCACAGAGCAGCAACAGGCTCAGAGGGTAGCTTTATACATGGACCTATTCTTACCTGTCTAGTGAAATGCAGCACAGGTGGAAAATTGAGGCGGTGGTGAGCAGTACATCTAGAGATGTTCGAACCAGGCAAAACATCTCACCGTAAATCCAGACATCTTGGACCAGTTCAATGGCACCGAAGGGCATGACCAACACAGAAACGAGCAAATCCGCAAAGGCCAGGGAAACAATGAAATAATTTGTTTTGATTTTCCTGTGATAGGAAACAAAAGGAAGAATACTCTGTTTTGTGGCTCAGTTTTGAAACCAAAGCACCAAGGAAGCTGCTGCAGTTTCAAGAGAACCAGCTGTATTCAGGTCACCTCATAGGCTCATAGTATGTCACAGTTTGGAAAAGACCTTACAGAAACTATCTGGTCCAACTTCCAGAAAGGATAATGATTTATCCTAGGTTTCACAGACAATTAGTAGCAGAGCCTAGATTTGAAAGCAGATATTTAGACTGAAAATTCACAGCTTTTTCTACTAAAGCATTAATTCAATTCAATTCAATTCAATAGGTATTTAAGTGCCTTCTATGGGTAAAATGATACAGAAATGAAAAAGACATATTCCCTCTCTTCATGGAGGTTACAATCTGACTGGGAGATAAGACACAACTGGGGAAGTGCCAGAGCCCCAGGAACCCTCTCCATAGCTAGATTCTGCTGGAGGCAGCAGAAGAAAATAGTTGGAAAATCCCTGATGTCAGGAGAACCCAATTCTGCCATTGAATCACTACAACCCTCAGTTTTTTCATCTGTGAAATGAGGCACTTGGACTAGATGATGACAAAGTCCTCTTTCAGCTGTGAGGTTCTATTTTTGATGTCTTAAAGGCCCTTTAAGCTCTAACAGACTATGTTCTCTGATTACTGAATTTGGCATGAGGGACTGGGTTGAAGGATACCAAGGCTAAAGAAGTAGGAGAGGAGAGTTAGCATAGCTAAAACTTTTAACTAATTATTTTAGACATTTTCCTAAAATTTTTGAAGACTTCTTATCTTCCTGATTTCAGTCTATAGATTTCAAATCTACTGCATTGTACATTCTAAATTCTTTCATAGTCCTGAAATTCCATATTCTATGTTCTATGGGCCCTTCCAGGTCTGGTATTTCATGCACTTCGCTTTGACAATCTAAGTTCCAATGTACCTTCTATCTCAATCATCTTATGAATCAGTAACTCTATAAAAATATGGTCTCTAGACCCCAACCCGAAATCATTATCTCCTCAACAGATTATGTGAAACAAAATACCTAAGAAGGAAGGCTCACCTGAGTTGTCTGTCCCTGCACACAGCCACCATCACCAATAGATTCCCCAGTATGGCCATTAGGATGACTGCGGAGAGAAAGATGAGCAGTCCAATCTTCTCTGCATACCTGAAACCCTCCCCGGAACTGTAAACCACAGAAAAAAAGAAGAGGATGTTGAGCATAGAAATAATCCAAAAGGAAGAAGATACATGTTCATTATCTACTTGTATGAAATCACCTTCATCATCATCTTCATCACCACTGGTACCATAACCACTACCAACATGACCACTCTCAATCACACCACCCCTACCATTGCTACCACCATCACCTCCATCATTACCAATTACCACCATTGGTCATCAAGACCTTTACCATCAATATCATCACCATGACCACAACCACTGACATCACTACTACCAATCATTGCCATTACTGCTGTCATCATTTTCTTTATCATAATTATGTCTTTAAAATTCTGGTGATAAAAACTTTTGCAAGATATAAATAAAATTTATGAGTGTCAGGTTATTTTTTAAAAACAGTGACAGCATTTTGAAATCTCCTAGGATTTCCTATGATTAGAAAGTATCACAGTTTTGTCTGCTTAAAAACCCTTCGTGTCTATTCTATAGTAGTGTTCTCTTTTTTTCCTGTTGATATTAGTGTGTTTGTAAGACATTGGCTTCAAAGCTGGGGAATAAATGTTTTGTGCATACTACTGCTTTTTTTGTTTTTGGAGGGCAATTGGGGTTAAGTGACTTGCCCAATGTCACACAGCTAGTTTTGTGTTAAGTGCCTGAGGCCAGATTTGAACTCAGGTCTTCCTGATGCCAGAGCTGGTGCTCTATTCACTGCTTTTTTTTTTAAAGCAATTGGGGTTAAGTAACTTGCTCAAGGTTACATGGCTAGTTATTTTATGTGTGGGTGTTAATTTTCTGAGGCTGGAACCGATCCCGGGTCTTCCCGACTCTGGGGCCGGCATTCTTACTCAATGCGCCACCCAGCCACCCCCATACTACTGCTTTTTTTTTAAAAAAAAAAAAAGTAAAACTATAAGAAATTTTTAATTTTTAATTTTTAATTTGAGGCCTGGTCACTTATAAAGCATAAGTTTTACAAAACTTAAGATGCACCATTTTGAAGGTCAAAGCTAGCCTTCCTGATTACTCATTGTGCTCTGAGTCATATCATGTTACCAAAAACATTCAGTAGACATTATTTATAGAGAGCAGTCTATATTATCATTCAATTTTTTAAAAAAGATAATGTTCTTGTAGGAAATTCAGAACCATTTCTGTCTTATTAGACATGGAAAATTTCACTATAGGACTTGTTAAAAGAATTAGGAATATTTAGCCTGGGGAAGAGAAGACCAATGGGGTCAGGTATCTGAAGAGCTATCAGGTGGAAGAATGATCGGCTCTAAAAGGCAGAACTAGGATCTTGGATGGAAGGCAAAGGTACATAGATAGTCACTCAGCATGAGGGATAAAATCCTAACAACTGGATGTATCCCAAATTGGACTAAGCTGACTCAGAAAGTAATAAGTGCCTCACTACCCTCCACGTCACCCACATGAGGGGATAGGTTGGATGACCACTTTTCAGAGATACTGTGGAAATGATTCTGCTTTAGCCATGGGGTAGATTAGATGGACTCTACCAAGTTTCCTTCCCATCTTGAGATCTCTTATTTCATCATCATCCCAAAACATATTATCATAGGGTCACAGTATGCCAGGTCTCGGGCTATGTCCTAGGATTAAAAAAAGAGGTGCAAACATGATCTTTGCCCTTAAGTAACTTATAGTCTGTTAGCTAAACTGCACACATAAAGAAATTATTTGTATTACAAGGAAGTCTTTGCAAAGGAAAATGGAAAATGCAATAGGTAAAGAGATAGCAATTTCTCTGGATTGGGTTAGAGATAATGTTTCCAGGAAACCTTCCTAGGGGAGGCAGGCCTTTTGGCAGTGTATAAAATTATTGGAGTAGAGAGGAAGGATAAAGGTGCTCCAGGAAAGGAGAAATGTGTGAATAAAGGATTGGAGGTGAGAAAGTTTATGGTATGTCATGAGAATGCATAAACACATTTTCTTGGAAGAGTGCCATTTATATAGGGGTGTAATGGGAGAAAAGGTGGTACAGGTTTGGCACTAGATTGTGGCGGACCTTGAACAACAAAACAAGGAATCTACACTCTGCTTGGAAGAATATGGGAACTGGTCAGGGTTTCTGAGCAGGGGGGTGGCATGGTCTGAGCTGCTCATTAGCAATGTAACTCTAACAAGGAAAGCAAGAGGAATTGGAAGGGAAGAGAAGAGACTGGAAACAAGGATACAAGTAAGAAAGCTATTTCAGTAGTCCAGGTAAGAGGTAATGGAATATTTGACTCAAGGGATAGTTATGGAGCTGCATCTAGAGCCTTATATTAGAAAATAAGAGCCCCAGGTTCTAGCTCTAGTGAGGCAGCTAGGTGGTATAGTGGTGAGCTCTAGACCTGGAGTAGGGAACATCTGAGTTCAAATTCAGCTTAGATACTTATTGGATATATGACCTTGGGCAAGTCACTTAACCTCTGTTTGCCTCAGTTTTCTTGACTGTAAAATGAGATTCATAACAGCACCAACCTTGAAAGGTTGTTCGGAGTATCAAATGAGATGATATTTGTAAAGTCTGTGCCTAGTACATAGTATGTTGTTGTTGTTCTTGAGTCATGTCTGACTCATCGTGAACCCATTTGGGGTTTTCTTGGCAAAGATACTGGAGTGATTTCCATTTCCTTCTCCAACTCATTTTACAAGTGAGGAAACTGAGGCAAACAGGATTAAGTGACTTGTCCAGGGTCACACAGCTAGGAAATATCTGAGGCCAGATTTGAACTCAGGTTTTCTTGACTCCAGGCCTGTTGCTCTATCCACTGTATCACCTAGTTGCCCTTGGCATATAACATAGATACTATAGAAATGCTTATTCCCTTCCCCTTCCCCTAGTTCTGGCCCGGGCTCTAACATGCTGGGTGACTTGGGGCCAGGTAAGTCATCTACCCTCTCTCGTTTTCAGGTTTTCCCTCTTTAAAATGAAGGCTTTAGGGGAAGCTAGGTGGTTCAGAGAATAGAGCACTGGCCCTGGAGTCAGGAGGACCTAAGTTCAAATTCAGCCTTGGACACAACACAAAAAACTAGCCATGTGACCTTGGGCAAGTCACTTAACCCCAATTGCCCTACTTTCCCCCCTCCAAAATAAACATGAAGGTTTTAGACTAAATGGTCTTTAAGATTCCTTACCACACTAAAAATATCAGTTCTATGTTCTAGGGGCCCTTTTAGCTATCACATTCTATGTTGCATATTTGCAGGCCCCTTCCAGCTGATATATTGTATGTTCTAAGGTTCTTCTTAACCCTGAGTCTTCCTATCTTCTAAAGGTCCTTCCAGTGCTAACATCTTCAGTTTTTTATTCTACAGCTCCCTTATTCATCCAGAATTCTGTATTTTTTATTCCAATCTGCTATCTAGTTCTGACATTCTATATACTGTTTAGTATTTCATTTTCCCCAGTTACATGTAAAAACAATTTTAACACTCATTTTTAAAACTTTGAGTACCAAATTCTCTCTCTTCCTCCTTCTTTATCCTCCTCATTGAGAAGGCAACTTGATATAGGTTATACATGTGTTGTCATGCAAAATGTATTTCCATATTAGTCATGTTGAGAAAGAAAACAGACTAAAAACCTCAAGAAAAATAAAGAAAGTAATAAGTTTGTTTCAATCTGTATTTGCACACCATCAGTTCTTTCTCTGGGGATGGATAGCATTTTTCATCATAAGTCCTTCAAAGTTGTCTTGGATCTTTGTATTGCTGAGAATAGCTAAGTCATTCACAGCTGATCATCTCATAATATTGCTGTTACCTTGTATACAATACATGTCACTTTGCATTGGTTTCTGTAAGTCTTTCCAGGTTTTTCAGAGAGCATCCTGTTCATCATTTTTATAGCAAAATAATATTTCATCACAACCATATACCAATCATTCCCCAACTGATGGGTATCCACTCAGTGTCTAATTCTTTGCCATCAGAAAAGAGCTGCTATAAATATTTATGTACATATAGGTCTTTTTCCTTTTTTTAATCTCATTTTGGATACAGACCTAGTAGTGGTATTGTTGGGTCAAAGGATATGCACAGTTTTATAGCCCTTTGGGAATAGTTCCAAATTGCTCTACAAAATGGTTGAATCAGGCACAACTCCACCAACAATGCATTAATGTCTCATTTTCCCCACATCCTTCCCAACACTTAATCATTTTCCTTTTCTGACATCCTATACTCTGTGGCACCTTCTGGTTCTATGATTGTAAATGTTACCAGGAATTGAAAGGAAGACACAGAAGGAAGACACATTCTTCTGTCCTGGGTTGGAAAAGGACATTGCTATGTCCTGGTTTGGTCACCAGAAATCAAGCTGACCTAAGCTCCTGTGTTGATACATGTAATGATAAGCAGTGGATTTAAATTCCTGTTCTGAAATGCCATCTAAGCTATTAATGAGCTGTTTGATTTTAGTTAAGTCACAACCCCTCCTAGTTAACAATTCTGTCTCCAGCACCTTCTGGACATGGCAGTTTCTTACCTTTCATCCCTGACAGGGTTGTTGTAAGAACCAAATGGGATAATTAAGATGAAAGGGATTGGTTTCCATAAACCACTGCATGAATGTGCCATTACTACCAATAATAATCAAGTGGAAGAGACACACAGAGGAAGCAACCTCCATAGAGGGAGTAGGCCTCCCAGGGCACATTTCTCCAGCAATATGTCCCAGGTACAGGCTTTACAAATATTGTCTCATTTGAATCTTGCAAACAACCCTACAAGGTTGGTGCTATTACTAATCTCATTTTACAGTCTGGGCAAATGAGGCACATAGAGGTGGCTTTCTAGCACTTGCCCTTCGGGGCAATCAGGTCTGCAATAACCATAGAGTGGGACCAACCAAGGAGCCCTGCTTCTCTTTAGTTATCTTCATTGGCCTTAGAAAGCCCTAATGTGGGAGAGAGGCTAGTGACCCCATCAGGGCTACTGGCAGCAACTGTTACCTCTCTGCACCTATATTTCTGCTACTTTTCTTCCCTAGTTTTGGAAAGACCTTCAAAATGCATACTGACATACTAAAGCAGGCCTGGAGAAGGAGGCTCCTATAATTCTCAGTGGGAATCTCAGATATCTTCAGCAGCACCTTAATTATGAACAGACTCATCATTGCCCTCCTGTCTTCAAAATAAGAAAAGAACTGACTTGGACTCTGTTGGGCATTAATGTCTTCAGTGCTAGAGGGTGCTTATTTCAAATACAGGGGGTCAGAGTTCAATTTCAAGGTTCATTTGGGAGATGTCAATTAGGAGCTAGAAATAGCAAAACTCGGAACCCTGACGACTGGTAAAACTTCCTCATTGGAAGAACTCGTTAATTAAGCGGATCTGTCTATCCAACTGAACACAAGTGCAACGGAGATAATTAAGGCAGAAGAGCAGCCACACATGTAGAAACAAAGCGAGGCCCTTTGGCAAAGCCCCTGGCCCCTTGGGGAACATTGTCAACTGCTATCTTAAGTTTTTTCTTTAGTTAGAGAGCTCTGCCTTCCTTGGAATTTCTTCCTTCACTGCAGGATTAAGCAATTTCTTTTTCTTAAACTATTGTGGATCAAATTATTTAGGAGCCATAGAATAAGAAATTTAGAGTTGGAAGGGCCCTTAGAGGTCATGGTATCCACCCCCTTATTTTATAGATGGGGAATCCAAGGTTAAGAGAAGTTCAATGACTTGTATAAGGTCCTTCATTGACTAAGATGGGCTATGAGCCCATTTATTCCAAGTCCAGAACACTAACAGTCATAGGTTTTAAAGGTGGAAGGGGGTCTTTATTTTACAGAGAAGAAAATGAGAGGCCAAGAGGAGAGAGGTAACTTCTCCAGGGGTGGTAAGTAATGGGTCCAGGGCTGTAGCCCAGGTGTCTGATTCCAAATCCAAGGCCCTTTCCAGAATATCCCAGACAAGGATAGACTCAGACATCAGAGTTGGGAGGGACTGCTAAGGACCCAGCCTATTCCTGAGCAGGAATACTCTACGAAATAGCTCTCCAGAATGTACTTAAAACACTTTTAGTGACCAAGAGTTCTCTTGCCATGAAAGTGGCTACTTCTACTTTGAGACAACTGTGTGTTAGGTGATAGTGTTGGGTTTTTAAAGGGGCGAGGTGAAATCTGACTTTTCTGCCTTTATTTCATACTCTAGCATCCCAGAAAAATAGAATAAGCATGGTGGCCTCTGAGGACTTGAAGACGGAGACCAAGTCCAACTTTGATATTGTTTTCTTCAAGCGAACTAGCCCAGTTCAGGCGAGTCTCATAGGTCATGGTTTCTAGTCTTTTCATCCATATATCTTTCTTATGCATATGCTACACTTTGTCAATATCCTTGTTATAATGCAACACCCAGAACAGAACACGATATTCTTGATATCAGATATGGTCTAATTAGGGTAGACAGGGAAGAAAGGAAATAAGCATTTATTAAGCAACTACTATATGCTGAGCATTTTACAAGTATTATCTCATTTGATCCTCACAACAACCCTAGAGGGGAAAGTACTATTATTATTAATATCATTATTATTCCCATTTTACAGATGAGGAAACTGAGGCAAACAGAGGTTAAGTGACTAGCCTAGGGTTATATAGCTAGTAAGTGTCTGAGGCTAGATTTGAACTCAAGTCTTGCAGACTCCAGGCCTTGTCCTCTATCCCTGTGCCTTATCCTAGGTGCTTATCAAGGCAAGCAAAACAATCCCAGGCCTCAGTCTAGACTAGGAGTGGGGCAGCTGTGGCCTTCTAGGTCCTTAGGTGTGGCCTTTTGACTGAGTCCAAGTTTTATAGAACAAATCCTTTTATTAAGAGGATTAATTCTGTGAAGCTTGGTTCAGTCAAAGGGCTGCACTTGAGGACCTAAAGGGCCACATGTAGCCTTGAGGCTGCAAATTCCTCACCATGGTCTAGACACTCTGCTTCTATTAATTCAGCCTAAGATATGGCATTTGTTTTTTGATGCTACTGTCAGAGGAAGGCCTCCAACACACTAGGTGGATTCTCCATGTGGAAAGAAATAGACAAGTACCATGTAGAACTGGAAAATATCAGTGGGTTGAAATGCAGCTTTAGTAACAGAAGGGAGCATATGCCACCACTTTGACCAGCATCTCCACCCAGACCCTGATGGAGACAGTCCAGGATTCTGAACTGAAGAGTCCTGGGAATAGCACTGCTTTCAGTCCAGTGCCCTGATCCATCGTCCTGGGAAGCAGCCCCTGTGGAGATGCAGTCTGGCAGCTATTCCCTCAGGGGCTACAACCACAGCTCCCAAAGACCCAGAAAAGAGAGTTCTTGTCACTGTCAAATGGTTTAACATAAGAAACTAATGTGATTTTATCAGTGAAAATGTTATTGAAGATGATCCATTAACATCTGCTTTGCCACTGTATCCTAAGGACCAGACGACCATGCCATTAGACTTGCAGCTATAACTTTCCATATATGTTGTCTCCCCCATTAATGGGTGGCTAGTGGTGCAGTGGACAGAGCACTGGGCCTGGACTCTGGAAGACCTAAATTCAAATCTGGTCTCAGACACTTTCTAGTTGTGTGACTCTGGGTGAGTCACTTAACCCTATTTGCCTCAGTTTTCTCATTTGGAAAATGAGCCAGAAAAGAAAATGTCAAACCACTCCAGTGTCTTTGCCAAACAAATCATAGCATCTGAAATGACAGAGCAACCTTCATTAGAATGTGAGCTTCTTGAAAGCAAAAACCATATTTTATATTTATGACCCCAGCTAAGTATAGTGCTTTGCAAATAGTAAGTGCTTAATAAATGTGTTATTCATTCATTCATTCAATTTGCCTTGATAACAGAACTAATCAAACCAATGAGTTCACAAATCAAGAAATAATGGGATGATACTGAAGTGTGTCACACACTGGCACATATTAAAATTTCCATGCATTAAACACCCAAGTCTTTTTCACTCAAACTGTCTTGGCACATCTCTCCCATCTTGGACTTGTGCAGTTGATTTTTTGAACCCAAGTGTAAGACTTTACATTTATCTCTGCATCCCCTGTCTTTCCTGTTGAAATGTTCAAAACTTTATGATCTGTTTGGTAACCTGTTTGCTGCCCCTCCTCAAATTGCTCCTCATTTTTGAGACCTCCTCTTAGACTTCTCTTAGCATTAATAATTGCCAAGGATAAAGGCCCAATTATATTCTCACACCTATTTAGTTCTTCTTAATGTCAAAATCCCACGTGAGGAGATGGGGCAATAATTTTCAACAGAGAACACCCCTTTTCTAAGACTAACAAGTGAATTCAATTCAGTTCAACAAAATTCTTCTTTTATTGCCTTATTACAACATGGAGGTAATTCTGGGTTTTCAAAGACCAGAAGAATTCTCTTTATAATAATAATAGTGTTTATATAGAGCCTATTATGTGCCAGTCTTTGTCCTAAGTGTTTTACAATCTTGTTTGATCCTCACAACAACCTTGGGAGGTAGGTGCTATTATTTCTCGCATTTTATAGATGAGGAAACTGTGGCAAAAATGGTTAAGTGATTTGCCCAGGGTCACACTGCTAGTCTCTGAGGCCAGATTTGGACTCAGGTCTTCCTGACTCCAGGCCCAGAGCTCTAACTACTGCACCACCTGTCAGAAGAAAACTGAAGAAGGCCTCAGTTATGTTCCCAGTGACAGACTGTGTCTGTCTACTGTCTAAGGACCAGCCTCGCTAAATTCACAGAGGTTCATCACCAATCAGTTTGGTCTTTAGATGATGATGACCCTTCAAAAAAAGTATAAGAGGAATTTGACATTCTTCTTTTAAAACAAGCTGCTTGTTTGCATTCCTTTTGATTTTCCTTCTGTTCATTCAAAAAATGTTTCAATGATACTATTTTTTTTTCTTTTTTCTTTTTGGGAGTTCAACACCATCACTAGTTTTGGAACAGGTTAAAATGCAAAATAGCCCATGAATCTGTGTAGTCCACTTTAGCTTCTATAGAAATGGCAGTGGGGTAGAGAAAAAGGAAACATGAGGTGCTAAGAATAAGTTTTTTTACAATCTGCAAACATTATTTAAGATTTTAGTACTATAGATATGCTATATTTGCCCAACAAACAATGAGTTAATACACTACTGGTGGAACTGAACCACATCCATATGGACATTTTGACTATAAATAAAGCTAGATGGAATAAAGACTTACAAGTAAATGAAAGGATGGCTCACAGGTTTTCCCTAAAGAGAAAAATAAAGTAAATAGAGACAGCTTCATCAGGTGTCCAATGGCAACTAGAAACATCATTTGATGCATTACTTGGCCATCTTTCCTTACAGGGCTCATGATAAGCATAAGTAAAAAGACTGTTATGAAGGAAAAATGAAGCTTATGTGCTTACATCTGTTACTGAAAATCAAGTTCTAATAAGACCTTTGAAACCATGGCAAAATATATTTTGATCCTCAATAACCTCAGTATGAAAGTAGGTATAAGACAGGCTGGAAAATATAGCTCAGAGTGAAATAAAAGAGATAAATTGAATGTGGAATATTCCGAATCATGAATAGTTTCTTGAATAGGAGAGGTGGAAGATGGTAAATATGGCGAACACAAAATATCACACACTAAGTTAAAAAAAATAAGGGAAAATAATTATATTTCAACAGATAAGAAATGAATGGTTATCAACATGAGATCCAGTTCTGAATGTATGAGAAGTCAGATTACCACCTTTTTAGAGTAAGATAAAAAAATCAACAGAGTAGGAAAAAAAGATAATAAAAGTGAGACATTATATATAATTCCAGCAGCTCCAACTTGACCTATTTTTACTTTAATTCAATTTTTAGAAATTACCAATGCCTTATTATATGCAAGGCACTTTGCTAGGTGTTGAAAATACAAAGAAGTAGGGGCGGCTAGGTGGCGCAGTGAGTAGAGCGTCGGCCCTGGAGTCAGAAGGACCTGAGTTTGGATCCGACCTCAGACACTTAACGCACACACAAACAAAAACTTAGCCATGTGACCTTGGGCAAGTTACTTAACCCCAATTGCCCTCCAAAAAGGCAAAAAAAAAAAAAAAAAAAAAGAAAAAAGAAAAAGAAAATACAAAGAAGAAAATGAAATAGTTCTTTCCCTCAGTGAGCTCATATTCTATTGGAATGAGCAATTGTCACAATAAGGAGGGCAAAAGAGCCCAGAACCTACCTAAGCCGGCAGCAGACACCTGATCTTGCAAAATGGAAAGACATTGCAATTAATGGCAAAAATACAGAAGTTCTTTTACAAAACATTACAGTGGAGGACAACAGATTGTTCATTGCTTTTCCTCACAAGACAGTGAAATGCAGTAGAAGGGGAAATGGGTCTATGGAAAGTTTGCATGAGACTCAGCTAAGTCACATCATCCAAATCATTTATGGATGAATCTAGGATCAGGACAGTGTATAGATAGGAAATGGAATGGATTGACCAGTGTTTAGATAGTCATGTATTCTTATGATAAGAGGAACAGTAGATCCATCACATTTGGATTCCAAATAGCTCGGTATCCAATGTGCTATATGAGTAAATGGAATTGGCATTTAAGAAGATGAAGTTGGGAAGAGCAGCTGGTTCTATCTGATCAAATACACATGGAAGAAATCCATATTGGAGGCAACCCAATTTTAGGGACAGTAGGGGATCAATTTTCAAGATATCTAAAAGAGGGAGAAATTTCATTTCATTTATTTTTTTTTTATTCTGAATTTCACAAATGCTCCAAACATGAGCATTTCCATACACAAAATAGAACAAAAAAAGAGGATTATATGTGAAACTGTGATTATTATGTATAGGTTGCTTTTTAAAAAGTGTAAAAGGAATTCAACATGCGACTATCAAAATTAGCCTGCTTGTCTGTATTTACTTTTGAATTTCCTTCTGTTCATTTAAAAAACGTTTCAATGTTATTCTTTTCTATCTTTTCTTTTGGGGGATACAACACTATCACTAGCTCCCCTTTCTTTCTAAGTTCCACACCCAGCATGAAAAAAAGAAAAACATATTCCTTGTAACTATTAAGCATAGTCAAGCAAAACAAATCCACACATTCCATATGTCATATATATTCTATATATTTTTGTTATACATTTTATCTATCTATCTTTCACTTTGATTTGATCATCTCTCTGTCAGTAGGTGGGTAGTATGTTTTGTTTTTGGTCCTCTGAAGTCAAGTTTGGTCATTGCATTGATCAGAATTCTTAAAACTTCCAAAGATGTTTTTCTTTACAATGTTGTTGTTATTGTACAAATTGTTCTCATTGTTCTTCTACCTTCACTTTGCATCAGCTCATGCAAATCTTCCTAGGTTTCTCTGGAACCATCCTTTTAATTATTTTTTATGGCATAATAATATTACACACTAAGTATCACATCAATATACCATGATTTGTTCAGCATTCCCCAAATGATGGACATTCTCTTTGCAGACCTTTGCTATAATAAAAAAGTGTTGATATAAATATTTTTCTACATATGGCTTCTCTTCAAAAGAGGAACTATCAAAAGAATAAAAAAGATCACGGATGATATTATTACAAAAAAATAAAAGGACAACCAAGAAGATGTTAACTACCAATCCATGTCTCATTCTCAGCTCTATAAAATTTTAATAAGAATGGTCTACATGCATGCCCAAGGGCACCTTGATGAAAATATGAAGAGAGAATGGCCAGATTTTTTTCTTTTTTTGACCAATTTTTGTTTACGACAGAAAACTGACCAAAAAGTGTAGGGAATGGGGGCGGCTAGGTGGTATAATGAATAGAGCACCAGCCCTGAAGTCAGGAGGACCTGAGTTCAAATCTGACCTCAGACACTTAACACTTATTAGCCATGTGACCTTGGGCAAGTCACTTAACCCAACTGCCCTGCCTTCCCCCCTCCAAAAAGCAAAAAAAAAAAAAAAGCATAGGGAATAGAAAATCTCACTGTTTTATTGTCTACTCATTACCCTCTTTTCTCCCCAAATGGTAGAGCAAAACATATCCCTAAAAGTTCTTTTCAAACAATGTATTCCCATACATATGTTGAGATCATATAATGTTTCTTGATAGATACAACTAGAATTTTGTTCAAAAATCCTCTGGTTGTCATTATCAATCAATGAGAACATATGCTGGACAAAGTTGATTGCTCCTGTCATGGAGAATGTACTTTGGAAAAGTTCTCCAGCCATTCCTATTTACAGATGTCATTGTGCCATCATCTATATCCTGGAATTTTATGAGTGTCCTTGATAAATTCCATGGCCTAGAAATCTATAATAGAAAATCCAAGTTGATGAAGAACTAGTATTGTCCAGATGATGACAAGCATTTAGATGGCTTAGTCTATCAATAATGATAACTTGTTTGAGTCTTACTAATATATAATTAGCAAGGCTCAAAAATAGATTGGAAGAGAGAGGATTCTATTGCATTTCAGGAATGCACGGTGTTTTCAATAATCCCAAGCTTCTCCATACTGCAAAAAGCTATATTTTTAAATATCCATATTCTCCTGGAGATGCTATATCTATATGGCTACAAACCATGGGACACCATGGTCTCTGAAGAATCAAAATTGCAAGTGACCTTAGAAAACAATGGAAAGTCTCATGGTGGATGGAGGTAATCTGCAACAATTACCGACAACCTCTTGCATGGGTTAAAAAGCATTGCATGGTTTAAAAGTCATTATTTGAGAGCACAGGGGAGAATATGCACTGGTCTTGTATTGAGAGCAAGGAATAAAAAAGAGATCAAATGCTGCCCTGCATCCATGAAATATTTAAAGACCTAAAGGAAGGCTTCTGGTACATTAAGTTGATGCTCTATGGAAGAGTCATGGAATGATATGGACAAGGATCTTTCAGGTTTAGGAGTCAGAGGTATGTTATAATCAACACTGGCAAATCAATTACCTACATTCAAGAGGTTATTCCAGGCATGGTGTACCACACTGGGAGAGGGGGAGATAAGAAAATGAAAAATGACATAGACACTTCAGAGAATTTGGAATTTATAATCTATGAATGACAATAAGACAGAACTACAAATAACAGTAATACAAATAGCAGTGGTTAAATACACATGATACTGAGTTTATGGAACAGAATTCACTTCCAGAGATTAGGAAAGGCCTCCTATAGAAGGCAGCATTTGAACTGGATTTTGAAGATAGGTGGAAATTCAACAGGTGAAGACAGAAGTCAAAGGAATGAGAATGAAATTATGGAGGAATATAAATGGGACATATATTTGGTAGAAAGTGTAAAGCTTGTATAGTTGTATGTAAGGTAGACTTTAGTGTATGTAAGGTAGATTTTGTTATTCTTTTTAAGATACTAATTCCCAGGATCCATGGCCATAACAGTCTTCTAGTTCCCAGGCTCATGACTTGTAAACATCTCTACCATGCTTGCACAATGTTATATAATGATAAATAAAGAAAACATTTGAGTTTGGTTGTAAATAATCTACTGCACTTACACTGTGCTAAGTCACCATGATATTACTAAAGTTAATGTAAACTTGTGAGGCTATTGCTGGCAAATTGCCTTCTTTGTCTGTTACCCTAAAAATCAAGTGAGCACTGGTCAGTAAGGGGTGAATAGGAATGCACGAGGGGAATGTGCATGTATGCTTGCCTCAACTAGCCCCCACTGAAGTTTAAGGGGGAACACATAAGCTGGAATACTGTAGGTGTGTTAATCAGCCTCCATCAAAGGGTGGGGAGATTTTTTAATGCATGTTAGTCTTGAATGGCCCCCATCGAGACTTAGGGGACCTGTAGGAGTTGTAGCTCCTACTATATTCTCATTCGCCCCTGCAAGAAGAGTAATTAGGTGATGCTGTAGGAGTTATGTTCCCATCATCAGCAACCCCTCCCTTGAGAAGACTAGAATAGAGTAAGCTTAATTAACCCTTTATTATGTCTCCATTCCTGTCTTCCCTTCTGCTTGTATCAAGAGTGAACCTGCTAGAACACCTGCTAGAGAGAAAGACTGGAAAAGCTCCCTCTCCTACCCAGCAATTGGTGAAGTCAGTGTTATCTGTTTAGCAATAGTGTACTGCAGTGAGATATGATAAGACTGGAAAGGCAAAGGGAGAATGGCAGTGGGAATAAAAAGATACATTAAGGAAGAGGAGCCACAAAAGATTTCTGAGAAAGGTAATGGCATGTTATAAATCTATCAGAGTAATAGAATGCCAGAGTTGGAAGGGTCTCAAGTGAATAGAACATAAAATATTAAATATGGAAGGGGCCTTAGAGTTCAAACCCCTCATCTTACTGAAAAGGAAGCTGAGGACCAAGGGGAGAAAGGGACTCTCCCAAAATCAGATACCCTAGAGAACTGTGTGATTCCACTGCCCCACAGTAGAATAGCTAAAATAGACAGGAGGGTTTGGAAGAGAAGAAAAGGCTTGGGACTCTAATATATACCAAGTTTGCTTGTTAGAAACATGACACAGCAACAGAAGTCAAAGTAATAGAGGCAAAGGCATGAACTAGAGAAAGGAAACCCAAAATAAGACTTCAAAGGCAAACGACGGGTCTGACTATTTGCCACATAATAGCCTTAAAAGCAGCTGGAGAGAGGAGGGATGTGGTGATCAAAGACTCAGAGACTTGGGGCTGAAATAAAAAATGTTCACATCAAGTTAGGGAAGGGACCAGGCTGGAAAACTGGGTCCTTGTAGTGGTGATGCAGGGATTGTTGGGGCCTGAACACCATATCTGTGAGATCTGGGAAAGGTGAGAGCACTTCTTGGCAAGTATAGTTACCTGTGTGGTAGTAAGCAAGTCACTCACTGCTTCTAATCTGCATAATGAAGGGGGCTGTACTAGGTGACCTCTAAGGTCCTCTGAGCTCTAAATCTAAGGTTCTATGGTGCCCAAACTGTATAGCAGAATACACATAAAGCATTATACTCATTTAATCGTTTAGTGCATGTTCATTAATCACCTATTGTAAACAGAGCCCTCTCCTAGGCACTGAGAGAGAAATAAGGTTTGGAGAAGACAATAGTTTGCACTCTCATTGAGTCTGATATATGACAACACAATATGCATATTGCTAGGTATATTAGAGAGGTGTAAAGAGCCATGTGAAGTCCTATAAGATAGAGTGTCAGGGACTAAACCAAGAGGTAATAGAATTTGAATGGAGAGATGAAGGATAGATAGAAACTCCAGAGAAAATGTGGTAAGGGAGGACATTCCAAGTACAGGGAAGAATGGGACCAAAGACACAGAGATAAAAAATCCCAGGAAATGATTATGGGGCAAAGATGAAACTGTCCCCCCGCTTTTTTTCTTCACTGCAGAGTGTGTAAAGGTGAGTGATATAAGACTGAAGAGTCAGGTTGACACCAGGTGCTGTAGGACTTAGAATTGTGGATAGAAAGAGTTTGAACTTTACTTGCTAGGCAATAGGGAGCTATGTAAGGGCTTGGAGCACAGGACTGATGTGACCAGATCCATGCACACAGGAGTCGAGTCTGGCTGTAGTATGAAGGATGGATTGGAGAAGAAGCAGACAGGCAGCAGATTATAGAGGGCATTGGATCCAAGACAAGGGAGTTATATATAACATATCATGTTATTGTTATCATTACCACTATTATCACCATTTGTATTCTGTATGAAAAACCAGAATGATTCTCTTCCTCTGCCTGCACAGCTGAGCCTCCTCAATGCTTGGGGTCAAGTACAGATCCTGCTCTACCCTCCATTTATGTAGAGACTGGGCCTGGATATATAATCATTAAAAAAAAATCAGAGCCTGCCTAATGCCCACTCAGCTGATGGCATCTTTATCTTCCTCTTGCCTCTTTGAGTGAGGAATAGTCTAGGAAACAGGAAAGTTTCCAGCTCTCAAAAAATTCAAGGCAGCAGCTGGTAGAGGGAAAAGGTGGTAGCTTCTCCTTAAACTACTATTCTCAGCACCATAACTTGGACCAGAATCTTGAGATTTTCACCTTCCTTCTTAGAATCATGGTAGCCAGAAGACAAATGGGACCACAGTGGCTAAGTAGCCCAATCTATACCCTGGCAGGATTCTCTCCTCCAATATTCCTCACATGTGATCATATGATCTCTGTCAAAACATCTTTGTGATGGGGGAATTTATTCCCCTATTTGCATTTCATTATAGTCCCCTTGTTCCAAGAATTGTCCTGGTATTATGGGAAAAGCATTAGCCTTGAAGTCAATCTCAACTTCAAGCTCTGCGATTAGCTTGTCGTGTGACCCTGTCCAAACCATTTTCCCCCTTGGGTCTGAGTTTTGTCAAGGGAAAATGAGGGGATTGCACTAGATGCAATATGAGGTCCTTTCCAGGACTATGGCTCTGTGATTCCTTTAACAATATGGTCAGAATAGAAAGGGAAACAGTGATCACTTGGAGTCAAGATGGGTTTCCCAAGAATAAATATCTCAGGTTAACTTCATTTCTCTCTCAGTTAGTTAGTGGACTGGAGGCATGTGAAGGGGGATAGGGATGGAGTTTAGTGGAATACCAAAAATGTACAATGTCTAGATTTCAGCAAGGAATCTAATTATCTTTTCCAAAGTGGAAAAATGCAGCCTGACATAGGCCTACTCCACCATTGCGTACTGGGGCTAGTGCTGTGTTAGCCTGCAGCACAATCTCTCTCCTCGATCGACTGGCCTTCTGGCTTCTCTCGCAAAGTTCAAATTTGTCAGGTGAGCTGCTTGCTCTTCCTAAATTTAACAGTTTCTTATGCCTTCAGCCTCCTTTGCTACTTTGTGTCTGTAACTTCTTTGTCACTACTTTATGTAACTAATTATTGTTTATGCTCCCTGAGCAGGCAGCTTAGGGATCTAGCTGTGGGAGAGGGATAATGGTCTCTTAATGAAGCCCTTGAAGCAACACAGACAAGTAGAATTGAGGGCAGAGAAGACCTTAGGACTCCCCTTCCTGCCTATTGGAAGAGGAGGCTCTTCTGCTCCAAGGACCTGGGAAGAACACTAACCCACAATTCCAGAAAATGGGAGTGGAAGACATTCTCTGAAAGCCTGAAGCCCTCCTTAACTGGAAAATTGCCAAGAGAGTAGCTATTGCAACCTACACCCTCCTCTCTATCAAGATCTCCACTGGATGCTCCACCTGCACAGTTTGCAAGGAGGAGGACAGTTGGCATGACTGATGTTGGAGCCCTATCTTTCTCTTGCCCCTTCATGGTCTTTACTATTAGCTCTTGACCTCCTACTCGCCTCCCAACTCAGAGATCCTTTTAAGATGACAAAGGAGTATGGTAGAAAGGCTTTGGAATCAGATCATAGGAGCCAGGTATTACAAGCTGGAAGGGGCCTTAGATCTAATCTAATACACTCGTTTTACAGATGTCAAAACTGAGGCACAGAGAGGCTGAATGATTGCGCAAGGTAACACAGCTGAAATTTAAACCCTGGACCTGACTCCAAATCCAGCGGATCTGAGGAGGAATTCTAGTTCCTCCTCCTAACTCACCCAGCTGTGTGACCTGGGACAAGCCATTTCCACTTTCTGAGCCTCAGTTTTCTTATTTTAAAAATTTGGGTAATAGCCTCTGACACTGCTTGCCTCTGAGGCTGTTGTAAAAGATCAAATGATTCTAACTGGATGCAAGGCAACGTGGCATGGCAGAAGTCAGTGTAATATAAAGGAAAGACCTTGGAATTTTGGAAACTATTCTCGAGTTTGGGTATCAGCACTGGCATGTATTAGCTAGGTCAATGAAGACATTTCAAATCTGAGGCTTGATTTTGTTATCTCCCTACCTCTCTCTCTCTCTCTCTCTCTCTCTCTCTCTCTCTCTCTCTCTCTCTCCCCCCTCTCCTCCTCCTCCTCCTCCTCCCTCCCTTCCTCCATCCCTTCCTTCCTTCCTTCCTTCCTCCATCCCTTCCTTCCTTCCTTCCTTCCTTCCTCCATCCCTTCCTTCCTTCCTTCCTTCCTTCCTTCCTTCCTTCCTTCCCACCAGTACTCACAATCACCACACATTTTGAGAACCAGAAGTGTGAATCCATTTGACCAAGATAGCACAGCTAATATCAGACAAGACTGGAATTTACACCTTCAGTTTCCATCACTAGTTTTATTTGACTTGAGATATAATAAGCCATTATTCTGCCTCTCCTCCTCCATTATTCTGCCTCTCCTTCTAATGAAAACACTAGCATATACTATATAGCATATTTTCCAAACAGTATTTATCCACAGGGGAGTAATAGTAGGCTTAATTTACATATTGTTTTATAGTTTACAAAGGTTTTTCTCTCAGTCACAATGTGAAGGGAATAGGACAAATACTATTATTCCCATTTTACAGATGAAATAGTCTCAGAGATTTGCAATGACTTGTCCAAGGTCATACAGCAAATACCAGAACCAGGGCTCAGCCTCAGACTCCCACACCCCAGGGGCAAGGCTCTTCAGTGCATCCACTCTCTTCTGTCTCTGAGTGCCATAGCCTTGGGGTATAGTAAGGTCTCAGCTCCATCATTCAGTTCTCCCTTAGAGAAAGGCTCTGAGGAACTACAGACCCTAACTGAAGACTCACATGCAGATATCTCCAAGTGGTGGTGAGGGGGTGGGGAATGCACCAGAACCCTCACGGGTTCTTCCACAGGTTTGACAAGCCAGGAAAATGCAAAAAGGCCCAGATGGAGCATTGCCAGTGCCCCAGTCTCATTCTCACTCTCTCCCAAGGGCTGTAATTTCACCAAAGGTCAGTCAATTGAACATCTGTACTTGGGAGTCATCAGGCTTCCTTGAAATATATCTGGTTAGCTGGCATTCCCCTAAGGGAAATGCAGCAATCTTTCACTCTGCCCCAGTTGTTTCCAATCATTCCAGGAAAACAGAGGCACCTCAGGGAAATTTTTGCTATGTACCTTTTACTCTCCTTAAGCCCTGAGCCCCACTACACTTGTGTTCAAGTCTAATCATCATTACTTCCTAAACATATGATCCTGGGTCTCAGTTACCTCATCAGGAAAATGGGGATAATAATGCTTAGACAACCTACCTCACTGGGTTGTAGTGAGGAATATGTCTCATAAACTAGAAGCACAATAAATGTGAACTATTAGGATATGAGGTGTGACATTCTGGAAGACCTGGTATATTTCTGTTTGGGGCTTCCTTCCTTCCCTACAGACTTAGTGAAATGCCAAATAGGCTCTTTCTTTTGTCACCCCTGCCCCCCAAGGCAGAACGAGCACCTTTGTCTTGCCTCAAGGTATGGCCTTGATTTCTTTCCCCACTTTCCTTTTTCTTCTCTGCTTCAGGCATTACAGAACAATTAATGCCGGAAGGAATCTTATGACCTAGAATACTAATTGTCAAAAGGGACCTTAGACATCCCAGAGCCCAACTTCTTCATATTACGGGTGAAGAAACTAAGGCTTTAAGACATTAAGAACTTGCCCAGGGTCTTACTTAGGGACCAAGAACTTCCATATCCAGGTCCTCACTCTTTCCACCCCCCCCCCCAACACACTGCTTCCCTTTCTATTTTTACTGATATATAATCAAAGAACAAGACTTTCCTGGGATCTCGAAGCAAACATAGCAATTCTGCTGCTGTTGCTGGGCAACCAGTAGCTCGATGAATGAATGAATTGCAGGAAAAAACCCAGGAGCAGGTGAGTGATGGTGTTGCAGGAACTACAGAGGGTTGCTTCCATGGGGGTTAGGGGTTTTGAGTCACCAGTCCCTGACTGCAGTATAACAAGAAGATACAGGCATTGGATCTATCTGGTGGATTTTCTCTAAAACACACTTAAAATTCTCTTCCTTGGGAATTTTGGGTGTTCTGTGGTCCATCGACTCAAAAGTTAACAACTGGGACTAAATAGCCTCCATTTCTAAGGTAGGACACAAATGTTTCACACATATATCCCCTTCCTTCCATTAACACCCCAATCAACTCTTGCCTGAAGTATTGTGATAACCCCATAATTAGTCTCCCTGTCTCCTATCTCTCCTCATTGGAAACCATCTTCCACTGATATGGAAGTATTCTTTCTAATGCCCAGGACTGAGCTCATCCCTCTCCTGCTCAAAGACTCTCAGTAGCTCCCTATTGTCTATAGTGCAAAATACAAACTCCTCAGCTTCTCATTCAAGTCCCTTCACAGTCTATACCCCGTTTCCAGCTTTTTCTCCCCCACATGCACTCACTGCTCCAGCCAATCTGCATGACTCATTGTGTTCCTGCCTCTGTGCCTAGAATACAGACAGCCGTATTTTGAGTCATCATCCTTAGCCTGGCAATGGAGCTCTTCCACAATCTGGCATCACCCTCCCCTTCTGCTGTATCTTCAACTACTCCCCCTCAGGTACTCTACATTACAATTAAGAAATTCAAGTAAGGTGATAGGAATCAAAGAATAAGAGAATGACATCTTCTCAAAGATGGAAAAGAACTGAAATATAGAAGCAGAGATTTAGAGGCTGAAAGGACCTTAAAAGTTATCAAGTTCAAGCCCTTTATTTCATGGATGAGGAGAGTGGGGCATGCAGAGGTTAAGTGAATTACATGGGGTCACACAGCTAACAAGTACAGGAGGTACGATGTGACCTTGGGTCTCCCTGACTCCATGACACCTAATAAGAAATGTACCTGGATCAGAGTCTCCTCTATACTGTCCCTGACATGTGGCCATCCAGGCTCCACTGGAAGGCCTCCAGTAACTGGGAGTTCTCTGTTTCCTGAGGCAGCCTATTGTGCTTTTGGACAGCTCCAAGAGTCTCTGGAAACCATAAATCACCTCAGGAATATGAACTACTATTGCAATTAGTATTAACCATTTCATTATTTATTCTCATAGTGTGCTTATATTTCACATATTAATTATGATGCTATTGTTGTTTATGTTTTATTAGTAACCTTATAAATAATAATAATGTTCAAATGCAGCCAAATTAATGAGGCTTAGAACAACTACAGGCACAAATGTTCCCAGGATGGAAATTGTGCTATAGCAATTTGGATGAAAATGTCTCTCCTGACCCAGCAAGCTCATTTGGGCTGAGCAAGGCCTTCATCTGCATTCACAACAGAGCTGAAGCCTGAGTAATTGGCTATCATGAAAAAGAAAACTGTCTTTGTTGGAACCTTGCCACTGCCAAAGTCATATGTACAGAATTGGGGTAGGTCCCGACAAAGGCCCCCAGGAACTCCCAGAGGACCTCAGCAGAGGTCAATGGAAACTCTCAGAGCTTGTCTTCTACTCTATTCTAACAAACATTTATTAAATACCACTGTGTGTCAGGCACTGGACTAGGTACTACGGAAACAGAGACAAAAGGAGAGAGAATCTCTGCTCTCAAGAAACTCACATTCTACTGGGGAGTTCCAATATATAAATAATAGATTATATACAAATTATATAATTTGAAAGCAAAAGACAGATAGAGACTGAGATATAAAGAGAGAGGGAGGGGGGAGAGAGAGAGAAAGAGAGACAGAGAGACAGAGACAGAGAAACAGAGGCAGACAGAGACACACAGAGACAGAGAGATAAAAACAGGAAAACCCAAGAGACAGACACAGGCACACACAGAATGAGAGGAAAGAGAGGAAAGGCTTCTCATAGACATTGTCACATGAACTGAGTCTTGAAGGAATTCTGGTGAGGAGGAGGTAGAATCCAGGAATGGGGAACAGCCTGTGCAAAGTCCCAGAAGTGAGAGATGTAATATGGACTTTGAGGGATACTAAGTAAGTCAGTTTGACTGGAAGGTAGAGTACATGAAGGGGGGTAATGAGTAATAAATTAAACTGGGAATATAAATTGGAACCAGACTGTGAAGGGCTTCAAATGCAAGCTGGAACATCTAGGTGAGATGGTATTGCTATAATTGTTATTTCTCCACTGATATCTGTCTCTGGTATGTCCTTTTGGCATGGAGGTGACCCCGAGTTCTCAAAGGATGTACCAGTAGAGAAAAAACTGACAAGTCCCATTTAGTTGGGAAGGCTATGAGCACAGACCTGGCAATGGACTATGTGCCTGTCATTTGAGAACCAGCCTAATTAAGAGCAGAAAGGCTCCTCTCCAGAGGGTTGCCCTCCAGAGGATGGATGCTTTTGTCCACAGCAGCTTATGATACCATTTAAAATAGCTTGGAGAGGGTTGTGATCTCTGTTGATGGGAAAAGGATCTACCAGATTTAACTGAAGCATTACAATGTCAGACACAAGTGTTGGTTTTGCTTAAATAGTTTTCTTTGTTACGGAGAAGGGCTCATTGGAGAGAGGTTGCTGTTGCAGGGATAGGGGAGGAGAAAGGGGGAGAAGTAGGAAAGGAGGGAGAAAGGGAAGAAAGAAGGAATGGAGAATGGAAAGAAAAAAGAGAAAGAAATAAAAATAAATAGAGAAAATGAGATATTAAATCATATCAGGAGAAGGAAAAAAATAGTGACAAAGGAAACCTTTTCAGATAACCAGTAAATCAATCCCAGAAATGCAAACACAACTTATCTCTGAACAGGAATTCTCTTTATAATACCAAGACAAGTGGCCATCTGGACTCTTTGTATATATCCCCCCAAGTGACAGGAAACTTACTACTTTGGGATCATTTTAATTATTTGGGAAGTTCATCCATAAGTTTTGCCATAATCTGCTTCTCTGTAACTGCCACTCATTGATCCTAGTTGTGCCCTCTGGAATCAAGCAGAAAGGGCTTAAATCTCTTCTGAACACATTACCAGATTTCCTTAAGCATAGATCTGATCTTACTACTCCTCTGCTCAGAACACCTCAATGGCTCCCTATTGCCTATCAAGTTTGTTACCACCACTCCCCCTAACCCCACCACCAATGTGTCCCCACCATACATGTCCAGCCTTATCTCACCTTGGGAACCTTCTCTGTGCTCCAGCCAAACAAAACTACTCAAGTGTCATCCATAAACGCTCTCACCTTTCTCATCTCTATCTTTGCTCCCCTAAGCCTTATGAATTTTCACCTCTTATATTCTCTTTCCCATCTCTCCCCTCTTCATTCTTTAAAGCCTAACTCAAATGTCACCTCCTCCAGGTAGTCCTCCCTGACTGGACCAGTCAACACTAACCTTCCCTTCCTCAGAGTACATATAGTATGCAGCTTGCACCACTCTGATTTTCAGGTATTATATTTTATTACAAGTTCCTTGTGTTTGTGGTGGATAAAGTACTAGAGTTGGATTCAGGAAGATCTGAGTAACTTCAGATCCTCCCCCCAGCTCCAGCTGGGCCCCCATGATCAAGTCTCTTTCCTTTTCTGAGTCTCATATTCCTCCTCTGTAAAATGAGAATCATAAGACATATAGTAACCACCTCATAGGGTTATTGTGAGACTCCAATAAGACAATGAATATAATACATTTTGCAAAGCTGAAAGCTTTCTGTAAATGCAAGTTAGTATGATCATCATCATAATTCTAGACTCTCAGTTCCCTAAGGCAGGGGCCAATTTATTTGTCTTTGTACCATCACAAAGCACAAGGATGCCCACACAAAAGCTACTTAATAAATGTTGGGTGGGTTTGAATATATTGAAAACTATATCAGGTAACCGAAGGGAGCTGAGGAATCTTCTTCTGGGGAAATCTTTAGACACAGAGCACATTATTTCTCTTGCATGATTTAGGCATTCATTTTTGGAGTGGGTCATAAAAATGAGGAAGCTAGGTGGTGTGGTGGATAAAATACTTGGTCTAGAATCCAGAAGACCTGAGTTCAAATGCAGCCTCAGACACTTCCTAGCTACATGATCCTGGGAAAGTCACTTAACTTCTATTTGCTTCAGTTTCCTCCACTGTAAAATGGGGATACTAATAGCATCTACCTCTCAGGATTCTCTTGAGAATCAAATGAAATGAAATTTAAAAAAAATTAGCACAGCGCCTGGCACATAGTAGGTACTTGTTTCCTTTCTTCTTCTGCCCTGGTCATATCAGTCTGCAGTGTATGTTTAGTTCTAAAGGGAAATGCATCAGCTGGAGCCCATCCAGAGGCAAGTGACCAGGATGGTAAGAGGACCAGGAACCATGCCATGTAAAGATCAGCTAAAGAAAGGAGAGGTGCTAAGCTTAGAGGAAAAGCGATTTAAGGGGGCACATGTTCTCAAGTATTTGAAAAACTATAATTTGGAAGAGCTGTGAGAATTTTTCTGCTTGGTCCCAGAATCTAGAACCAGGAGCAATGATTGAAAGCCACAGGGAAGCATGTCTTCAATTCAATATAAGCAGTAACTTCCTGACAATGAGCTCTTCCTGATAATGGGAGGCACTATCTCATGAGGGAGTGACTGCCTCATTCCTGGTGAAGTTCAAGGAGAGACTAGACAACTACTTGCCAAGTATATTTAATAAAGAAGATTCCTTCACTTGGTAGAGAATTAGATAAAATGACCTCCAAGGTCCCTCTCAGTTCTAAGAGTTTACAATTTTATTGCAGACCAGATAGTGTTTCAAGTAATTTGTTTTTCTTGGAGGGCATGGAGAAGATGGTAGAGAGATTGCTGTTAATTTTCTTTCAACATATTTTAATAATCTTTAAGACTAGTTGGGCTAAAACCAAAGATCACTACAGTAGCTTCTATCTACTTGGTGAACTGAGCAGTGAGTTCTGCAGGACAGTCTTTAAGAGGGACCAAAGGTAAGTTTTAATTAGCAGGGAAATGATGAGTGGGAAAAGATAGCACTTCTGTTCTTTTGGACCCATCTGCTATCTCAAGTTGAGCAGCAGTGAATTCTGGAACTGGGAAAGATTGTCCCCTGTGAACAGACCTTGGGTGAAGTAGAGATCCAACATGGTCACCCATGGGTACTCATGGAAGGATACTCCTCTTTACTTTCCCACTCTTATTCCATATCAGTCTCCTTCTTGCATTACCCATTCCAGTCAAAATGACCTGTTAGCTGTTTTTCATAGACTACATTGTGTTTCCCTCCTCCCCCTCTGTACAGGTGGACTTTCATGCCTATATTGTACTCCTTTCTCATTCTGCTTCATAACAAACCTACCTTTCCTCAGGACATCTCAGGAATCATTTCCTTCCCCTATACCTCTAATTACTAGGGCTCCTTCTCTTTGGAAATGACTTAATCACACTTTTTATATACTTCATGTTTACATATGGACTGGTACCTCCACATGGTTTCATTTTTTTTCCTTTGTGGCCATAATAGTATCACATTGCAGGCATCAAATAGTTGTTGAATGGAATTGAATCAAATGATGCCACACAATGCCAGTTTCCATCACATCAAGTCTACTAAGACCCCGATTATTGCATGGAATGACAATGTACATATAATGCAGGTGGGAGTCAATTGGGTAATATACTGGTCAGAAGGAGAATAGAACATACTTTTGCCAAAGGCAAGTTAGATTGATCCTGGGTTCAATAATCGATAAGAGACTCCCAGAAACCCCAGAAGAAATATCCAGCAATAAGTATGGCACCAGGATAATAAACATCAAAGAAACCCATGAAATGCAACTAAGTTCCCTCAGAGGCATTTAAATAATTAAGCCTATCGGTTCTGGAGTCAGTCTATATGGTTCAAGAGTTCCAGAGAAGTACAAATAGGAGCAGTTGTGTGACATGTGATCCCTATGCTTTCTTTAGGACAAGAAATGGGGGATGAGAGAGGGGGATTCCCTTCTTCCACCCCTCCATCAGTCATGGCTCTTTGAAATGGAGGTGCTTGATCTGAAGTTTGAGAGTTAATATATCCAAGAGAATTTGAGGCATGGTTGCAGAGGCAAAGACACACCTTTCCAGATAGATATGGACAGAGAGAGGCTTTCACTTGGAGCCAGAATCAGCTGAAAGGGACATAACACCTGGCAGTGGAGGAGAGTTGACCTTAGATCCAAGGAAAAAGTAGCTCTGATAATGGAGAGTCAAGGTGCAAAGAGGACTAGACCCAGGGAACCTAACTGAGCAAGCCACCCAGCAGAGTTGTGTCTCCTATTCTAGAGGATTCCATGAGAAAGCTATCCTTTTTCATAGGCTTGAGTTGCTTTGTTCACATGAGTTCCCATGCTACTCTAAATTTGCACCCATTTTCCCCATGGATTCTATGTGTGTTTTTTGGTACAGGGTGATTCAGGTTTATGGAGGAAGAAGAGTTGAAGGAATATTTTAAATAGCTACCAATCTTACTATACCATTTTAGTAAATGACTTTGCTTTGAGTTAATGGTGTCTGTCAGGTAACTGTTAATGGGAAACCCAATGGTAAGGATCTTGTGCTATAGTTTTAGGATTGCAACCACAGGATACCTTAGAAGATAACCTTGGGAATAGTTACTCTGTCGCTGGCAGGGGATCCAATCTGTAAATCCTTGTGTGCCAAGTTGGTAGAGAGGAGCCAAGAGGGGGTGCTACATGTAAAATCAGAGTATTAAAGTAGATGATAAGGTTCTTCTCAATTCAAAGGCCTGTGATCCCATAAGACATTCTGTGTCATATGTTCTAAGTTCCACTCTGACATTCTTAGCTTGGAAGTTTCCTCCTGTCCTAATATTCTATGATTCCAAGTTTTCTAATTGTATGCCCTAATCACCAGAAATTGTTTGCTTCTCAGAAATAACCCATTTTGATCTAATTAGGAAATGCAAATTATTTTCATTCCCTAGTTTATCAACATTTTCCCAATGTCCAAATCTATTTTTCAGTTTGATTTGGTTTGCTTCTGCCAGGGGAACATACTGGAGAATCCTGGATATGGCAACAGGAAGGACTTTGATTAGTGTCCTTCCTCAGAAACTTATTAGTTGGGTGACCAAGGGCAAGGCACTTAAATTCTCTGAAATGGGAATAATAATACCTCCCTTATTAGTATGATAATGAAAGTTAGCTTAAAACTTTGTAAAATACTTAAAATACTATGTAGTATCCATTTCTATAAAGGCAATTTGTACTTGAAAGTTACTTTCTATAAAGGCAATTCATACTTGAAAGAATTGTAGATCTAGAGCTGGAAGAAAAAGAGGCTATCTAATCCAATTGCCTCATTTTAAAGATAAGTAAACTGAGGGCCAGGAGACTTAAGGGACTTGTTTGAGTGTCACAGATAATAACCATTAAAGACAGGATTTGAAGTGAAATTCTTTGACCCTAGGTTCTATGCTCTTTCTACTGGGCTAGGGTATAATACAGCCTAGAAAAAATCATGCTGGAGATCTGGATTTGAGTCTCAGTTTTGCCATTAGTAGTCATGTGATCTTAGGCAAATCAAGTGCCCTCTCTGGGCCTCAGTTTTTCCACCTGTAAAATGGGCAGGAAAATAGTTGCACTAAATCCCTTATATGCTGTTGCAATGATCAAGTGAGACAATGGATGGCAGACGCTTTTTCAAAGTGCCTTTGTGAATGTGAATCCCTGTTTGTCTGTTAAGTATCAATTTTGTGATACAGGGATGGCACAGTGGGTAAAAGAACTAAGGTAGGATGCAGGGGATTGGGTTTTGATCCTGGTTCTCCTTGCTGTGTGACCACAAGCAAGTCAGTTCTCTTTGGACCTCAATTTCCTTATCCATAAAACTAGAGTCTCATTAGCTCTTGATTGAATTTAATGTTCACTAACTGAATAATCACCATTTTATCAGTCAGGCCGTGGGATCTAAGCATTACTCTCATTTACATTTCTAAAGCAACATAAAAATAACCTTTTGTCTCTGTGCCCACTGACTTTCTCCTAAACTTAAAACAGGCTCTTGAGAAAGGTTTGCTGTAAAATACTTCTCTATCCCAATGCTGCACAGGCTCACAAGGCACACTGGTGCAGGTGAGAGGGGCCAACCAATTCATACCCTTCTCAATCTTCTTGGCAATGAGAAAGTGAGAGAGGGGAAGACAAAAAAGAATGTATTTAAATTCAGAAAGAGAAGAATGAGAAGGAGGGCTTGGGTGAGATAGAAAAGACAGAAATGACAAAGATTTAGAACAGAACTCAGACTGAGAATTGTAAAGACCCTTAGAATACAGAATACCTACGTTGGAAGAGCACATACATTGATGTTGGTGCTAGGAAGCACCCTAGAATGGTGAATGCTTATGATGCAGCATTTACTTGGCGAGTGCTCTATGCTAATGGCTGAGGGTGACAAAGATAAATAAGGTTTAGACTACCCTCAAGGAGCTCTAATTTGTTGTTGTTGTTCAGTTTCAATTGTGTTCATCTTCATGACCCCATTTGAGGTTTTCTTGGCAAAGACACTGGAGTGGTTTGTCATTTTCTTATGGAACAGCAAATTTGTACCCAATACTACCAACTATAATGTGATGAATGCAGGAAAGAGGTATAGAAAGGTTCAAGCAGGTCCAACCAGATGGTCAGCACATTGACAAAATCCACATTACTAGACTGGTAGGGTTGGAAGGGAGCTTAAAAACAACCTAGGCCAAGTCTTTCCTTTTACAAATGAAGAAACAACTCATCAAAAATGACACATTCCCTATGGAGTGAAGAGAAGAAGCTTTAGTTAATTAAGTGATCAATCAATCAAACAAGCATTTAAACAGCAACTGTTTGCCAGGCACTGGGAAGACAAAAACAAAAATGGAACAGTTCCTTCCCTCAAGGAACTTATATTGGGAGAGAAAATATATACACGAGAATGAACAAAATATACAAAATAAATAAAACGTAATTTTAGGAGGGATACACTAAGAGCTGAGGCAATCAGAAAAGGTGGTGGTATTTGAGCAAAGCTTTGATGGACCTAGGAATTTCAAAGAGAGAATGGGGAGAAATTAATTCAAAATGTGGGACCATTGGTACAAAGATGGAATGGGAGTAGAAAATGGTTTGGCATGTATGAAGAACAGCAAGAAGGCTAGTTGGATGGAAGGGCTGTATAGCGTATGAAGGAGTGTAATGAGTAATGGGTCTGGAAAAGTATATTGGATTGGAGCCAGGTTGTAAAGAACTTGAAATGTCAAACAAAGGCATTTGTAAATGGTCCTGGAGGTTTTAGGGAACTATAGGAGCTTAGTGAGAAGGGAAGCAGCATAGTCATTCCTGTGCTTCAGAAAGGTTTGGCCATTTTGTGGAAGGTGGATGAAGAGGAGACAGACTTGAAGAAAGGAGACCAATTAGGAAGTCATTGCCATAGCCTAAGCTTGAGGTATAAGAAAGAGTCTTACTCAGCATGTCAATGGGTGAGTGGAGAGAAGAGACGATATGAGAAATGTGAAAGTTGAGTTGACAAGATTTGGTGATTGAAATGTGGGATGAGAGACAGGGAAGAGTGGAAGCTGATTCTGTAGTGGTGGACCTGGGGAGCTAGGGAGAATGCTGATACTCTCTAAAGAAGTAGGGAACTCCAGAAGATATGTGGATTTTAGGGAAAAGATGGTGATATTTGAAAATGTCTACTAAGCAGTTGGTGAGGAGGCTTTCTAGCTATATATAAAATGGATTCATCTGTAGGGAAGTAATGGAACCCATAAGAACTAATGAGTTCACTAAGAGAGCAGAGTATAAAGAAAAAAGGGAAGAGGATCCAGTCCAGAACCTTGGGCTTCTGGATATGAATGATGATCCATCAAATGAGATTGAAAACAGTCAGATCGGTAGGAAGAGAACCAAGACTGGACAGTGTTGCAAATTCCCAGAGTAGAAAGAACATTATGCCGATGCTGAGTGAAATGCACAGAACCAGGAGAACATTGTACACAGTAACAGCAACATTGTGTGATGCTCAGCTTTGATAGACTTAGCTCTTCTCAGCAATGCAATGATCTAAGACAATTCCAAAAGACTTATAATGGCAAATGTTATACACATCCAGAGATAGAACTATAGAGTCTGAATGCACATCAAAGCAGACTATTTTCACTTTGGTTTTTGTTTTTTCTGTCTCATGGCTTTTCCCTTTTGTCCTGATTCTTCTTTTACAACATAACTAATATGGAAATATCCTTAATATTATTGTACATATATATCCTATAATTTGCATAGTGTCTTAGGGAGGGAGAAGAGGGGAGAGGGAGAAAAAATTTGGAACTCAAAATCTTATAAAAGTGAATGTTGAAAACTCTTTACAAGTAATTGGAAAAAATAAAGTACTATTAAGAGGAACAAAAAAGAAAGAACATTCTGGAGGAAAGGCTATTTGTAGTGTCAGATATTGCAGAGATAAAAAGAATGAGTATTGAAAAGAGCCATCAGTTTAGACATCGTATAGATGATCTGTCACTTTGGAAAGAACAGTTTCAGTTGAATGATGAAGTCAAAGGCTTCAAAGGAGTGAAAAGAGAGGAAGATGAGAGGAAGTGGAGGAAAAGAGTATAGGCAGGTTTTTCTAGGAAAGGAAGAAGACATATAGGAAATGAACAGTTTGAGAGGATAGTAGGGTCAAGTGGGGGGGGGGGTTGAGAATAGGTGAGATGTGAACATGTTTGTAAGCAACAGAGAATGAAATCATAGAAAAGGAGAGTTTAATTAATCAATAATGTGGGGCAGGGAGGGTTTGATCCCGGGGGGGGGGGTGGTATCTTTCAGGGGAGAGGGGAAGAATAGGGCCAAAGGTACATGTACAAGGGTTGGCCTTGGAAAAGGGAGGGACCACCTCTTTATCAGAGATTAGAACAAGAGATGATGCCAAAGGGTTTTAAGATGTAGTGTATGGGAGAAGAGGGAGCTCACAGCAGATGACTGCTATCTTCTTGGTAAAGTATAAGGTCCTATATGAGTTGGGGAGGGATGGTTCGTAGTAGTAAACAAAGAAGTTTTACAATAGGATATGAGCAGGTAATGAATAATAAGTAAAAGAGGAGCAAAAGGTTTGCCATAGCACAGTGAGAGCCCAGTATAGACTAGATAACACATATCTGTAATGTCTCAATCAGATGGTTGCACGACTTTCTCCAACTATGCTCAGCAGCTTGTGGGTAGGAGGGGAGGAGGCAGATGGGGGGAGTATTACAGGCATGAGCAAAGAAGGACAAGGGGACAAATGATTTGAGAGGAGAAGAGAGTATAACATTGTGCTGGTTCCATTACTGGGTCAAGGTTGTGAAGGGAAGAAGGAGTGGTGATGATGATCTGAGGTAGGGGAGCCTGTGGCCTTGAGGCCACATGTGGCCCTCAAAGTCCTCAAGTGCAGCCATTTAACTGAATCCAAACTCAAAGGGCCATACTTGAGGACCTAGAGGACCACATGGGGCCTCAAAGTCAGAGGTTCCCTATCCCTGGTTCTGGGGGAACTACTGAGGGGTAGAAGGACTAGAAGTTACTATGAGGATGAAGAATATAGGTTTAAGAGGACTGAGGCATAAGGAAAGATAGAATAATAGGAGGTGACAGTCTGATGAATGAATTCAGAATTATTGATTATGAAAATGGAATACTTGTGGAAGATGGTATGATTCCAGGTTAGATGTCCCTACATGAGGCTATACAGCAGTAAAGATGTAAGTCAGATGGGATGAAGAGATTAGGAAATTTAAAGGTTAGTATCCAAGGGAGCATTAACCCAAATGGCAAGGTTCCCTTTTATGGAGGCAGGGGCTAAAGTGGAAAGGGAGGCACTGAATCAGGTACTGAACTTGAGAGAGGAGTCATAATGGTGTTGGTGGTCTGGATAGGGTGCTATGTCTGGGTAAACTTATTAACTTGTCCATTACTGGGTCAAGATTGTGAAGGGAGGAAAGAGTAGTGATGATGATCTGAGGTGGGGGGGAATCTGTGGCCTCAAGGTGTGGCCCCCAAGGTCCTCAAATGTGGCCATTTGACTGAATTCTAACTCAAAGGGCAATACTTGAGGACCTAGAGGGTCAGCAATGGTGTTGGTGGTCTGGATAGGGTGCTATGTTTGGGTAAAATTAACCTCCAAGCAAAAGAGGTGACTGAGTGATGGTAGCAATCAGGAAATGGCAATGCAGAGCCCGGAATGTGCGACCTCCCTCTTAAAACCTACTGATCAGAGGAGTATGAGAGAAGGCACGACTTACAGAAAGAATGCCCAGTGTTTTCTGGGTGGAACCAGGTCTTTGAGTGCCAGAAAATGGAAAGCTCAGAGAAAGAAGAGGTCTAACATGAAGAAAATTTTGTTAAGGATAGAATATTGGTTAAGAATAGAATAGGACACAATGGAAGGTTGGGCAAAAATTGAATGGGACATGGGAGAAGGCTGAGGTGGGTGGGGATGAGAGAATGATGGCAAGTGGTGGCAGGGAAGGGGGTGGTTTTTGATAAGGCAGCCAGGGATTCAGTAGCACAGCAACTGGAAGATTAAGAAGTGGGAGTTTGGTAGCAACTGGGGCTATAGTATCATAGGAAATACTGCACTCATTTGGGAGCACTTATTTTTAAGGAAGGGCATTAGCAAGCTATGGCTTGTCCAACACAGGGTGGCCAAGATGGTGAGGGCAGACCATGTGTGGACTGGGAATGATTGATCTAAAGAAGAGAAAAGTTAATGGGGACATGAGTGCTGTCTTCAAATATCTGAAGGACTGTCATGTGGAAGAGACTTCCCTAATAATAATACCCTAATAATAATAATAATAAACAATGATAACAACAACAACTAGCAGCTACTTGATGCTTTAAGGTTTGTAAACTGCCTTGCAAATATTTTCTCACTTGATCCTCATAACAACTATGGAAGTGGGTGCTATTAGTATCTCTATTTTATAGATGAGATTGAGTCAAACAGAGGATAAGTGACTTGCCCAAGGTCATGCAGCTAGTAAGGTCTGAGGCTAGATTTGAACTCAGGTCCTCCTGACTCTGAGTCCAGCACAACCATATCCAACGTGCCACTTTTTGAGCACAGTCTAGCGATATAGTAGATATTTTAATAAATAGCTCATCAAACATTTTTTTGAAAAAGGCATTATATTTGCCCTGCTTAGCCCCAAAGCATGGAATAGAGAAAAATAGACAGAAACCATTATAAACAACTTTTAATTCAATGTAAGGAAAAACTTCCTTATAATTATATCTATCCCAAAGTATAATGGGCAACTTTAGAAGGTAGTGAGTGCCTTCTCATTGAAGGGGCTTAAATGGAAGCTGGGTGGTCTCTTTAAATCATACTTTTAGAGTTAAAGGGCCCTCAGAGATCTTCTAGTCCACCCCCTTATTTTAATAGATGAGAAAACTGATGCACATGAAGGTTAAGTAGTTTGCACAAGGTCACACAGGAAGTAAGCAATAGAAGATGGATTTGAACTCAGATCCTCTGACCTCAAGTCCAGGGCTCTTTCCACTCTATCATACCTTGCCAGGAGTATTTTAGAGAAGATTCCTGATCAGGTACCAATGGCACTAATGCCTTTTGCTGTTCCTTCTAGTGCCTAGACCTTATGATTCTGTCATGTGATCAAGGCAGGAAACCCAGTGCTTTATATGCTGTTTATGTGGTGGGGACATTGGGGAGGGGGCAGACATAATTTGGCCTTTGATCGTGGTGAAAAAAAAAAACATGGAATGACTCAAAGTGGCGCCCATACCTGGCCACAGGCCAGAGTAGAGCTGTTCAGATTTCTTGTGAGCTCACCTGCTTAGGGAGCTCCCCTAAAGAAAGACTGAGAAAGGTTTTTCTGGAGACAGGGGGCAATATGCTATGGCCAGGAGTAGCTGGGGTATCCCAAAGCGACTTCACAATCTTCATCTAGCAAAAGGAGTAATCAGTTCCCTTCCATAAACATTAAGTGGACTTAGTTTAGTGCCTAGAACATTGGCTTTTTTAATAAATATGAGTGGATTGTGTGCAGGGCACTTTCCTTGACCCTGTGGCATGGGGGACTATAAACAACAAACAGAAAGGAATGAAACAAGCATTTATCAGGTTTCTACTGGTGCAAAGCATTGTGCTAAGCACCTTAAAATATTATCTCATTTGATACAACAGCCTTGGGAGGTAAGCATTATTATTACCCTCATTTTGCAGTCAAGGAAACTGAGGCAGGCAGAGATCAAGTGACTTGCCCAGGGTCACACAGCAAGTCAGTGTCTAAACCTGTATTTGAACTGAAGTCTTTCTACTTTATAATGATATCTGCTGTTATGGAGTTCACAGTTTGGTATAGGACGTGGGAAAAACACACACACACAATGTCAATGCAAAATTGAACATGGTAAATTGATCAGAGGATTTAGAGCTGGAAGGAAATTTACAGATGACTATTCCACAGAAAAGGCCAGAGAGGTTAAATGATTTGCCCAGGGCTATAAAACTAGAAAGTAGCAGACTGGATTTCATTATAAATCCAGTGTTCTCTCATTATAGCATCCTACCAAAGACAAGTACAAACAATGGACTATTCTAAGTCCTGCGGAAGGACAATCACTTCTAACTAGAGGAATCAAGTGTGTGTGTGTGAGAAATTTCAGAAGGGAGGGGATACACACACACACACACACACACACACACACACACACAGCTAGCCAGTGTCTAAGCCTGGATTTGAACTGAGGTCTTCCTAACTCCAGGACCAGCACTCTATCCACAGCATCCTGGTATCTGTCTTTATGGAGCTCATTTGATATAGGGTATAGGAAAAAAAAGCAACCCAAAAAAAACTGCAGTGCAAAATTGAATGTGGTAAATTGATCATCAAATTTAGAGCTGGAAACAAAGATGAGGAACCAGAAAATCATAGGATGCATACAGAGATCAGAGGATTGTAGACATAAAGCTACAAAGGAACTCAAAGATACTCTAATGCAACACCAAACAGATGTGAGCAAAATGAGGGTTAAGGACCTGGGCGTCTCGTTCAAGGTCACACAGGTAGTGTGTGACTGAGTCAGGATTTGAAGTGAGTTTCTCTGACTCCAAACACAGAACGTTCTCCCCTCTGTGGATGGTAAGAAATATAATTTGGCTGGAGAATAGAGTACATACAGAGGAATAGTGAATGAAAAGGCTAAAAACGTAGGTCGAAGGCTGAATGAGAGCCTTAAAGACCAGGCTGAAGAGTCTGAACTTCATCCTTCAGTCAATAGGAAACCACTGAAAGAAATCTGGCAGTGTGTGTAAGGTGGGCTGGATGTGAGGGAATGGAAAGAACATTCCTCTAGGAGACTGGATAAGAGGATATGGTAATAAAGTCAAGGTACAAAGTGATGAATGATGACATTCTAGATCAGGGTGGTGGCTATAAGAGTAAAGGACGTGAGTAAAAGCAATTATAGAGACAGAATTGAAGGTACTTGGAAATCACTTCCAACTATGTTCTGGTCTGAGCAAGGAACAATGTCATCTGTGGACTCCTGAGAAAGGGGCTGGAGAAGGGAGACATCTGATGTGGGGATGAATGCTGGCTGAGGGCCAGGACAAGAAGATCAAAGCCAAAAGAAGGGGGCAGAGAATATACACACAGAAAAATAGAAGGGAAAAAAGAGACAGCCACCTAAGAAAGCTGAAGCTGGCTCTGAGCAACCTCTAAGATCAGACACTGCTCCTCCACAAAATCTTATGGGCATTGAGGTAATTAATAAGCATTTAGTCCTGTCACAAAACAAGGTTGCTTTCTTCTTCCTTCTGTTTCCCTTCCCTATATCATTGATCCTCTCCCCTACTCTCTCCTCCAGTACTTCCCAGCATTCATCCATGAGGCTCAAATCTCACTGTTGGTGCTTCCTATCTGTGTTACTTTGGGCAAGTCATTTGATCTCCCTGGGTCTCAGTTTCTCCATTTGTAAAATGATGGGATTGGACTTGGACTAGATGGTCTCTGAGGTCCCTCCCTGCTCTAAATCTTTTATTCTATCATTTCTTACTTTCATACATCTTCATACAGTTTCTTCCTCCTCATCCTTCCTTCCCATCCATCTATAAACATGTTCAGGCCAACCCAGCCTTTAAAATAGCCTTCTCTTCATTCTTCTAGCCCATCTAGAGAGGGAACCACTTATTTCCCCCCTTCATTACTAAACTTCTTGAAAAAGTTGCTAATAATTGATGTCTCCAGTTCCTCGATGCCTTCTCTTCCTTCACCTCCTTGCACCCTGGTTTCTTTTGCCTCTGCTATTTCACTGGATCTTCCTTCTCTAAGATCCATAATAACTTAATCAACAAGCACTTACAAAGTGCCTACTGTGTGTCAGGCACTGTTCTAGGCAGTGGGGATATAAATAAGATAGTGCACATGAAAGTTCCTGTCCTCAAAGAGCTTACAGCTCAACCAAATCCATTAACCCTAATAGCCCCTTTGCATCTTTTGACATTTTTGACTAGTCCCTCCAAGATATTGTCTTCTTCCTGAGCTTCAGAAACACCGTCTCACTTTACCACCCTACTCTTATTTCTCTTATTCCTCCCTTTCTTCCCAGCCTTCCAATGTGGATGCTCCTTGAGGGTCTATTTCTAGTCTGCTTCTCCTTTCAGTGTCTACTTATTCCTTCTAGCTTTTCTTTCTTCTGACTTCTGGTTGGTTTCTCTGTCTCAGGTCACTCCTCCCTCCAGTTTATGCTGCACCCATCTGTAAGTCTGATCTTCCATATCACCTCTCTAGCCAACAAACTTTAGTCATTCTCTAGAATCTCAAATATAAAATTTTCTTGCATTCAAAGCCCTTCATAACTTGGTCCCTTCCTGCCTTTCCAGTCTTATGCCTTACCTCCTTCCCTTCTCCCTATACTCTGTGAACCAGTGACAGCAGCCTCTTGCTTCTGGAACAACATACTCCATTTCCCAGCTCTAGTTAATTTCATTGGCTGTCCCCCATGCCAGGAATACTCTTTCATTTTTACCTCTTGGCTCCCTTAAGTCAATTTTTTTTCAGTTGTGTCTGACTTTTTGTGACCCCATTTGGGGTTTTCTTGGCAAAGATACTAGAGTGGCTTGCCATTTTGTTCTCCAGCTCATTTTATAGATGATAAAACAGGGTAAACAGGTGTAAGTGACTTGCCCAGGGTCACACAGCAAGTAAGTGTCTGAGGCTGGATTTGAACTTAGTAAGGAGAGTCATCCTGACTCCAGGACTGGTGCTCTAACCACTGAATCACTGATCTGCCCCATGGCTTCCTTCAATTTCCAGCTAAAATCTCACCTTCTGTAAGAAGACTTTCCCAATCCACTTTAATGTAAATGCATTCCATTTGTTAATTATCTCCAATTTATCTTCTCTATATCTTGTTTGTATGTAATTGCTGGCATGCTGTCTCTCCCCCACCCCACCCCCAAGACTCTAGGATCCTTGAGAGCAGGACTGTCCTTTGCCTTTCTTTATATTACCAGTGCTTAATATAGGGTATGGCACACAGTAGGACTATATATATATATATATATATATATATGCTTATGGACTTTCCTTAGCCATTTCCATGGCTCCATCACTACACAGCTGACTTCCAAATCCAAAAGTGCTGTCCTTATCTCTCCTCTGAGTTCTGTCCTTACATTTTAATGATTATTAGAGCACTTGCACCTGATCATGTCATTAGTACTTCAAATATACTGTGTCCCAAGCTGAGCTCATTATCTTTCATCCTAAACTTTCTTGATCTCCTTCTGGCTTCATAATTATTTTCTTCATGATCACCATCCACCAACTCATTGCAGTGGAATGAGCAATTAGTCTTAGTCAAAAGACCCAGGTTCAGATGTCACCTCCAAAGCTTCCCACTTGCACAATTGTGGGTGAATCACTTAACCTTACGGGGCCTCAGCTTCCTCATTTGTAAAAAGAGAGAATTAGGCACATTGATTTCTACAATCATCTCCATTTCCCAGTCTATGATCCCAGTATCATATGACTTCTGAGTTCTTTTCCAGATCTCAGTCTTATGACCCTTTTAGGCTGTGTGGGTGTGCAGATTTGGGGATGACAGTGACCATAAACCTGGATGAGCTCTCATGTTACTTTGAACTCAAGGTCTATGATTCTATGGCCTTTGACTCTTCCCTGTCCCCGTCTCTCCTATCCAATTACCCGACAAATCCTCCTGATTCCATGGCATCCATCCCATTTAAAATGAGTGATTCTAAGAGAATCTTCTCCTATCAGCCTCAGATTACCAACAAATATATAATCCCATTTTTAAAAGTTTTACTCACCATAATCTTAGGCAACAGAGATAGATACCTGCAGCCAGCATCTAGAGAGGTATCAACAACCTTTCCAAAGGTGTTGCACTATGGTTCTGAGCTCCATTTTTCTGACATAAGAATGTTGGCAGACTATCACTAAGTGAATTACTTAGATTTCTTGGGAGAGAATGAGCTAAGGAAGAGCCAGTGATAGGTGGTTTTAAGTATGAATGAGAGAAGACAGTCCCTATTAAGTATGAATTAAAGGGCATTAGAGAGTTCTTCCAAACCTTTAAAAAATTGCTCACATATTCTTTATTTGACATATTTCCTGACATTCTATTAATTAGAAATTCAGTTGGATTAGTTAGCACCCTTTTAAAAGAATGCAGATATTCCCAGGCTAGCTTTCATTTTATTCAAAAAATATTTATTAAATGAAGCAGCTATTTGCTAGTCACTGAGGATATAAAGTCAAAATAAAACAGCTCCTTCCAGCAGCTTACATTTTTCTAGGAGCTACATCATGTACACAAATAAGTAAGTGAATAATATATGCAGAAAAATAAAGTAATAGTAAGAGGGGCAGAACACACTCTTGGGGAGATCAGGAAAGGCTCATGTGGGAAAGGACATCTGAGTTAAGGAAAGTCAGGAATTCTATGATGTGGAGGTGAGGAGGGGATATATTTCAAACAAAAAAAGATCATGAGAAAAAATGAATGGGAGCAGAACAAGGAAAACCATATACAGGAAATAGCAAATAGGTCAGTTGTCAGCTAGGTAGCACAGTGGATAGAGTGCTGGCCCTGGAGTCAGAAGGACCTGAGTTCAAATCTGGCTTCAAACACTTACTAGCTGTGTGACTCTGGACAAATCACTTAACCCTGTTTGCCTCAGTTCCCTCATCTGTAAAGTGATCTGGAGAAGTAAATGGCAAACTACTCCAGTATCTGCCAAGAAAACCCCAAATAGGGTCATGGAAAGTCAGACAGGACTGAAAAATAACACAACACAATTAAGCTACTATGAAGCAGAGTAATAAAAGCAGTTAGGTAGTGCAGTGGGTAGGGTGCTAGACCTGGAGTAAGGAAGACCTGAGTTCAAATCCAGCTGTAGACACTCCCTAATTATATAATCCTGGGCAAGTCACTTACCTGCCTCAGTGTCCTCATTTGTAAAATGGAGCTCCTACCTTCTAGGGTTGTCATAAACAACATAAAATATTTATAAAGTGCTTTGCAAATTTTAAAGCACAGCATAAATGCTATATTATTATTATTATTATTATTATTATTATTATTATATGACTGGAAAGATAAGTGGAGACTAGATTGTGGAGGGCTTTAAATGACAGACTGAGAAATTTGTATTTTATCCTGTAGTCAGTAGGGAGTCATTCATGATTTTTGAGTAGGGGAGGTGCCTTGATCAGATCCATGGTTTATGAATGTCAATTTGAGCACTCTGTGAAGGAGAGGTTGTATGTGGGTGGGGAGGGAGGGAGAGTAGAGGAAAGGAGACCATTTGGACATTGTTATAATAGTCCAGACAAAGACTGAAAAAAGTCTGAATAAAGATAAGGGTTGCAGGACAGCAGAGAAGGAAGGAAATGAACAGGTGTGGAGGCTAAATTAATAAAACCTGACACCTCAGTATGTATTAGAGAAGGTGTAGCGGGAAACAGACTGGATCTAGAATCAAAGCCCCAGGTCTGAATTTCTGCTCTGTTCCTTTACTGTGGGACATTAAGAGACCCTAGGCCTCAGGTTCTTCACCTGCAGAATGAAGGAAGGGGATCAGATGGTCTCAAAGGTCCCTTCATGCTCCAAATCCAGTTTTCTATGATTCTCTTTTTGCTATTCCTGCTGCTACCACCCTAACAGGCTCTCATTACTGCCTACCTGGACTGTTGCAACCAAGCGTCCTAACAAGCCTCCTCAGCTCCACTCTCCCCTACAATCTATCCTTCCCACTACTGTCAGAAGAAGCTTTCTTATGTATAAAGATGGGACTCAGCAATGATCAAGACATTCCTCTGCTCACAAGTCTTCTACTGTCAACCAAGAAATATGCAACTTCCTGGGCCTGGCATTCAAAGCTCTGCACCATCTAGCTCTGTCTATCACAGTAATAGCCCCTAAACAGGTCACAGTATTGAGGTTACATTCTCTATTACTGAAATAATAGAAAATTTTATAGCTCTTTTTTATAAAAACCTATAATATGATAAAATAAAACAACACGAAATAATATGATATGATATAATATATGACACAACATGACATGACATGGTATAATAATGTAATATAAATAATATAATTAATATAATATGTCTCTTCTGATTCAAGATTCTGGTCTCCAACAAGTCATAGGAAATTAATCAAGAGGGGAATAGCTGTTTCTTTGTGAATAGGACAAGACCTTTTTGATCATTAACTGAGTCCTTTGCCATCAAAACCTTGGAATGTAGATAAGGTCACTTTGCTGAGCCCTCAGTGGGAGGAGCTAAGAAACATTCTCTAGTCCTAACAAGAAGGCATGTGGCAAGTACTATGTGATTTTGTTTTATTGGAGTAAATATATAGGGCTTTATACAGGTCAGCTAGAATCTATACATATAACCTTACTTTAATTTTTTTCTCTCTCTTCTTTTCTATTCAGAAATGAAAAAGACCTGTAGCAGGCTTTGGGGGCTGCTCTGAACTAACTCTCTCCTTTTATGAAGGATGGGTCATTGGGAAGCTTAAACGGCCTTTTTGCTGTAGCTGTGGCAGAAGCTGATTTAAGGCAGTTGTTCTGGAATGTGGAAGAGTAACCAGAAATCTTTCTGTTCTCACTCTCTCTGTCTCTCTCTCTCTGTCTCTGTCTCTGTCTGTCTCTCTGTCTCTTTCTATCTCTCTGTCTCTCTGTCTCTCTCTCTCTGTCTCTCTGTCTCTCTCTCTCTGTCTCTCTGTCTCTCTCTCTCTCTCTCTCTCTGTCTCTCTCTCTCTCTTTCTCTGTGTGTGTGTGTGTGTGTCTGTCTCTCCCTGCACTCCTCCTTCTCTCTTTTCGTTTCTACTAGGAGTTGGGAATTTCATGTGACCTTATATCCAGATAGATACTATTGATTCAATAACATCTATTAGTACCTTGCAATTCTCTTTCCAAGAATAATTGTGTCATCTTTTTAGGATTATGGTTAAGGATTCTATAAGGAATCGTTGTTCATAGAGGTGTGTATTTATTACTGAACTAATAGTCTCCCTTTAAAATCTGTGACCTTGGTAACATCTTTGTTAGAACGTTAATCATTTCCTCTGATTGTGCTGATAATTCCCATTAAAATTTTCTTTCTCTTGAGCAAAATTGTGCATAAATTTTGTGGGGTTTAGCTTTCCCAGGCATGCACATGTCCACTGCCTAGATTCCAAAATAGCCAGTCCCAAAGAAATCTGGGGTGCAGACTACTAGATAACGTTTCTCTCCTCTACTGATACTCATCCTGTTGAATGAATCAAATTGTAAACAAATTGCTAGGTGTAGTGAACATCTTTTTTAAAAACATATGATTATATTTATATATTATTCCATTGCCTTGTTAATGTAATGGAGTCAGGAAGTGGTACAATTTGTTCTGTGATCACACTAATATTTCAGTGCAACATGGAACTATAGAACAAAAACCACCAGTATAGAAGGGCAAAGACTGAGGGAAGCAGATTGCTTCAGATAGTCATATTCTGATAGCTACGGAAGCTACGGATAGCTGCTAGTCTTCCTCCTAATTGCCATAAGAAACACTAATTTGAAATATCTGCTCCAGCTCTCAGCTTCTCATTCCTGTCTCAATGCTTTGAATTTATTAGTCTCAAGAAACTCTGGCTCCTGCCTGGGCCTGGCCACCGGTTTATAAGAAGTGGCATCATACAGTGGATTTGGGAGTCTGGAAATTTGAATTTGAATCTTGTCTCTGAAATTTGCTGTGTAACCATAAGCAAGTTACTCAGTCTTTATATCTGTTTCCTCACATGTAAAATTTGGAATTCACTCTTTCCTTTCATCACAGGGTAGTTGTGAGGAAAGTGTTTTATAAATCTTAAATTATTATTTCTGTATATGAGTTATGATTATTAATTTGCGACATATTAACATATAACAGAACACCCTGGAAGGCAGTGGTGCAGTGGAAAGATCCTTGAGGTGGATTAAACCCTATTTTGAGAATTTTAGAAGGGAAGGAGGAAGAAGGATAAAAGGAATATAGTAGTATAGAAAGATGCAAGAAGAGGATAGAACTTGCTATTTCTCATAGTTGGGGTCTGAAAAGACACACAAACATGGAGGATGGAGTGGGAGGAATAGACACCAGATGAACACTGTCACATTAAATTGACAAAAGAAGGCTGAAAACAAATACACAGTTTGTTATGATAATAGAACAAACTCAATAGGGAAACAAATGGGGATAGGAGGCCATATAGAAAGAGAATAATACCCAGGAATAGTCATAAGTACAACAAATGTCCTGATTCTGATGGGGGAATTAAAGGGAGGGGAAAGAAAACTAATATAATAGGATGCTTTAAGCTGTCTCTTAGACAATTGGGAAATGGATGGACAAATTGGGTTATATGAATGTAATGGAATATTATTATTTAGTAAGAAAAAGAATTCTTGGGATGGCTAGGTGGCACACTGAATAGAGTCAGTGGAGTCAGGAGGCCCTGGAGTCAGGAGGACCTGAGTTCGAATCCAACCTCAGATACTTAACACTCTTACTATCTGTGTGACCCTGGGCAAGTCATTTAACCCCAATTGCCTGCCCTTCCCCCCGCAAAAAGAAAAAAAAGAATAAGAATTCTTTTTCTGTAACAAATATTATTATTCCTTAAGAAATTATGAAAGAGACGATTGAGAATCCTAGGTAGTAGAAACCGAAGCACAGTAAAATGAGATCTAGAAAACATTTTTATACAAGGACAGCAACATGACAAAGAAAAACAGCTTCGAAAAACTTAAAAAGACTGACTAGTGCAATATGACCAATGAGGTTTCCAGAGATTATATGATGAAACACATTACCTACTTTCAAACAAGGATGTGATGGCCACATGGTACAGAAACATACATTTTTGGACATGACCAATGTGTGGATTTGTTTCATTTAACTATGCTATTTGTAACAAGGCCGTTATTTTCTTTCTCTTGGTTTTTAATTTGGTAGAGGAAAGTTCAGAGGAGGGTTAGTAATATTGATGCCAATTAAGAGAAGACCATTGAAAATTGTTTAAATGCCCAGAGAAAGAGGAAAGCTCAGAAGAAAGCACATACAAGGAGAACAATTAGAGTGCAGAATTTATGAGGTGCTTTAAAAAAAATCAAGCAGTGTGGAATGGAGAACCTTGGTTTAATTAGAATCTGTTTCTTGTATTCTGTTGTGTATATAGAAACAATCTCTTTTTATTTCTATTTGTTTGTTTGTTTGTTTCTGTGTTTATTGCTCTTTGGAGGAGGGAAGGCAGGACAATTGGGGTTAAGTGACTTGCCCAAGGTCACACAGCCAATGTTAAGTGTCTGAGGCTGGATTTGAACTCAGATCCTCCTAACTCCAGGGTCAGTGCTGTATATATTGCTCTACATACTATATACTGCTGTATATAGCATAGTATGTATATATACCTAGCTGCCCCCAATCTTTTTTTATACTAAAATTCAGGATGGAAAAGGTTTTTGTTTTTGTTTTTTTAATGATAAAAAATAAAGTTATGAGAGGTTTCGGTTTGTGTGGTTTTTTTATGTCTTCCTGTAGGTTGCAGGCAATGTTGAAAACTCTGATATACCCTACAGGATTTTAAGAGCATGTTGTCACATGACAATAAATCACTCTGGGGATGAGGAATGGTAAATCTAGACAGGAATATGTGTGGGTGGAGTCAGATTAGAAAACCAAGAGAGAGAATAGTCATAAAGTTTTAGAAGAGACCTTTAAGAGACCACATTGGAAAAGGTTTTGAAACTATAAATCACACTCAGGTCATCTATGAATAGTTGCCTACCTGGAATAGCCCACCTATTCAAGGTAATTCAACATCAATGAAGACACTTGCTGCTATATTAGAAAAGTATAAAACTAAGCTACATAAAAATGTACCTGCCCTCCCCATTGCCACCCCACTTCTTGTCACGATTTCATGTTGCAGGGAGGAAATAAGGAAATTAACATTTATGTAGTGCTTACTCTATGCTAGGCACTATGCTAAGTGCTTTTTACAAAGATTATCTCATTTGATCCTCACAATAATCCTGTAAGGTAGATACTGTTATTATTCCCATTTTACATTTGAGGAAACTGGGGCATACAGAGGTTAAGTGACTTGTCTAGGTCAATGTCAATGTCTGAGACTAGATCTGAACTCAGGTCTTCCTGATTACAGATCCAGTGCTCTATCTGCTGTATTACCAGCTTCCTCTAACAGGGGAAATAAAGGAAGACAAAACAGAAAAACTTTAATCTTCTTAATTTTAGAATATAAGGCCATATGACCTATGTGTCTCCAGCTACAAAAATGCAGCTTCAATTATTTGCCAAAGCCCATCCAGGAAGATCTGTAACTCATTTACTGAAAGTGCCATGAAACAATACAACCCTCTTTATTTAAGAAGTGAGTGAGTATGTCGGGATTCATTACGTAGGGTGTTTTAATTCCTATCTAAAGTTTGGAGAGAGTCTACAAAACCCTTAGGACACTGATGCCCAAGATTCTTAAGGATGTATTGCCTTTTTGGAAATAACAAACATTTAAAGAAGCATTAGATTGTGGGGCGGCTAGGTGGCGCAGTGAGTAAGAGGAGTCAGGAGGACCTGGGATCGGTTCTGGCCTCAGAAAATTAGCACCCACACATAAATAAATAACTAGTTGTGTAACCTTGAGCAAGTTACTTAACCCCAATTGCTTTAAAAGAAGAAGAAGAAGAAGAAGAAGAAGAAGAAGAAGAAGAAGAAGAAGAAGAAGAAGAAGAAGAAGAAGAAGGAGGAGGAGGAGGAGGAGGAGGAGGAGGAGGAGGAGGAGATGATGAAGAAGAAGAAGAAGAAGAAGAAGAAGAAGAAGAAGAAGAAGAAGAAGAAGAAGAAGAAGAAGAAGAAGAAGAAGAAGAAGAAGAAGACACATTAGATTGCCAACCAGCTCCTGGATGGGCATATCAAAAATCAAGAGAAAGATTTATAACCATTTCAATTGATTTTGGGGAGCTTTGCAGTGTCAATGATTATGATTTAAAGCAGTAACTCATTAAACAAAATTAATATATTTTTATACATTGGATTCATTTCTTAGTTATTTCCTAACCCCTTTCACATCTATCCATTCTTTATAATAAAAAATAGAAATTGAGAAGGGAAAATAAGTCTGGAAAAGACAAAACATAAATAGATGTCTGGTACTATCTTTACTATTCCACACCCACAGCCCCCCACTACTGAAAAGGAATGAGAGAGGCGTACTTTCTGAACTCTTCTTAAAGTCAAGCTTAATCATCATAATTACAAAGTAATCAGTCTCCTGTTTTGCTCTTACCATTTATCTCGTTGTTATCATTGTATATATTGTTTTCCTGCTTCTTATTTTCTTCCATTTCTCTTAAGGCAAGTAAAAAGTAGTCTGCAGCAAAAATTTTTACCACCAAAAAACTAACACCTTAAAATCTACAAACATGAATAACTGAAGCTTCCTCCTCCTTTTTTCTTCTTTCTTCTTTTTTTCTACTCCTCTTTCCTCCTTCTCACCTTTTCCCACCAGCATGATTCTCTATAGCAAATTTAGGCATTTTACAAAGCAGCAGTATGGTCTGGGGTGGGAAACATACTAGAAATTCATCTTACCTCACATTAACATCAGATTCGTCCATCACAGGAAATAGGCATGGGGAAGCTGGATTTCGGTGCCCACAGAAGGTATCTGGTCCTGTAATGGAAACAAACATGATGCTTGAAGACCAAAAAGCTCTCTAGACAGAGAGGCAGTAGGTTGTACTGGAGAGAGCTTTCCTGGGCTTGCGTTCAAGTGTTGGTTTTGCTACCTAGCCAGGGTAGGAAGTTTTTAGGTTCCATGACCAATCCGCTCCCCTCTACTTAACAACTCTCCTCCTCAGGAGGGGAAAAGATCCCGAATATGTAATCAGAAAAATAGGGTTTGAACTAACCAGCTCGATGATTCCTAACTTTTTTCCCCAGTTTACATTTCTTTTATGACATACTTTACACATCTCCTGCACAGTCCCATGTCTATAATGTGCTCCAGCCAAGTCACACCCACTGAGGTTACACAAATTCAGTTATTCAGGGGCCAAAACTTTCCATGATTTGAAGTTGTACAACAGGACAAGTCTTTGTTTCAGGGAGAAGCTTGGGGTTATTAAAAGAACTTCCCGGTATCCTCCAAGGCAATGCAGCCTGCTCTCTTCCCTCTGACATTTAGAAAGCAATTAAATGTTTGTAAGACACTTTGCATATATTATCTCACTCAATCCTCACAACAACCCTGTGCAATAGATGCTGAGTCTTTTATTACCATTTTATAGATGAGAAAACTGAGGCTCAGGGAGGTTAAATGACTTGATCACAGTCACACAGCCAGTAGGCAAAGATAGAGGGATTGAAACTCAGGTTTACTTAATTACAAGTTTCTATACAATCAATCAATCAAAAAATCAACAAATATTTATTAACAAACAAATCTTTTTTAAAAATTTTAAAAAGCAATTTATTAACAGCTATTAAAAGTTATTAGATACTATATACTGCATGCTAAGAATACAAAGAAGCAAAAAACATTCCCTGTCTTCATAGAGCTTATATCTTAATGGGGAAGACCACATGTATATAGATAAGCACAAAGAAGATCTGAACAGACTAGATGGGAAGTAGTATTAGAGGGAGAAGGCATTAGCATTTGGAGGGGGAAAGTGCTCTGGTGGAAAAGAAGGTGCTTCATTTGTGCTTCCTGCCCCTAGGGGGTGCAGTGGATAAGGGACAGACCTAGAGTCAAGAACTGAATTCAAATCCAACATCAGACACTTACTAGCTGTGTCACCCTGGGCACACAGTTACACCTACCTGTTTGCCTCAATTTCCTTATCTGTAAGATGACCTAGAGAAGGAAATGGCAAATCACTCTAGTATCCCTGCCAAGAAAATCCCAAATGGGATCATGAGGAGTTAGACATAACTGAAATGACTGAGCACAACTTCCCAAGAGGGTTAAAAGGCTAAAACTAAAACAATTTGTAAAGTACAAAGTGTTATGTGTAATTTTTGTTAGAAATGACAAGAGGTGGTGAGCTTAGTTCTTTTTTTTTCTTTTTGAAGGGCAATTGGGGTTAAGTAATTTGCCCAAGGTCACAAGGCTAGGGGTGTGTGTGTGTGTGTGTGTGTGTGTGTGTGTGTGTGTGTGTGTGTTAAGTGTCTGAGGCCAGATCCGAACTCAGGTCCTTCTGATTCCAGGGCCGGTACTCTACTCACTGAGCCACCTAGCCGCCCCAAGCTTAGTTCTTAATATAAGAAGAGACCTATAATCAGTCGATCAAAATCATTTACTGAGTACTCACTTTTGGATAGGTACTGGACTAAGTACTAGATTACTAAAATGAAGTCAAAATAGTCTCTGTACTCAGGAAGAGGCAGAAGATAAAGTCACAGATTTAGACTTAGAGCTGGTTTGATCCTTGATATACACAATTCCCTCATTTTATAGCAGAGGATCTTGAGAATAAGAGGATTTATTTAAGTAGCTTGCCTAAAGTTACATGAAAAAGTAGCAGAATTAGAATCTGGACCCTCGTCTTTTATCTCCAAGTTTATCCAAAGGAATCCTGAACTGAATACTTCATTAAGGTGCTTACCCGCTCAAGCCCAATTGGCTTAAGAGGCAGACATTCCAGTTAAGTTTATACCTGACTAGGCATTTAGTTTTTGTTGAATTTGCATTTATTAAGAACCTACTATTGGCAGTGAGCTGTATTCAGTGTGAGATATATACAAAGAAGGATACAACAGAAAATGGAGCCAAGTTGGTGAAGAAAAGGCAAGGACTTGCCTGAGTGTTCCCAAATTCCCCTCCAAACAACTTTAAATCATGCCTCATAATAATGTCTGGAGCAGCAAAACCTACAAAAGGATAGGGTGAAACAATCTTCCAGCCCAAGACACCTTAAAAGGTTGGCAGGAAAGATCTATCACACCAGAGTGAGAGAGGAGCGCAGGCTATAGCAGAGCAGGTGGGTGCCCAGAAAATCAGGAACAGGGCTGGGGACAACTGAATTAACAGAGACAGTGGTTGCTCCCAGAGGTCTCAGTACGCAGATAGGGGTCACACAGCTGGTCAGAAGGAAAATACAAGAGTCTTTTTTCTGGCTGAATACAGGACGCTGTTGCATTGTTCATACTCGGACCCAGATTGCAGTCTCAGGGCAACTGGGCACATCAGAGCTTGTGTTCACAGGGCTGTGGCAACCTTGGTCACAGTTCCAGGGCAGAAAAGAATTGTTGTGGTCACTCATAGACCAAAGCCCAAGAATAGTAAACACATGTCTCCTTAGATCATTCTACCTTGAAGAACTGAAAGCTTACAGACCCTCAGAACTAGCTCTGAAAACAGCTGAACAAAAATGCTTGTCCTTGGGACAGTGCTCCCTCTATCCTGGGAGGAGAGTTCAACTTTTTTTTTTTTTTAAGCAATTGGGGTTAAGTAACTTGCCCAAGGTAACACGGCTAGGTTTTTGTTTGTGTGGATTAAGTGTCTGAGGCCAGATCCGAACTCAGGTCCTTCTGACTCCAGGGCCAGCGCTCTACTCACTGTGCCACCTAGTCGCCCCGAGAGTTCAACTTTAATATAAAATTAAAAGTCAAGAAATAGGTGGGGGAAATGAGAAAACAACAATAACAAACAAGAAACTGACCATAGAAGTTACTAAGGTAACAGGAAGATCAAAACACAAACTCAGAAGAAGACAACAAAGTCAAAACTGCTACATCCAAAACCTCAAAGAAAAATACAAATTGGTCTCAGGCCATGGAAGAGTTCAAAAAGGATTTTAAAAATTAAATAAGACAGGTATAGGAAAAAATGATAGTGATGCAAGAAAATCATGAAAAAAGAGTCAACAGCTTGTTAAGAAGGCACGAAAAAATACTATAGAAAATAACACCTTAAAAAACAGGCTAAATAGTAAAAGAGGCACAAGAATTCAATGAAGAGAAGAATATCTTAAAAAGTAGAATTGACCAAATGGAAAAAGATATACAAAAATTCATGGAATAGAACTCCTTAAAAAGCAAAATTAGACAAATGGCAAAGGAGGTACAAATGCTCACTGAAGGAAATTATTCTTTAAAAATTAGAATTAGGCAAGTGGAAGATAATGACTCCACAAGATATCAAGAAAAAATAAAACAAAATCAAAAGAATAAAAAAAATAGAAGAAAATGTGAAATATCTCACTGGAAAAACAATCAATGGGCAACTAGGTGGCACAGGGAATAGAGCACCAGGCCTAAGTCAGGAGGACCCGAGTTCAAATGTGGCCTTAGACCCTTAACATTTACTAGCTGTGTGATCTTGGGCAAGTCACTTGACCCCAATTGCTCTGTCTTCCCTCCTCCAAAAAGACAAAAAAAGGGAAAAAAAGGAAAATAATTGAACAAGAAAATAGATTGAGAAGAGATAATTTTAAAATTATTGTTAAAAGCCATAATAAAAAAAAAGAACCTAGACATCATCTTTCAAGACATTATCAAGGAAAACTAATCTGATATCCTAGAACAAGAGGACAAAATAGAAATTGAAAAATCTACCATCGGGGTGGAGCCAAGATGGCGGAGTAGAAACAGCTCATCCAAGCCACTCTGCCCCCAGATTCCCCCCAAACTATGTAAAATGGGACTCTGAACAACTTCTGGAGCCCCAGCACCCACAGAACGACACAGAGAAGCTAACCTTCCACTGAGGACAGCCCAGCAGCCCTGCAGGAAGGACCAGCACAGTGGTCTGGGACCTGGCAGCGTGCAGTGCGCAGAGCGCAGGAGCTGAGCAGAGCCCAGGTCCGCATGAGCCGAGGTTTTAGCCCCAGGGCGGCAGGGCCAGTAGCCAGCTGGAGGAACCCCAGAACATCAGGAGCTGTGGTGACTCCAGAATTATCAACATAGACTTGCCTAGGACAAAGTAAGAGGTTAGTGTCCTATGGACTTTGGGACTGGTATTAGGGAATGCATCGGCTCCCTCCCCTGGGGGCTAGAAGCCACTGAGGACAAACGCCATTTTGTAGTTTTCAGAGGCGGCTCCCGCTCCCAGCCTGCAAATTTGTAGGGAGATCCAGCGATCAGTCTTGGGGGGTAATCGCTCTTGCTTTAACCTCCCTGGATCTGGATTGTGATCTGGGGTGGAAGTCATGGGTGGGTTTACAGCTTGCCAGAAACGGAAGTTGCCCCCCACACGTTTGGGATGAAAATTCCTCTATTTGGCCTTAAAGCCATAGTGTGGCAACAAGCCCAAAAGTCAAGTAATTAAGTGGCAACATGCCAAGGCAAAGGAAACAGAAAAATGCAACCCTAGACTCCTATTTTGGGGGCATGGAGCAGGAAAAGGACTGTGAGGTCAGAAGTCCTGCTCCAAAAGCCCCAGGGGAAAACATGAGCGGGTTGCAGGCCATAAAGGACCTTAAGAAGGACTTTAAAAATCAAATAAGAGAAGTGGAGGAAAAATTAGAAAGAGAAATGAGAAGGATGCAGGAAAAGTATGAAATGAGGGTCAACAGCCTGACTGAGGAAAACAACACCTTAAAAAATAGACTAGCTCAAATGGCAAAGGAGGCCAAAAGGGCAATGAGGAGAAGAATGCCTTAAAAAGTCGAATTTGCCAGATGGAAAAAGAATCTCAAAAGTTCACTGAGGAGATCCATTCCTTCAGAGTTAGACTGGAGCAAATGGAAGCTAGTGACTTTATGAGAAATCAAGATGCTGTTAAGCATATCCAAACAAATGAAAGATTAGAAGGCAATGTGAAATATCTCATGGGAAAAACCACTGACATGGAAAATAGATCCAGAAGAGACAATTTAAAAATTATTGGACTACCTGAAAGCCATGATCAAGGAAAGAACCTAAAAATCACCCTTCAAGAAATTCTCAAGGAAAACTGCCCTGATGTTTTAGATCCAGAGGGCAAAATAGAGGTTGAAAGAATCCACCGATCACCTCCTGAAAAAGATGCCAAAAAGAAAACTCCCAGAAATATTATAGCCAGGTTCCAGAATCCCCAGATCAAGGAGAAAATACTACAAGCAGCCAGGAAGAAACAATTTCAATATTGTGGAACCACAATCAGAATAGCCCAGGACCTGGCAGCTTCTACACTGAGGGATCGAAGGGCATGGAATATGATATTCCAGAGGGCAAAAGAACTAGGAATGAACCCACGGGTCACCTACCCAGCAAAACTGAGTATTTTGTTTCAGGGGAAAATATGGTCATTCAGTGGAATAGAGGACTTTCAAGCATTCTTGAGGAAAAAACCAGAATTGAATGGAAAATTTGACACCCAGACACAAGAAGGAAGAGATGCCTGAGAAGGTAATCAGGGAAAAGAAATCAAAAGGAACTTATCAAAGTTGAACTATTTCCATTCCTATATGGAAAAGCAATAACTGTGACTGATGATATCTTTCTCACTATGAAAATAATGGAAGAAAGGGGTGTGGTCATATGAATACATATGTGAATGTGTGTGTATATGGTTACAGTTGTATATGGATAGAGGGCATAGGTTGAATTTGTTGGGAAGGGAGAATACTCAAGGGATGAAATTATGAGGTGAGAGAGGAAAGTGGCAAGAGGAGATGGGGAGAGACATGGTAGGGTAAACTATCTCATGTAGGGGAAGTGGTTGCAAAGGAGGGGGAGAATAAGGAAGGCTAAAAAGGCAAAACCACATTCACATTGGATTTGGTTCAGGGAGAAAATGACATACATACTAAATGGGATATCTCAACCTGTAGCAGGATAGGGGGAAGGGGGATGGGAGGAGGGATGATGGATGGGAGGGCATCCTTGGAGTGAGGGGAGGTTGGAAGTACCCACTATAAAAGAGGGACAGGATCATGTAGGGAATGGACCAAGTGGGGGAGGGGGGATGAGTGGGAGGGAATTATAAGCAGCCTTGTACAATATATCTACTATGATAATGTTTTGCATAGCTAGACATGTACAACATATACTGAATTACTTATCTCCCAAGAGGGAATGGGCAACAAGGGAGGAAGGTAATGGATCTGTAATTTGAGGTTGTAACATTAAATGTTTCAAATATATATAAATACTATTATTAATACTCTTTTGCTTGTAATAGGGAGATAAGATGTGCAGGCATTGGGATGCAAAGATTCACCTTCCTCTAATGGAAAAGTCGATGGGGGTATGGGAGAAGGTATGGGAGAGAACAGATTGGAGGAAGCGATATCTTGTGGGATTACTATTCTGGGAGGTTGGGTAGGGGAATAATGGGGGGAAAATGATTGTAACTCAAAATCTGGTGGAAATGAACGATGTAAAACAGAAGTTAATAAAGCATTTGTTTAAAAAAAAAGAAAAGAAAAATCTACCATCACTTCTTGAAAGAGACCTCAAAATAAAAACTCCCAGGAATGTTACAGCCAAATGCCAGAGCTCCAAGGTCAAGGAGAAAATATTGCAAGAAGCCAGAAAGAAATAATTCAAATCATGAAACCACAGTCAGGAAAATGTAAGATTTAACAACTTCTATATCAAAGCATCAGAGGGCTTGGAATATGATATTCTGGAAGACAAAAGAGCTAGAATCACAACCAAGAATTACCTACCCAGCAAAACTGAGCATAATCTTTTCAGAGGAAAACAATGGATGTTTTATGAAATAGAGGATTTTCAAGCATTCCTGATGAAAAAAGAAGAGCTGAATAGAAAAGCTGACTTTCAAATACAAGACGCAAGAGAATTATGAAAAGTAAAAAGGAAAGAGAAATCATAAGGGACTCAATAAGGTTAAACTGTTTATATTCCTGCATGAGAAGATGATACTTACAACTCCTAAGAACTTTCTCAGTATTAGGGTTGTTAGAAGGAATGTACATATACAGAGCATACAAGTGTGACTTGAATAGGATGGAATGATATCTAAAAATATAAGTAAGAGGTGAGAAGGGGAAAGGGAGAGGTAGAATGGAGTAAATTATCTGACATAACAGAGGTACAGAAGAGCTTTTACAGTGGAGAGGGAAATGGGGGAAGTGGGGAAGGGAATCTCATGAACCTTACTCTTATTAGAATTGACTCAAAGAAGGAATAACATACATACTCAATTGGATGTACAAATCTAACATACCTGGAGGGTGGAGCCAAGATGGCAAAGTAGAAGCACAAACTTGGCATAAGCTCCCACTCTAATCACTTCCAATACATGTAAAAAAATGACTCTAAACAAATTTTAGAGCTACAGAACCCACAAAGTGACAGAGAGAAACAAATCTCCCACTGAAGGCAGACTGGCAGGCAGACAGGAAGGGTCTAATGCACCAAGCTGCGAGCTGAGCACAGTCTTGCATGAGCCACATGGTTCTAGCCCCAGGGCAGCCCCAGTCAGCAGTGGTCAGAGTCGACTTAAGGAGAGTGAATCAGCAGCTATCGTGGTTTCCAGACTTCTCAACCTATAAATGCCAAAGACAAAGTAAAAGGTCAATGTAGAATTCTGTTGGAATAGAGGGATGGAAGAGTGCATTCCAGCCCCCTCTCCCGGAGAAAGGTGGCAGAAGTAAGACAGCTGTAGCTGCTGCCCCATGGATGCTTCCAGAGCTCCTGGCCTGTAGACTGTAGGGGGACCAAGCAACCATTCAGAGGGTAATAACTCTTGCTCTAACCTGTTTGTATCTGGATCACAGTCTTGGGTAGTGATCCTGGGGTGTATGGCCAGTGTGCCAGAGCTTGTGGGGCTGTAGAGAGGGTTCCCTCTTAATAGGTCCAGCAGCTGTGAAGACCCCACAGATTTGGGACAAAGCTCTCTCCATTCTGGAAGCAGAGTTCTACCATGGTAAAGAGATCAAAAGCCAAGCAAGGCTGGCAGTATGAGTAAGCAGAGGAAACACAAACAGACCATAGAATTCTTTTTTGGGGACAAAAATTATCAAAGCAAGGAATGGTAGTAAGACAACGAAATCAGAAATCCTGCATCAAAAGCTTCCAAGAAAAATATGAATTGTTTACAGGCCATGGAGGAGCTCAAGAAGGATTTTAAAAATCAAGTAAGAGAAGTGGACGAAAAATTGGGAAGAGAAATGAGAATGATGAAAGAAAACCATGAAAAGTGAGTCAACAGTCTGCTAAAGGAGACTCAAAAAATACTGAAGAAAATAACACCTTAAAAAATAGATGAACTCAAATGGCAAAAGAGGCCCAAAAAGCCAAAGAAGAAAAAAAAAAAGCCTTAACAAGCCAAATTTACCAGATGGAAAAGGAATTTCAAATACTCACTGAAGAGAATAATTCCTTCAAAATTACACTGGAGCAACTGGATGCTAATGACTTCATGAGGAATAAAGATACTATAAAACAGATCAAAAAAATGAAAAAAATAGAAGGCAATGTGAAATATCTCATTGGAAAAACCACTGACCTGGAAAATAGATCTAGGAGAGAGAATTTAAATTATTGGACTACTGAAAGCCATGATCAAAAAAAGAACCTAGGCATCATCTTGCAAGAAATTATCAAGCAAAATTGCCCCGATGTTCCAGAACCAGAGGGCAAAATAGAAACTGAAAGAATTCACCAATTGCCTCTTGAAAAAGATCCCAAAAAGAAAACTCCTAGGAATATTATAGAAAAATTCCAGAGTTCCCAGGTCAAGGAAAAAATATTGCAAGCAGTCAGGGATAAACAATTTAAGTATTGTGGAAACACAACCAGGAGAACACAATACCTAGCAGCTTCTACATTAAGGGATTGAAGGGCTTGGAATATGATATTCTGGAGGTCAAAGGAGCTAGGACTAAAACCAAGAATAACCTACCCAGCAAAACTGAGTATAATGTTTCAGGGGGAAAATATGGTCATTCAATGAAATAGAGGATTTTCAAGCATTCTTGATGAAAAAACCAGAGCTGAACAGAAAATTTTACTTTCTAATACAAGAAGCAAGAGAAGGTAAACAGGAAAAAGAAATCATAAGAAATTTATTAAAGTTAAACTATTTACATTTCTACATGCAAAATGATCATTGTAATTCATGAGACTTTTCTCAGCATGAGAAAAGTTGAAGGGAATATATATATGTATATATATGTATATATATGTATGTATAGGAGGGTGTATGTATATATAAATATATATGTGAGTGTGTGCACATGTGTGTACATGTATATATAGAGGGCACAGGATGAGTTGAATATGAAAGGATGATATCTAAAAAATAAAATCAAGAGGTAAGAGAGGAATTTATTGGGAGAAGGAGAAGGGGAGAGATAGAAGAGGGTAAATTGCCTCATATAAAAGAGGCAAGAGAAAACTGTTGCAATGGAGGGGAAGAGCAGAAAGGTGAAAGGGAATGGGACAACTTTATTCTCATTGAATTTGGCTTAAGGATATAATAACATACACACTCAATTGAGTATCTTACCCTACAGGAAAATAGGGGGGTAGGGGATAGGAGGGAGAATGATAGAAAGAGGGCAGATTAGGGGAGAGGGTAGTTAGAAGCAAACATTTTTTGAAAAGGGATAGGGTCAAAGGAGAAAATAGAATAAGTGGGGGGTGGGATACAATGGAGGGAAACATAGTCTTTCATAGTGTAACTACTATGGAAATGTTTTGCATAACTACACATGTACAACCTATATTGAACTGATTATCTTCCCAGTGGGTGTGGGTGAGGAGGGAAGAAGGGAAAAAATCTGAAGCTCAAAGTTTTAAAAACAAATGTTTTTTAAAAAATTGTTTTCTACAGGCAACTGGGGAAATAAGATATACAGGCACTGGGGTATAGAAATCCATCTTTCCCTACTAGAAAGTTAGGGGAGGATGGGGCAGGATATAAGAGAGAATAGTTTGGGGGAAGGGGTATTCAGCAGGCTTACTATTTTGGGGTGGGGATAAGGGAAAAAGAAGAGAAAATTTTGTAACTCAAAATCTGGTGAAAATGAATGTTAAAAACTAAAAATAAATAAATAAATTGGGGGGAAAAAGAAATTTAACATCTCCTACAGAAAAGTAGGAAGGGAAGAGGATGAAAGGGTGGAGGGCTGATAGAAGGGAGGAAGGACTGGGGAGGCAGTAGTCAGAAGCAAAACACTTTTGAGGACCAACAAGGTAAAAGGAAAAAGAAAGTAGAATAAACAGTGGTGAAATAGGATGGAAGGAAATAGTAATCATAACTGTGAAAAAAATTTACAGCAAGTATCTCTGATAAAGCACTCATTTCTCAAATATATAGAGAACTGAGGCAAATTTATAAAAATAAGAGCCATTCTCCAATTGATAAATGGTCAAAAGATATGAACAGGCAATTTGCAGCCTAAGTAATCAAAGGTATCTATAGCCATATTTTAAAAAATGCTCTAAATCACTATTGATTAGAGAAATGCAAACCAAAACAATTCTGAGATCTCTCTTTTATATATATACTAGAAAACTTTTTATTGTAGGTGGAGTGGGATAGCTAGACACAGGTTAGATGATTCCAATTTTGTTGGCAACATCTAAAGCATCATAATCTGGAACAAGTTGGACATAGGTCTTCTTCTCTCAATCAGGCCAGGTGAATATGTTGACCTTCATCACATCAATGTCATACAGCTTCTTTACTGCCTGCTTGATCTGATGCTTGTTGGCCTTGATGTCCACAATGAAGACTAGGGTGTGTTGAACTCAAGTCTTCTTCAGAACAGCCTCAGTGGTCAAGAGAAACTCAATGATGGCATAGTAAACAAGCTTGTTTTTCCAAGGGTCACTTTTTAGAGAGTATTTGGGTTGCCTTCAAAGTCTTAGTGTCTTGGTTTGACAGAAGGTGGGGGATGTTTGGATCTTCTTCTTTGTGGCTATTCATACTCTTCAACATGGCCTTCTTGGCGTTCAAGGCCTTGCACTTGGCTTCTGTTTTGGGGGAGTATGAGGGTAATGACTTCCTTCTTTGCCTTTGATGCCATCTTTGGGGAAAAGCTGAGGTATCTCTTTATACCTATCAGTTGGCTTATATGCCAGAAAAGGAAAGAGACAAATGTTGGAGGGAATGTGGGAAAATTGAGACGCTAATGCATTGCTGATGGAGTTGTGAACTAATCCAACTATTCTGTAAAACAATTTGGTGCTATGCCCAAAGGACTATAAAATCATGCATACCCTTTAACCCAGCAATACCACTACTAGGTCTATATCCCAAAGAGATTTTAAAAAAAGGAAAATAACCGCTAAGTACAAAAATATTTTTAGTAGCTCTTTCCTGGTAGCAAAGAACTGAAGGGGATGAAGGAAATTGAGGGGATGTCCATCAATTGGGGAATGGCTGAACAAGGTATAGTATATGACTTTGATGCAAAACTATTGTGCTATAAGAAATAACAAGCAGGATGCTCTTAGAAAAACCTGGGAAGACTTACATGAAAAGATGCAAAGGAGCATAACCAAGAGAAAATTGCACACAGAAACAGCAATATTGTATAATGATCAACTGTGAATGACTTAGTTATTCTCAGCAATATCATGATCTAAGACAATTCTTAAGGATTAATGAAAAATGCTATCCATCACAAGAGGAAGAACTGATGGAGTCTGAATGCAGATCGAAGAATAATTTTTTTACTTTATTTTTCTTGGGTTTTTTTGTCTGTTTTCTTTCATAGCATGACTAATATGGAAATATGTATTGCATGACTACATATGTATAACTATATCGAATTGCTTGTTTTCTCAATGAGGAGAGGGTAGAGAGTGAATTTGAAACTCAAAAATTTTTTTTAAAATAATGTTAAAAATAGTTTTTATATGTAGTTGGGGAATACCAAATAAATTTTTTAAAAGAAGGATACAATAATAAAAATAACGTAACCTGACATTGACTACAAGCACAAGGGAAAAATCTTTAAATTTGGGAATTCGGTTAACTGCCTGGAGACCAGGTCAGTCCCCACACCCAAACATCTCTACTCCCTGTTGATGTGTGCCAAGTTTCTCTGCTCTCTGTGGGCATCACCAAAGTCACTTACAACAATAATAATTGACATACAACAATTTAAAGTTCCCAGAGTACTTAGTAAATACAGTGTGTTCCAAAAGTCTTAAGGAAGTTTTAAGTTGTTAAAATTTTAATAACAAAACTACAAGTCTTTTGGAACAATCCATGTTCAATAACCTCAATAACCTTGGTAGAGAAGTACCAGGGGTATTACCATCCCCATTTTACAGATCAGAAAGCTAAGGCTCAGAGAGGTTAAGTGACTTGTTCATAGCCACACAATAGGGGAGTCTGAATCTTTGTTTTCCTGACTCCAAGTACAGTATTACACCCACTATACCAGGTTGTTGTCACAAAGCCACTTTAAGAAGTCTTCAGGGACTCTCATGGTGGGAAAACACTAGGATTTGGGTAGGTAGGGGAGGGATGGGGAAATAAGACACAGAAAAAAAAAAGCTTGAAAAAGAACAAAATAAACAATTGAAGGACTTTCAGTGGATGAAACTGGAAAGAATCCTTGAATTCACCAAAGACAAATCCCATCTTGGACACTTATTATTTATGTTACCCTAGGAAAGTAATTTAAAAGGATCCCTAATTTAGAGCTGGAATGGACTTCAGAAGTCATATAATCTTAACACTCTCCCATTTTACAGATGAGAAAAATGAGACAGAGAAGTGAGAAGGGATTTGTCCCAAGTTCCCCAATTAGTAAGTGACACAGCCAGGGATACAGTCCAAGGGCATCAGAGGGCCCAGGCCCTTGTTCTTCTGCTCATTTACTATGTGAGTCTCTAGATGACAGTTTCCTTCTCTGCCAGATGAGGAGATCAGCCTTGATGGTATCAAAGCTTCCTTCCAGCACTGGCATTTTGTATTTCGAATTCTCCAAACCCAGGCTCTTTCTACTCTCTCTATGCTTTTCTCTCCCCTCCCCCATCCCCACACTAAGCCCTTAAAAAAAGGCTCCATATTTGCTGATTTGGGCAGATGGGTTGGGGAAGAGAGCTCTTCAAATTCTACCAGAGATATGTAATATTATCTCTGAAGGACTAGATATTGCCAGTAGTGTGAGTATTGGAAAGAACCATAGACTTGGGAGCAGTAGATCTGGGGGTGAGGTCTCAGTTACTGATGATGGTACATTGCTCCCCCTGAGTCTCAGCTTTCCTATCTGCAAAATGGGGCTAACAGTGCTTTTACTCCCTGAATCCCAGGGTCAACTGTGTAGCTCCAATGAGATAATGGAAGTGAAAAGCACTTTATTGCCAGCAAATGTTGCACGAATGTTGCCTATTATCATTTTTCTCTGGCTATCTCCAATACTGGAATGCTCTCCATCCTCAACTCCACTTACTAACTTCCCTGCCTTTCTTTAAATCCCAGCTAAAATCCCAACAACCCTCTTAATTCTAGTGCCTTCCCTCTTTTAATTACTTCCTATTTATCTTGCATAGCTTATTTGTATATATTTCTTTCCATGTTGTCACCCCCTTGAGGAAAAGGACTGTCTTTTTCTTTCTTTTTGGAAGGGCAATTGGGATTAAGTGACTTACCCAAGGTCACATGGCTATTAAGTGTTAAGTGTCTGAATCCGGATTTGAACTCAAGTCCTCCTGACTCCAGGGCTGGTGCTCCATTCCCTGCAGCACCTAGTTGCCCCAAGGGACTTTTATCTCTTTTCTTTTTATTTATTTATTTTTTTATGTCTTTTATCTCTTTTTATATCCCTAGCACTAAGCACCCTGCCTGGCACATAGTAGGTGCTTAATAAATATTTATTGATTCATATTATTTTTCCAAATGACCTTACAACTTTAAGGTAGCAGTTTTCAGACTCAGGAAAAATGGTGTTTTGAGCCAAGAGTTTTTTCCTCAAATCTTTCCTTCTAGCTAGAAGGATAGCTGGATGAGGAGGGAGGGAGGGAGGGGGAATGACTGACCAAGAGGGCCAAGTCCTTAGAGAAGGGATTCTTCTTTTTCTGTGTCTTGGACCCTTTGGAGTCTTGTGAAAACCTATGGACCCCATCTAAGAATAATGTTTTAAAATTCATAGAATAAAATGCATAACATTACAAAGGAAACCAATTATACTGAAATACAGTTATTAAAATATTAAGGGAAAAAATGTTCACAGACCCCAGATTAAGCTCATAATTTCCCTTCCTGGTGGGTTATACAGAGCATGTGACAATATTTCCTGGCCCACTTCCAATCCAACCATGTGTGAAGGCTTGGTGAGACTACTTCTGGCCATGAGCAACTGGAAAGCTGGTTCAGCACACTAACAAGGGATCTTCTGGTTGGCCTTCTTAGGAGCCAGAAGGAATGATGACCCAGAAGAGGCTGTGCTAGAAATGAATGTGAATGCAACAGATTCCAGCTTATTTTCTCTTGCTATTTGTTCTTTAAGCTTTTGAGAAAAGATTGCTTTGAGCTTGGGAAGAGGAGGAGGGGAAGGTAGGAAGAATCAACTGCTTCCTACCCCCTCCCTAACTCAGGCCAATGTGGTCTTTGGTTTATTCTTTCTAGATCTTAGGTGACATGACTAGAGGTGGTAGCAGCAATGGGGCTGTTAAGGTGACAGATGGACAATTAAGTAACCTGCTTGACGCAGCCCAGAAGGGGACTGACCCATCTACTGGTACACCCCTGCCTGCAGAGAGCCAGCCCAGCTGAGCAAGGGGAAGACTTGTCCACTAACACCACCTGACGCTGAAGTCAATTTGGTGAAGACTGAGAGGGGAGAAAAGGACTCCTGCCTCAAGGTATCCTTCTCTCCCCTATGTTCCCTAACCCATCTCCTTGGGGACTAGGTGTGTGCAGAGAGAAGAGTGTATTTTCACTGTGAGAGATGTTTTCAAATATCTGTCCTTACTATACCTTCTTAGCAAATATTCCTTTTAGAAAAGCAATTGGTACCAACCGGTTTACTGATATTGTGGAACATATCACTCATGAGCGTCGGTATTAGAGACCACAACCCCTAGAAGCTTGAGAGGAAAAGTTAGCATACTCCCCTTTGAGACACCAACTTGCTAGTCCAGTGTGAACTGGGAGAAATGGTACGATTGAAGGCATATTAACATTGTGTTTTTCCCAGGGACTGGTCAAATTGGTAATGGGCATTAGGGGAGTTTAGGCTCCAGATGGAGGCCCCTTCTTCTTTCCCTAGTTACTTAAATTATTTCTGGGGTCCCAGAGGAAGCATATTCCTACAAACAGTCTGATATTTTCCCATTGAAAACATCTCAGAGATGTCCATAAAACTCTTTATATTAATATGTTAACTGTAGAATTATTATTCTTATTAATAGCTCACATTTCTATAATAAAGTACTTTCCTTATGACAACTATGTAAGTGTTATTTCCTTTATTTTATAGATGAGTCACCTGATTCTCAGAGAGTTTCTCAGTTGTGTGTCATACAACTAATAAGTAGAAGCATCAAGATTTGAACCCAGAATATTAAGACTTTCAGTATTCCTTAAATAACTGAAAAGTGGGTGCTATTCCTTGGAAATAAAGGCCAATTCTCAGTAGGTGTTTTAAGTTTCCAAAGTGGAACTACAAGAACACTTTATTAAAACTGAGATGTTACTTTAATGAATTAAAAACTACTCATTTTGAAAGAGGTGTATCTTCCTCTGTAAAACACCCAGTTACTGACCACAAACAAGCTTTATGGGAGCCCACAGTGTGAAATGGTCACCCCCCCCCCCGCCAAAGTTATCCAGTCTGATGTTGCTTTAGGCTAATAATAGCTCTCACTTATAGAGTGCTTTAAGGCTTGCAAAGAGCTCTATAACATTGATGGATCACAGGAGCACAGCATTTGAGGTAAAACAAACTCAGAGGCCATGTTAGGTCAACTCTTTTCCTTTATAGACAAGGAAACTGAAATCAGGGGAACCTGAAACCTCAAGGTCACATGAGGCCTTCTAGGTCCTTGGGTGCGGCCTTTTGACCCAGTCCTCTTATTAAGGGAATTTGTTCTGTGAAGTTTGGATTCAGTCAAAGGGCCACACTTGAGGACCTAGAGGGCCACATGTGGCCTTGAGGCTGCAGGTTCCTCCCCTCTGGTAAGGAGTTGAAGTGAGCTGCCCAAGGTCACACAGGTAGAAAGTGGCACAAGTCAGAAGGATCAAATGAGCTAACGTGTAAAACACTCTGCAAACCTTGCTGTACTGGGTGGCAATGATGGCTGTTGTTGTTATTGTTATTACCCAGTATTCTATTTTCAAACCCAGGGTTCATCCACACATAAGTCAAGACACCATTCTCTTGGTATTCAGAAACTAAGGAGGAACCACAACAGTCATGATACCGAGCCTCATTATTTCACTTGAGCTTTGCAACCTCCCAGGGAAGTGATTATCAGCTCCATTTTACAGATAAGGAAACTGAAGCTCAGAGATATAAAGCAATTTGCCTGGAGTCACATAGTTAATTAGGGTCTGTGGGGGGAATTCAAGGTGAGTTTTCCTGACTCCTATTCCAACTCTCCAGCCATACACTGTACTGCCTCTTATGATCACATTATAGACACAGTATTCAAAACCAGGGAAGAAGACCACAGCTGGAACATGTGTATAGTGCAGAACCCCACATCTGAGGATAGAGACTGACAGTCTGAAGCCTGACCACAGGAGGAGTGTAAGCAGGATGGGCTAAAAACCACTAATTTATAGAAGGATTGGGTGAAGGGAGAAAAACACCACCTCAGTTTAGGGGTTTTATGATGTTGAAGCATTTTCATATTTTGTGTCTTATTCTTTTTTTATTTTGGAGGGGGAAAGGCAAGACAATTGGGGTTAAGTGACTTGCCCAAGGTCACACAGCTAATAAGTGTCAAGTGCCTGAGGCTGGATTTGAACTAAGGTACTCCTGATTCCAGGGACAGTGTTCTATTCACTGAGCCACCTAGCTGCCCCTTGTGTCTTATTCTTGATGGCATCTCCAGGAGGAAGGTAGGGCATACATACATTCCCCCTTTCACAGATGCAGAAACCAAGGCTGTAATGTGTTTGCCCACAGCACACAGCTACAGGAGGCAGAACTGGGACTCAGCCTCTGATCTTCTGGAGCTCAGTCCAGTTCTCCTTCCACTGAGTAGGGCTGCTGCCTCAACAAGGGATGCTTGGCGAGGACTAAGACAAGATATAAAGCTGACAGGGGGATAAATTCCTCATTGACCTATAATCCCACACTCTCTGATTCAAGAAAAGTTTGTGTGATCTTTGCTGATAGATAAAATGCAAATTCTTGATCCTGGCATTCAAAGCCCTCCAATCTGACCCTAATTTATCATATCTTATATTTCCCCTTTTTACATTCTTTCTTTTCACAGGTTAGAATCCCAGTTCTTTACATTATTACCTTATGACCTTGGATAAATCACTTAACCTTTCCTATTTTTAATTTTCCTCATCTGAAAAATTAGGAGAGTGGATTAAATGATCTCTGAGGTCCTTCCCAGCTCCAAAACTATACTTCTGTAGCAACCCCTTGCTCCCTGTTCTTGTCTGTGTCTGTTCTTGAAGAAAGTGTTTTCTATGAAATAATGGATAAACAAGGAAATCAGCAGAGGTGACAAAAGGAATTAAGGGGACTTTATCCCTTAGGGCATAAACCTCACCTCCTGGCCCATGGGTGTTGCTTATTGCTATTGTCATATTAAATCAATACAGCTAAACCAGGCAAACTAATTTCCTTTTAGCCCCCAAACTCTGTCTCCCCCCAAATAAAGAAAAAAATTGCCTGGCACTTTATCAATCATTTTCAAAGACTTCCAGGAGTTTTTTCCTTTCTCTGTCTCTGCCTTCTACCTTTAGAAACTTTAGTTTGGACTGAGGAAGGAAAAAGTGATTTAAAAAATCTTAAGATTCCTAGGATTTTTGAGATCATCCAGTCCAGACCTCTTATTTTCCAAAGGCAGGAATGAAGGTCCAGACAGCATGGGATGATAAATTTAGAATTGGAAGGAACCTTAGAAACCATCAAGTCAAATACCTCTACCCCTATTTTACAGAGAGGTTATGTTACTTACCCAGAGGTACACAGCTAATGATAGTTTGAGGTACAACTTAAATATAGGTGTTCCTGACTCCAAGTCCAATGACCTGTCCAGCACACCATGCTGCCTCTCAGACTTATTGGAAGTCACATATTGAGTTGGTGAAAGAAACAGGAGTTGAAAAGCCCAGGTCTCCTAAGTCCCAAGACACCAGAGCAGAACTGCCTCATTCCCTAAGAAATCTAGAGACAAATCAGGTTGTTGTAGTTTCATCTCTTTTTAAATTCAGAATTTTTGTCCCAGTATCTCAGTGATTTACAGAACCACTTGAGCTATTTCCTGCTGCAAAGTTTCACTACTGCTAAAGTCTTGTGTTGTCTTGATTTGGGTGGTACTCTTTGGAGTGACACAATATTAACCCTTCCATACCTTATTAAATACTTTCATGAGATACTGTGGCCAAAACCTTCGACTCCTGCTGTCCAATTCTCTGGTGATAAGCCTCTTTCCACTCAGCCAGTCTGATCCTCACCAGAAAGAACACTGGCTCTGAATTCAGAGGACCTGACCTCAAATTCTTTACAGATTTTTCATCTGTGTATATACAAGGAGAAATCATGGGGAAAAAAATGAACACACACATGTTGTCTTCCCTAGCTGGACTGCAGACTCCTTGTGAACAGGGCCTGAAACAACTTTTGTCTTCATAACCCCAGAGACTGGCACAGCTCCTGGCACCTAACTGGTGTTTAATAAATACTTCTTGACTGATCAGTACTTGTGTGACCCCTGTCAAGCCACTCCCCATGTCTCAATTTCCTCATAAGCAAAAATCACCTGGACTAGGTGATCTCTGACCTTCCTTCTAACTTTATATCTATGTTCTGGTAGGGTGTAGCTCATCTCTGCATCTGTACTCAAAACTTTTTTAGCTTGGTAAGGCCTGATGGGCCTTGGGCTCCACTGGTATAACCTTCAAAAACCCTCCATGCCACATGGAGCAGCAACACAGGAAGACTTTAGTGGAAAGAATTCATTCCTAATCAGACTTCATTGTGGAAATCGCTTTCATTTCTCTTAGACTTATGGAAATTCATAGGAATGTAGATTTTGGACATGAGCAATCGTTTAGTCCAGCTCCCTTAATTTTACAGATGAGGAAACTGAGTCAGAGAGAGGTAAAGTAGATCACACAAAAACTATGTGGCAGAGTCAAGATTTGAACACATCCTTTGACTCTATTCAAATCCAAAACTCTGTCTACTATGCCATGCTGCTCTCTGTCTATTTGAAATTCTAGGAATAGGAAGAGATGTAAGAGGTAACTCTTTCCATTAGGCTCCCTTCCAAATGAGTTGGTCTATTGGGACATGTGTCTTGGTTAAATATCACAGGTAGGTAGTGAGCAGAATTCAGAGTTGAAAAGAAGACAAGAGTAGGCTGTATCACATCTGGGGGAAGCTGGATAGTGTTTAAGGTGATCCCAAACTTGCCCATCTTTTTGACACTAGTATTCTCTGAGTGATGCTATGAGCCTGTGTGAATCATTCACAACTACCGAGTTCCTAAAAACCACAGCTGCATGTAACCCTAAAAATACAGAGGAACAGAGAATGGAGGGTAGAAGAGGGCTGCACCAAGAAAGGCTTTCCCATACAAAGTGGCCTAGATGACAGCAAGGAAATATAAGACAGAAAAAGGAGGTGGCTGGTCGTACAGCGAGGGTAGGGGCTAACAAACACATATGAATCCCGAGTGCTATTCAAATCTAAACAAAATGGTAAAAAAGGATCAGATCAGTAGAAGGCCTCCAGCATCCTGGATGGACCTTTGAAGGTGTATTTATGAAAGGGCATGAACAAGAGATGAGAAAGTATGGATAAATTATGATCTCTATGATACAGGGGGTACCCATATTGATTGTCAAGAAGCATTTATTAAACATTTACAATATGGCAGGCATGGTGCTAAAAAATTCTAGGGATACAAAGAAAAAGCAAAAACAATCCCTGCTCTCAAGGAGAGATAGTTAATACTTATTAAATGCATGCAGATTTTGATGACATCATGGATCCATCAAAATATTGAAGTATCCAAGTGCCATTGTTGGTGTGACAAACTGAGTACCTTTGCTGTACACAGTCAATGGAGAATTTGGGAGGGGGGGTTGACTGTGCTATGAATATTAGTTACAAGGGTTTTTTTCTTTCTTTTTTAACTAGGGACATAGGACAGGAGTGGAGAACCACAGACCATCTCACTCCCCAGGATTTTATACTATTCACCTAGATTCCTACTTTGTTAAAGTTGAAGGGCCCTTAAAGAGATCATTCAGTTCAAGCCTCTCTTCTTAAAAACAAGGGAACCAAGACACACATAAGTGTAGTAGGAAACTAGGGGAGGGGAAGGGTAGTCAGCCCTCTCCCCTCACATACTGAGCAGGGACACCCAGCTTCCTGCACGAGGGAAACTAATCCATTTCTCTAATTCAATACCATATATATACATATATATGTATGTATGTATATGTATATATACATATATAAAATCTGAGGCATATATATTCTATCCAGAAACCTCTGAAGTAAGAGCCATAATGCATAGAGTACCACTCCTGGCTGGAATTAAGACTATGAGATACAAGTCTGAAATGGTAATGGGGGTTTCACACAGGATGGTCCCCCATACAAATGCAATCACTGTGCAACAACAACAATTCAACAATCTTAAAAAATATTATACCAATGCAAGCTGTTATTCATTTTCTTATTAGCATTATACTTTAATGAATTAAAAAAAGGCCTAGTAACATCAGGGAAATGGACATGTTCTTTTAAGAGTATGAGTTAAATAGGTTAATAGTAAGAATAATAGCACAGGACTTCATTTGAAAGCACTTTCCTCATACAATACCATAAGGTAATACAAGTATTATTCTTCCCATTTTTTGGAGGAGGAAACAGAGGCTCAGAAAGAGGAAATGACCTGCTCATGGTTATACAACTTGTAAGTGGCAGAGGAAAGACTCAAAATCCATTTGCCTAATGTATAATGGTAATAACAGAATTGTGGGATTTTGAGCTAAAAAGGACCATTGAGAATAAATAAAAGTGCTTTATTAGAGCAGGAACACAAAACAATATGGATATTAGGAGATTTAAGCCAGACAGGCAAGTCAATCTTCATAAGAAGAAATGAAATTGTACAAATTAGGTTTGGGGGAATCTCATAAATCCCCTCATTTCGCTATTCCTACTAGCCTTCTCAGTTCCCCGTTCACACAGTGTACAGTACAAGATCTGGTTTCCCTTCCCTTCCCTTCTTCTCAGGCTGCTTTGTAAGCATGGGCAGTAGATCTTGTTTTCCCAGGGTGTTTTCTCTTTCCTAGCTCTGCCTGGGGCTTTCCCATAGGCAGGAGTTTCCTCTGCCTGGTTCCCCACTGTATGATTGAAAACCTTTCTGAAGCTGCCCAGCTTCCTAATGTGGACGCTGGGGAGAGAGGCTAGGGCATAGATAGGCGGGCTTTACATTATGATGTGCTTGGCGCTACAGGAATACTGATTCAGTGAGAAGAAACTTTAAAAAGCATTGCCATTATATCAAAATGGCAAAGACCTAGGGGTTAGGGACAGGGGCTCCACCAGTGTGGTGTTATTTGACCCTTCTCAAGTCATTTCCTCTTTTTGGCCTTCAGTTTCCCACTCAGTCAAAGAGAGGATCTCTATGGTCTTTTCCATCCCTGATATTTTGGGATTCCAACAGCCAGTGTCTCTAGAGTCCATTATGAATGCAGAGAGCCATGCCACCTGCAGCTCATTCTCTGGCTATATATCTTATTTTAAGGGACAAAGAGCAGAAATTGTTTAGATTTCCATAACATTTCACAATATCCAGGAAGACAAGACTAGTTTCCTGCATGGCCACTTCTCTTCCCCCTTACCCCTCAGTGGCCTCTGGCCCTAATCCTCCATGGACCAACAGAGATTACAACACGGTACCCCACACAAGATATCTAACTGAGGGAAACTCCATTAACAGCAGGGTGTAAGAATCTGTTAAGAGGCACTCTGCAATGATGAATATGCCCCTCTTTTCGCCATACAGCTTATCATCCCGCCTCTATCAGGCACCCTTTTACTCTAGCCCCCACACCATTCACATAGATTCATAGTTTGTTAGAGGAAAAAGGTACCTTAGAGATCATTTAATCCATTTAAAAAAACAAGGGAACTGAAGCTCCAATACATGTAGCTTGTTATCTGGAGATAGAGGAGGGGAGGGGGGAAGAAAATGAGTCGTCCTCCCCGCCACACACACATAACCATACACAACCATTAGAAGGACTAATCCTATCCCACCCCCAACCCAATACTACACATATACAACCCGAGGCCATTAACAGAGGTATGTACAGTGGTATATATAATTGTGTAGTGAAAAGAGCATTGGAGTGGAGTTCAGATCTTGTCCAGCACTTACTTACGTCTTACTACTGGTTGCTCTGTGCCTCATTTTCCCGATATGTCCAATGAGATAGCTGGGTTAGAGGATCCCTCAAGTCTCTTTCAGGGCTGATCTCCCCTACTCTGTGCCGGTATCCTTCCTCCCCTTCCCTGCCCCACCCCATAGCAAATACATTACCTGGCTAAGAAGAGAATGATCCCAAGGCTCCCACCCCCTCCACTTCAATCCTCCACTCCACATACAAAGAACTCAGAATATCGAAGACAGAAGGGATGTTAGAACACAATTTTAGAACTGGAGGGACCCCAAACACAAAATATCAGAGACTGAAGAGATCTTAGACCATAATACGGAATGCAAGGTCTAGAAAGACTTTAGATATCATCTAGCCAAAGCCCCGCATTTGATAGATGGGGAAACTGAGGTCTGAGCTTAGCCGTTACCTGGTTCAGAGGGGGATCGACCTCCCAGAACACACACACACACACACACACACACACACACACACACACACACACACACACACACACACACACATATGACATCGACATCTCTCCCGCAGTGAGTTCTCTGTCCTCCACCTCCCAGTTCCCCTTCACCCCCGCGTCCTGCGACTGCAGCAGTTCCCGCACTGGCCACCGCCCCCAATCCCCAGCCCCGGCCGGGAACAGCGAGGGGAGACGATGTGTCCTCCCCCTTGACGCCCACGTGTTCGTCCCCCCTACCCTCCCACACTCAAGAGCTACCCCATCCCAAGTCCAGTCCCAGGTCCAGTCCGGCCGCGGCCCCGCGGGGACAGAGCACCTACCGGCTGCTGGAGGGTCCGCCCCCCACAGCCTCCTGTCCCCCAGGCGCTGCCAGGGCCCAAGGCAGGCTGTGCCAACCGCCCCCCCCCCAGAGCGGAGCCCGAGAGTCTGCAGCCGATGCTGCCGCTACAGCTACCGCCGCCGTGCTGCCAGCAGCTGCCTGCGCCCCCCCACCCCGCCCCCCGCCGCCCCCTCGGGTGCCAGGCGCAGAATTTACAGATCAGAACTAGAAGAGGCCTCAGACATTCGTTAGTTCAACCTCCTTATATCACACATGGGGAAACTGAGGCCCCGAGAGGGGAAGGGACTTGCCCAAGGTCACACAGCTGGTAAGTGACTGAATCTGCAATCGAACCCAAGTGTCCTAACTCCATGTCCTGGGTTCTTCCATGATACTATACTGCCTTTAACCTCAGATCGCTCTTCTCCCTCCCCCTTTTTCTCTGGCCCCGGTCAGACTAGTCGCTGAGGACTCCCTCCTTCCGAGGACATGATTCTCTTTCACCCTCACTCTTCTTTCCCTCTCCCTCTCCCACTCCCATAGCCTCTTTCCTTCCCCTTACCTTTTCCCTCTCCCCCTTCCCATTCCTTCCCCTTCTCTTTCCCTTTCTCCCCTCTCCCCTGCCCAGTCCCTGGACCCAATGCTCACAGCGGGTCGGTCTGGTTAGGTGCCTTCCCACAGTTCCCAGTGAGCTGCTGCCGCCTCACAGCTCCCCACCGCCCCCCTCCAGCCCTCCCTTCCTCTATAGTCCACTCATTCTCTGCTCACCTCGGATCCCAATTGAGCATGGTACTTCTTCAGAGCTGGGATCCCCCCTCCCCAATCTCAAGAGGTAGGAGTTCTTGGGTCTTTTCAGCTGTAAGGGAAAGAGGCTTCAATTTGGAGCGACAAGATCTGGGTTAGAGTCAGGACAAGGTAGTTGAAGTAGACTGATGGAAATCTTAGTAACACTGAATTTTAGAGCTTCTAGTCCAACCTCTCTGTGATTTTTTCGGATGAGAAAGCTGAAGCCTAGAAAGGACAAGTGATTTGTCCAAGGGCACACAGGTTGTAAAAGGCAGAGCTGTGATTTACACCAAGGTCTTGTGACTTTCGATTCAGTGTGCTTTCTCCTACTCCTTGCTGGTTATTGGACCTTAGAATTTAGAGCTGGAATAAACTGCAGAGATCGAAGGCATGGATGTTTATTAATTGTGTGACCCTGGGCAAGTCCTTTGATTTCTCTGCACATCAATTTCCCTATCTGAAAAATTAAGGAGTTTAACAAAGTGATCGCTGCGGATCCTAAAGAATTCTACCCTTCCGGAATTCTCAAAGAGTCTCTGGGGACTCAGAAAGGTAGGGATGGGTTGAAGGCCAGGAATAAATGACTGTGATAGCCGCAGTCCAAGCAGAATGCTCCTACCAAGAGAATGCCCTTGTAGCCTTCTTAACCCAGGGTGCACCTATGGCAGTCCGCAGATTGCCCTCCCTTTCTGCCATTTTGTAGGTTCTGAAGGAAATGTGAAACAGTGCAGAAAACCTTGGAGTTGGGGGTCACAAATGCTCACAGATTTTTCATCTGCTTGTAAAAGGTTTTCTTTGAGCCTTCCCTGCTGTCCTCAGAGGCGTCTGCCTGCCTCCCCTACTCTCCCCACCCTCCCTGCCCCCAAATCAGTCTACTAGTCCCAGGATAGAAGAATTGGAAAACTATGTGCTTCCTCCCACTCAAAAAAAAAAAGTTTTCAGAATGGCCTCTTCTAAATCAAGTAAGTTTTGAACTAGAGGTAATGAGCTTCTTTCCTTCCTTCTTTCTTCCCCTCTGGAGTGGGCTGAATCTGCAGAGGGCACCCCAGGAGGCAAAGAGACAGCTCTGTGGGGAGTGTGAGATGATGGTGGGGGGGCGGGGTGGAGGGAGCTCTGGACTAAGAGGCAGGGACATTGGATCTGGGGTTGGTTCTGACAATAATTTGCTTTCTGAAAATGAGGGCATTGCATTAAATCTTCAGCGTCCATTCTCTGCAAGATCTTGTGGTTTTAGTCCTGGTTCTTCCACTAAATAGCGGTGTGACCTTGAGCAAGTCACTTTTCCTGAACCACACTTCCTCCTCTATGAAACTAAATCGGACTAGATGATTTCTAAAGTCCCTTCAAGCTCCGAAAGTCTGTGTTTCTGTGAAGCGGCATTGTTCTGGATACAGCAATGCAGCCCAAAAAATAATTTTATTTTTTCAGAGGTTGCTGTAGCTGGGTGAAGGTTTGATAAGAGCAGTTTGAAGAACTATAAATAATGGTTACTTCTGAAGAGCTAATGAGTATTTCAAAGGGTAGAGATAACAGGTAGCAACTGGCTTTGATGGCACAGCCCAAATGAATAGTGAGATGTCAGAGAAAGAGTTTGATATAATGAATGCTATCATTTTAGAACTCACTGAATTTATTTCTCTCCTTCTTTTCCCAATTGTTCCCTCTTTCCTAACCATCATCATTTATGTTTCTGTTTCTGGGTTCAAGTACTGCTATTTGTCATTTGGGTGACCTTGGTTATGTCCCTTCCCCACTCTGACCCTCAGTTTCTTCATCTAGAATAATTAATAATCCTGGTATTGTCTAACTTAATATTTTTGTTCATTTTATTTATTTTTCATTTTTATCTAACCTTTTCAAAACCTCTCCTCCTTTACCCAACAACTCAGCCCTTGAAACAAAGAATGAAAAAGAAAGGGAAAAATGGTTCATCAAAACTAACCAACATATCACCCAAGTTTGACAGAATATGTATTATTCCACACTTGTGTCCCACCCACCTCACCCACCTCTGCAAAGATAGAAGGGAGCTATATTTCCACATCTCTTCTATGGCAAACTAGATCGTGCTCTATGCAATCACAGAGCACTTGGACTTGCAGACAGACCTGAGTTTGAATACTGCTTCAGACACTTCCTAGCTGCTTGGCTATGGGCAAGTCATTTAACCTCTCTCAACCTGAGTTTCCTCAGTCAGTAAAATAAAGATAATAATAGCATCAACCTCACAGGGCTCTGAGAATAAAGTAAAATAATATTTGTAAAGTGCTTTATAAATCTTAAAGTGCTACATAACTGCTTGCTACTATTGCATGGAATGCATTTTCTTTTGTATTGTTATTCTTCCATTTGCCATATTCTTCCATTTCTTTCCATGTTATAGTCAAGAGTATTGTTGTCCTGATTCTGTTAAATTCACATGGCATCAATTCATGTAAATATTCTCATACATCTTTGAATTCTTCGTATTCAATATTTCTTATGGTTCAGTAATACTCTATCACATTCCTCTTTAACTCTTTCCTAACTATAGGGTTGTAGAATTACAGAGTTGGAGCTTGAAAGAAGAGCAGAGATTATCTATTTCCAGTTCCTCATTTTACAGATGAGGAAACTGAGGCCAAGAGAGGTTGTAATTTTTCTCAAGGTCATATAAAGATCAAGTTTCATGTCTGGGATTTGAACTAGGTTTAGGACAATGAGTATCTACTTTTCTTCTCTAACTTTGCTACCATAAAAATTGCTGCTATAAATATTTGGGTGTATATAGGAACTTTCTTTCTGTCTTTGACCTCTTGGTATATATGCCTTGCCATGGGATCTCTGGGTCAAAGGGTATGAATGTTTTAACCACCAACTTCATAGAGGAGCAAGTAAAGACACATAAATGAGCTATAGAAATGGGAGATGTTGTTCTTATTTCTTCTAGTTTAGAGAACCAAAGATCTGTCTAGAGAGCTCTTGCCAAATGGGAACTAGTGAATTTTCACATTGTGATGTTGATGATGCCCAGGAACCCAGAGAGATGGGATGGGCTTGGCCCAGCCAGATGGAATGTCTCTGGGATTCCTGCCCCCCCTCCTGGTACCAGCTCACTCTGAGTAGTAAACAACCTTATATTTATATAAGCACTTAATAGTTTTAAAAATGCTTTCCTCAAAATGGACCTGTGATGTAGGTGATGCTAGTGTTATTAGTTCCAACTTGAAGATAAACAATAGCTCCAATTTCCCTAGTATTTTTCAATTCAATAAACATTTATTAATTGCCTACTATCTTCAGGGCACTTAACTAAATGGTAAGCCATGGTATAATCCTATAAGCACTTAGTAGATTTTTCATTAGATTTTTTTCAATTGCTAAGCATTTATTTTCTTTTTGAGATAAAAACAAAACTCTTTAGACAAATATGCATGGTACTGCGAAACAAATTTGCACAGTGGCCATAGCCCCAAAATGTGTCTCATTCTTCATATCTTGTTTTGTCATTTCACTGTCAGAAGGGAGTAACATTCAGCACTTAATTATTTGTAAAGTTCTTTGCTCACAACAACCCTGACTGTGCAAAGAGGTTAAAAGAATTATTATCCCTATTTTACAGGTAGAATAACTAAGGTCCAGTGAGGGGAAATGACTTGCCAAGAGTCACACAGTTTGTAATTAATGAATTCAGGACCCGGAAGCAGATCTTCTGACTATGTTCAGCATTCTTTCCACCACAAGATGCTCTCCAACAGTTAATGGGGGGCAACTCTGTCTAGTACTTTCCTCTCTCTGAGGACTGGTTCATAGCCAAGACCTAGAAGAGGCACCAGTGGATGGATCCTAGGGACCAATGGATCACAGGCACCTGAAGAGGGATGGGACTTCAGCCCAGGCAGTGTTTTTCCAAAAGTTCTTTATTGTCTTGTTTAGCACAGTATTGGAATACTTGTGCATATGTCATGTCAAAAGTCATAGAAATCTATGTAGTTAGGAATGCTCTCCAGTGCTTCTGTTTAATTTTGCCCTAACTGAAAAAAATCCAAACAACTGGGTTGACTCAATATACCCTTAGTTCACTTAACCTCACCTGCCCTTTGACCTATCTATCCCATCACAGCTGGGACCTAGGCAAAAGAGAGATGTCATACAAAGAGCATTGGATTTGGAGTGAGAAGACCTAGGTTTTAACTTTGGCTTTTCCATCTACTAGCTTAGTATCTTTGAGCAAGCCACTGTGGACCTCAGGTCCTCATTTTTAAGGACCCTTTGAACCTCAAACCCTTTGGTCCCATGATTTTGTGATACTCTGAGGAGCAATGAGCTGCAGTTGCAGAAGAGTAGATTTCAACTCAATTAAAGGAGAAAAGTCGAACAGAGCTCTTTCAAAGTGCAGTGGGACGTCTTAGGAGGTGGTGAACTCATGGTTGAGAGTCTTTGAGCAGAGACCACATACCAGTTGTCAAGGAAACCAAGGGGAATGGAGGATGCCTGTTCAGGTGTGGGTCTGCCTAGAGCCCTTAGAAGTCCCTCCCAATTCTGAGATCCTTTGAAACTAAGTCTATCTATCCCTGCTCTGCCTTCTTCATAATCATCAAGTGAATCATATAATTCTAAAGCACTACACAAATGTATCATTATTCTTAGTAATAAATGCTACTGGACCTTTACCTTAGATACTTCTTCCCCTGGGAACCAGCCCCATCATCCTGCATCCCTGAAATATGTTGTAAAAAGCATAGGGAGAAGGGATTGTAAGGTCCATAACAGTAAAGACTGTATCTTATTTAAATTTTCTATTTCCTCTAGAATTTAGCACAGTGCTTTGCACAGTTCATAATTGAATTGATTTGCTGAACCTTTCTCCAAGCTTTGAGGGAGATCAGGAATACAGCAAAAGATCAAATCTCAGATGCATCTGTAGAGGCCTATTCAGATACCCTGGCCTGAGTTATCTCCATGGATGATCAGACCTTTGCAGCCATTTGGGGCTGGTAGGAACAGTGTGATAGGAAGGAGGGCGATACTAATGTAAAGCTACTGCATTCCTTGGGAAACAATGAGGACATCCAATGAGTTAATGTACGTAAAACACTTTACAAACCTTGAAGCACTATGTAAATGCTAACTGTTATTATTTGGTAGGAGATTAAGATTATGTTTGACCAGGGAAGATCATAATAGACACTAGAAATACCATGGGGGCCCCTACTGCCTAAGTGTGAGGTCAGGCTGGGCACTCAGGGAAAGAGGTTGTAAGGTGAGGTGGTGCAGTGAGTGGGAAGAACACCGGATCCCATCAGAGGCCCAGAGTTCAAATTCTTACTCTCTTACTTTCTATTTATGTGACCTCCCTGTTTGTAAAGTGAGGGATTTAACCAAATTAGCTCTAGGATCCTTTCCAGCTCCAAATGCTATGTGTAGGCAGAAGCCATGGTGTAGATACAGAGGTATGATGGTGGCACAGAGAAGAAACAAAGTAATTTCAAATAACCTGATGTCTTATTTTCCTCTTGCTATCTGCATGGGAGGAGCTGTCTTTGACCCTCTTCATCGGTCTTCAAGAGGAGACTAGTCAATGGCAAGGGGCAGGGATTGGACAAGGATCCCTTTAAGGACTCTTCCCTTAATATCCTTATGATCCTAGCGTAGCATACTTCTTTTAAAAATCCACCTCATTTCCTCCAGTCACCATCAACGGGATGCTAGAAACCCCTAGCAAAAGGATCTTATTCACCATTTGGTCAGAGATGGTTACTGCTGAAGCTGGGTGCCCCCTTGAAAGACAAACTGGCATTGCGCCATGCCATTGAAAACTGTACCAACCAACCCCTTTAGGCCTTATCTAGAAAACAAGTCATTTGGACTAGATGACATCTGCAGTCCCTTCCAGCTCTAACGGTCTGTGGCTTCAGATCCCATGCTGCTCTCACATTCCATATTCAGTGTTATAAGGATCCTTCTACATCCAAGATCCTAAGGATTAATAATTCCATTCCTATAGTTCCCTCGGTCTTTCCCATCTATAACTTCAGACATTTTGCTGATTACGACAAGTCTTCTGTCACAGTCTTACTAATTAACAGGAAACTGCCAAGTGAACTAATGGAAACTAGCAGTGCCCACTATGGGGCCAGGCCATTTTATCTCAGAAAGCCATTAAGATTTTTCTTAAGCACATTGGATTTTGGGTGCCTTTGCTCTAAAAGGGTGCAGGTGTGAGACAGTGAAGGCAAGAGAGTGAGGGAGAAGGAGACAGAATAAGAGGAAGACATCAAGGATGGAAATTGACTTTGGGATCCAGATTGCTAAAGAAAATTCACAGTTCTCCGAAATTTACAAGTTTCAGACAGTGTACCCTCCAGAGAGGAAACAGATAAGGCCTGCAGTGTGCTGTGGTGGAAAGAGCATTGCGTCTAGAGTCACAAGGCCTGACTGCAAAGCCTGGTTCTGTTTCTTACTCTCCAGAGGACCTCAGGTAACCAATTCCCTCTCTGAGTCTCAGTTTCCTCAACTGGAAAACAGGGATAGGAGTAGATTTTGACTAATGTCTTTTCCATCTCTAAGACTATGAATCTAAGGTAAATTTTAAACAGAGTAGGGGTTTAATGTCATTTAAAAACTAAAGAAACCAAACTGTGAATACTTTTCCTGAAAGAAATTCAGGGCTTAAAAACTCTCAGAGATAAGTGACTTCACATAATTGTGAAGCCTGCTTATATACAAAGGGTTCTTGGTTTGAATCTTTGAATTTCACAACTGGAAGGGACCTCAAGGAACATTCAAACCTGTGCTTGAGCAAGACTACTCTGGGGAATCTGAGTAATGGAGAAAAATACATTGAGTGTATTAGAACATGTTATTGACAGTCTGATCAGCTTTGGGGAAGATCCATGTGATTTGCCAGGAACAAAGAAGATGCTCAGACATAGACTCCTGGAACACAGGGCAGAGGATAGACCTTAAAAGATCCCCATGTCCAAGCTTGTCTTTTGACAGAGGATGAGAGGGAGTGTCAAATGCAGGCCAGGACTTCATCACATTCATCACATTCACTCTGTCAATCAACCAATCAATCAATAAGCATTTATTAAGTGTTTACTATGTGCCAGGCACTGTGCTAGTCACTGAAAAACAAAGAATGAAACAATGTTTACTCTCAATGAGCATTCTATTACATTCTATTGGAGGGAAATGACACGTACATATATAACTACAAACAAAATAAGTGTATGCCCTCTTTCCTTCCCTTGCCCCTTCCTTCCTTCCTTCCTTCCTTCCTTCCTTCCTTCCTTCCTTCCTTCCTTCCTTCCTTCCTTCCTCCCTTCCTTCCTTCCTTCCCTCCCTCCCTTTATTCCCTCCTTCCCTCCCTCCCTTCCTCCCTTCCGTCCTTCCTTCCTTTGGTGCAGCCAATGGTGTAAGTGTGAGGATCTAGGATCCCTTCCAGCTCCAAATGCTATATGTAGGCAGAAGCCATGCAGATACACAGGTATGATGGTGGGACAGAGCATAAGCAAAGATATTTCAAATAACTTAATATCTTATTTCCCTTTTGCTATCTGCATGGGAGGAGTTGTCTTTGACCCTCTGCAGAGGTCTTCAAGAGGAGACTAGTCAATGGCAAGAGGCAGGCATTGGACAAGGAACCCTTTAAGGACTCTCCCTTAATATCCTTATGATCCTATGCATACTTCTTTTGAAAATCCATCTCATTTCCTTCCTTCCTTCCTTCTTTCTTCCCTCCATTCCTTCTTTTCTTCCCCCCTATCATTCTTCTTTCTTCATTTTCCTTCCTTTTCTATAATGTTTTATGATTTTTGAAGTGCTTCATTCACAACACTCTTGTGTTATAGGAGCACAGGTTTTCATTTTACAGATGAGGAAACTGAGGCTCAGAAAGGGAAAATCACTTGCTTAAGACTATCTAAGTAATGCGAGAATCAGGACTTTAATCCCATTCACTTGGGGTTGGGGATGGGTTAGATTGTCTTTGAAGTTCCTTTCAGCTCTACATCTGTGGTCTTTATGATCCCTTTACCTTAAATAAGGGGAAACCTATTACTTGTATTACCTATTCATTCTACTTTGTGACAAATCTAATTTTTTGAGGAAGTTTTTTTCTTGCGTCAAGAGGAAATCTACTTCCAGAGTTTCTGTCAGTTGGTCCTATTTCAGCATTCGAGGGCACAGCAGAACTAGTCTGATCCCTCTTCTGTGATGACAGCCCCTCAAAGACTTGATGAGAGCTGTCCTGTCACTCTTGAATCTTCACTTTTCCAAGCTAAACACCCCCACTTTCTTCAAATGATCTTTGTGTGGGGTGATCAAAGCCTTTCATTATCTTGTTTGTTCTCTGAATGATTTCCAGATTATCAGTGTCTTTCCTAAATGTCGAGCTCAGAAATGAATACATTGAAAATGTGGTTTGACAAAGGCAGAGAGCTCTCTGTGACCTTTTAGCATGGATACTTTGCCTATGATAATATCCACTTCTGGGATGGGCATACTGTAAAACTGAGTGTGAGGCTAGCTAAAAATCCCAAATATTTTTGCAAGAAAATTCCTGTCAAGACATACCTTTCTGACCTCATACTTTTGAACTTGATTTTTTTAACTTAAGAATAAGACTTTAGATTCTACCCAGCATTTAAACCTGTCAAGATCTTTTTCTATTCTGCTTCTGTAATGCAAGATGAGCTATCCTGCCCAACTTGGTGTTATCTGCAAATCTGATATACATAACATCTATGCCTTTATCCAGGGCATTGATAAAAATGTTGAAGAAAACGGGCCCTGAACACCTCTCTAAGGCATTTCATTAAAGCCCTATCTTATTGAAGATCTTACCTATCAATACTGAACCATTCCTTAATAAGTATTGGTTGGATTCTGCCATACAGACACCTCTGTTCAATTATCTTACCACAAGGACAGCACTAGTAACTTATGAAATACTTTGCTTTTTTATCGGTAAACTTGATATATTGCATTCCTGTGATTTTCCACTCCAATTACCGTGCTGGTCACTTGTGAACACTTACCTTTTCTAGAAGTTCACTAATCATCCCTGTAATGAATTTTGCCAAGAATCATAGCCAAACTCCCCATACTGTAGTTTGCAGAAGCCATTCTCTTTCCATTTTTTTGCTTTTTTTTTTTTTGGAGGGGGGCAGGGCAATTGGGGTTAAGTGACTTGCCCAAGATCACAGGGCTAGTAAGTGTTAAGTATCTGAGGCCAGATTTGAACTTAGGTCCTCCTGACTCCAGGGCCGGTGCTCTATTCACCGCCCCAAAGAGAGGGGAAGTGAACCGTCTAGTTCATCACACAGGCAATAAGCAACAAAGCTTGCATTTGACTCCAGGGTCCTTGATTCCAATCTGGGGCCTTACCCATGACACTTCACTTCCTCTCCCAATATACTAGAGGCCTTCTCCTGTTTTTTGTGACATAGATGGAGCACCAGTGCACCCGAGAGGTACTTTGTCTATTGTCTCAAAAGTGACCAAGATTAAAATCTAGGAAAGCTGATCTTGTCATATAAATGAACATGGACTTTCTGACAAAATTACCAAATCCTAGAATGAGCCCTCCCCCATGCCTTCTCCTTCTGATTACAAGTCAGAAAGAGGTAGGGGAAGCTGAGGCAAATCCCAACAGATTCATGAAAGATTTGTATAAACTGATGTATGGCTCCCGGCTCTTGAGAGAAATGGAGATCAACTTGACATTTAAGGATAATGCATGGAGAGACGATACTATAGTGGATGGAGAGTTGGGTTTGGAGTGACAACCTGAGTTCTAATCCACATCCCCAAACTCCCCAGATACTAGCTGTGTGAACCTGGAAAGTGACTTAACTTCTCTGTTTCCTCATATGTAAAATGAAGGATCATTAATAATAATAGCACCTACCCCACAGGATTGTTGAGTATTGAATGAGATACTGCATGTAAAGCATTTTGCAAACCTTAAAGCACTACGTGAATGTGAGTTTTAATTAGTATGAATGCAGTGCTTCCCTACCTTGATTATGCTGTGGACCGTTGGATTATTTACCTAGGGCTACTCCAGGCTCTGCAGCATCAATTGCATTCTTGGAAGCTTGAGAGGCAGGGACCAGAAGGTGGGAACAGAGGCAGTATGTGCTCCTGTCTTTTAGGTTTGTAGATTTTAAGAAGGACCTTTCCAGAAAGAAGCACCAACAAGCAGGAGAACTTTGAACTCACTTTATACCTAAAAAAGAAAACCAATTATTATATTATATATGTATAATTAAGATCTTCAGGTTCACCTACAATTCTCTTTTTCACTTCTACTATGTATATGGAAATGCCCATTTTATTGGGTGTGTAAGTTCAGAATAAAAAATAATGTGAGAACCTTCGGTAATTAAAGTCTCGTGGATAGATGAATGCTTGCTACAAACCTCTACTTCTGACATCATGTGTTTTAAGGTACCTCCCAGCTCCGACATGCTATATTTAAAAATCCCGTCAGCTTTAGTATTCTGCATGTGGAGATCCTACAACTCTTGTTGTCAGTGACATGGAGGGTCTATCTAGTTATACTTTGGGGAATTCACTTACTCATCCTTGTGCCTCATTTCTTCCCCCTCTCACTGCCAAGGAAATCTAGAAGTTTATACACCTGCTACCCATCAGCATACTGAGACAACCTCCCCACTTGCAAGTGATAGCAGTCTCTGCTGGAGAAGTGTAGTCCAGAATCTGGCAATATCCATCTAACTGTCTGCAAACTCCATTTAGACGAGCCATGTGTATATACAAAACCTACATGGGCTCATACACCTCTTACACAATCATACAGTTCGCTGGAGGAGGAAAGTTTTATTAAAAGGAGGAAGAAAACAAAATAGAGACCCATAAATAAACAAGCTTAGTCCCAAAGATCCCTGAATGCAAATCCCCCCAAATCACTTAGAGTTTTGAATGTGAGGGCTCCCCAGGCAAAAGCAACCCCCATAGACAAACCTGTCCCCATTACCTGTGCCTCTTTTCTGGTGGGTGAAAGTGGGGGGCCTTCTTTTTCCTCTTTCCCTAGCACTGTGCAGTTCCTCATTGTTCTCTCTACCCCCTCATTCCACAGTTTCTTAGGCTGGGTAATGAGACTCTAAGCTTTTCCAGTCTTTTCATTGCCATCTCCCCCTGAGTAAGATGAAGGCACACCTTTGGAGTCTTCTCTCAGGGTGGCAGCACCAGCCTCTCCCAGGTTCTCTTTTCCCCTTAATGAAAGGTTTCCACCAACCATTACTCTTTTTTTAAGTTATACTTTGGGAGGAAAACATCTGGTTACTCAAATGAGAAGGAGAGGGGGAGGGGGAAAATATCTAAGAACCTCAGATCACTCCTTCTAACTCTAACATAGGATTCTAGTCCTATCAAAATGCATCTACCCTGGGAAAAGCCTTGCTTGGGTCCCTCCCTTTCCCTTTAGAGCAAATGAAAGATGAGCTTGAAAGAAGAGAAGGATGGGCAATCATTGGAAAATGCATTTGCAGGACAGAAAGGAAGGAAGGTAAACTCAGGACTAAAAATATGGGAGCTAAAGGAACCAAAGACAAAGTTGGCCAAGGAAGAATAGTGTGATGGCACCCTGGGCTAGGAATCAGGAGGAGGCTTGAGTATAACTTCCAGCTTTGTCCTTGAATAGAGTTGTGTGAGTTTGGGTCAGTTCCTTCCCTCTCTGGACATCAGGTCCTCCATCAGTAGAATGGGAGTAGAATTCAGTAGTGTCAAACTCAAATAGAAATGGGGCCACTGAATTGTACAGAAACATCCCTATAAGTACAAATTGACTGATAACCACATATTAACATTATCTGTGTTTTATTGTATTTCTATTTTGTTAAATATTCCCCAATTACATTTCCATCTGGTTTGGAGTTACTTGATACTTTTTATAGCCATGTTTGATAACCATGGACTAAATAAGCTCAGAGAGCTCTTCCAGCTCTGACATTTATTTGTTCCTGCTCTTGAGTCCCTCCCAACTCTGAAAGATCCAAGAACCTGTGAGCCCTGAGATCCAGCCCTGCACAGTAGCATGCTGGGAAGGAGGTAGGGGAAGGAGAGGAGGTACGACAGGGAGCTTTCTTAGTCTGGAAAGGGCAGGACTGACTATGGCTTTGCTCTGGACAGCTATCTCATGGGAGGAACAGCTTACTTGCTTATGGTTCCATCATCTACTCTGCTTGGTCTTCTCTGAACATGAAACTGAGGTTGCAGCTGCTGATCCTGCTTCTTTCTTTTCATCCTAGCCATGTTCCCAGAAAGGAAGAAGAAGTGGAGCAAAGCCAGGTGGGAATGCAGGCCCTGTGATCTTCTGGCCTCCCAGGTAATAATAAAACCATCAACTGTGTACAATTTTACAGCCTCTGGTCTCTCTTTGATTTCTTGCCAGCAGGCAGACTGGGCTATAAAAATGTCCAGGAGGACAAGGGGAAAAGGAACAGGGCATTGTGGCATGGGGAAAAGAGCACAAGGCTTGGGATCAGGGGCAAGGGGAAGGAGAGGGGCATGAGTCTGGAGACCTGGGATCTGGTTTGAATCTGAAGACTGAAGAACAGAATTAGATCTACCACTTACTACCTTTGTGACCTTGAGTTTCTTCTTCTATAAAATGCCTTATTCCCCCATTTTTCAAGAATTTGCTGTAGGGCCTTCATCAATTTATTTGACTTCCCTGGCCTTCTGTTTCAATTAAATTCAATAAAAATATAGTAAGGACCTATTATAGATAGCCAGGTTGCACAGTAGATAGAATGCTAGACCTGGAGTCAGGAAGACTCATCTTCATGAATTCAAATCTGGCCTCAGACACTTACTAGACATTGGGTAAGTCATATAATGTTGCTTGCCTCAGTTTCCTCATCTGTAAAATGAGCTGGAGAAGGGAATGGCAAACCACTCCAGAATCTGCCAAGAAAACCAAACCCCAAATAGGATCATGGAGAGTCAGACACCACTGAAAAGTAACTGAACATCAAATCATTATTATTTGCTAAATAAATGAAAGGGTTGGATTAGAATAAGAAAGGATCCCTCTTCATTTCCAGCTCTGACATGCTATGCTCCATATTATGAGGTCCTGTCCAGCGCTGATATTCTATGGTCTCTATTCGAAGGATCTTTTAAGCACTGACATTCTGGATTGTAAAGATTAAGATTTCTTCTAGCTCTGACATCCCATGAGCCTAATCTAAGAATCAAATAACACATATCTCTTTGTTACATCCATGAGGCACATATAGGGAGTACAAAATCCTTCCTTTGCTCTTCCTTTCAATTCCCCATGATCCTGAGCAACTCATGTCCTTTACATTGCCTCTGGGACTATATGAAGACAACTAATGTGGGTTGGGCAGTGATGGCTGGAGCAAGTCCAGTTGTACACAGCTGCCAGTCTCATCCAGATCTACACCAGCCCACTCTGTCCAGGCCTCCTTTGAGGAATGAGTCAAAGATGACTGTGGGTGTGGAACACTACAAATAAAGCCACATGTTTCTGATATATTGGCTAATTTTGCTGAAGTATTTTATTTTTCTCTACTTTTTTATTCTTTGTTAGAAAGTTTGGAACTCAGGAAAGGGTGCATGTGCGTGTGTGTGTGTGTGTGTGTGTGTGTGTGTGTGTGTGTGTGTGTGTGTAAGAGTTACATTGGAAAATATAGGTGACCTAAAATATCAATAAAAAATTTTTTTAAAGAAAATAAGTGATGGTTGAAACCTTTGGATATTGAATGAGCAGTATGGTAAGTATATAAATAGAAGAAAATAGATTGAAAGACAGTCTAACTGAATGCCCTTATTTAGAGATGGAGAGAGGGAAGGGACTTTAGAGATTACCTCATCCAAATCCCTCATTTTACAATTGGGAAACTGAGGCAGGTGTCATGATATGTAAGCTGGAGTTGGAATCGGAGGACCTACATTCAATTCCCAACTCTGCCATTCACTGCCTGTGTGACTTTGGACAAGTCAATTAACCTTTCTAGGCATCTCTTCACTCATCTGTAAAATGAGGAGGTTGGACCAGGTGATCTCTGAGATCCCTTCTAACTCCAGGTCTACAATCCCATGATCCTATGAGGCTCAGAGAGATGAATCAGTCAATCAGTCAATCAATAGACAAACTTCTATTAAAGGCCTACTGTGTAACCAGCTCTGTGCTAGGCCCTGGAAGTCACTGACACAGGAGTGATTGAACCTGTTCTTATAGTAAATAAATAGCTGGACGGTCCTACTAGGATGTACTAGGTCTTCTGGCTCTTGATGCCACACTATGTTTAATATAGTACCCAGAAAAAGTGAAATCAGAGATGTAGAGGGGAATTAAGATAGTTTTATATCAAGTATGATGAGGAAGGAAAAAGGTGTGAAGAAGGAGAAAAGGTAGAGGAGGAGAGGAAAGGGAAAGGAAAAGGGAAGAGAGAGAAGGGGAGCAGTTAATTGTGTCAGACCCCACAGACAGGCCAGGAAAGATGACTACTGAGAAACATCCTGCAGAGTGCTTGGAGGTTTACAAAGCCTCAAAACCAAAACAAACAAATATTGCAGTGTTTTCCCACAATCATTATTCCAGTTTCAAAGGTGATGAACTTGAAGGTCAGAGGGGAGAAAGAATGACAGTGGCCACAGAGCTAAGTAATGTTAGAACTGGGATTTAAACCTAGGTTTCCTCATCCTGTCTATAGGGCATAGATTTGGTAATTAAGAGGTCACTTAAGAGAACAGCTTGAGAAGTGACCATAGGGGAATGAAGAGTGGGTGTTAGGAAAGTGAAGACAGGGGGTGCTGTGTAGACTCTGGAACTAACAACAAGCTTATCAGGCTGTCAATACCCTTCTTAAAATGAGTGTAATTCTGACTAAAGTATTCCAGAAGTGAGACATAGGACAACAAGCTTATCATTTTACTCATTCTAGAATTTTTTTTAAAGCAATTGGGGTTAAGTAACTTGCTCAAGGTTACACGGCTAGTCATGATTTATGTGTGGGTGCTCATTTTCTGAGGCCGGATTCGATCTTGGGTCATCCCAACTCCGAGGCCGGCACTCTTACTCACTGCACCACCTAGCCGCCCCTCATTCTAGAATTATATTACTCCTTCTTTTCATTAAACATAATATCTCATTAGTTTTTTAGGTTACTATATCACACTATTGATATTTAGCATAATAGAAATATGAGAAATAATATAGCACAGTAAATACAAAGCCAGTCTCAGAGTCAAGAAGGCTTGGGTTCAAGCTTTGCTTTCAATACAAACTGACTGCACGACCCTAAGCAAGTCATTTGACCTCAGTGACCCAGGAAAATCTTCACCACTATAAGTTACAGAGCAGGTAGTGACCTGTATTGGTAGAGAGTTTCCTCACAAAAAAAGGTTCCCTTATCAATTAAATCACAAGTCTAGGGAGAAAATAGAAAGGTATAGATACACACACACACACACACACACACACACATATACACACACACACACACACATACAGTAATACCACATTGATTTTAATATGGTCTCTATGCTCAAAATGAATTCTCTTTAAAAGAAATGTCTATATCTATCACTATCTGTGCAATCGTCTGTCTAGTGATTTGTCTATCATCTGTCTATTCATGTTTGACTATCTTTCTATCTGTCTGTTCATCTATTTATCTTTCTTTCTCTCTAATATTTACCTATCTATCTATATTATTTCTCTCTATTTTTCTATCTATATTATCTATTTCTCTAAATGTCTTTCTGCATCTATCTGTCCATCCATCTATCTATCCATCCAGCTAGCTATTTCTACATCTCTTCATCCATCTATGTGTCTACCTGTCTATCTTTTATCTATTTATCTGTCTGTCTATATGGCCTTGGCCAAGTCACAATCTCTCTGTATTTCAGTTTCCTCAGCTGTAAAATGACTGGTTTAATCTCAGAGAGGTCCATTCCAGGTTTCAAATATTCTATGACTTTATGGATAAAAAGATAAGATGGAATATGCTGGAAAAAAAATCACCCTAGTCAAGATCACATTTCAGTTTTACCCAAGGCAGATGTCAGAGAAAGTGTGCCACGATATGACCAGCAGTGTATAGATGGGAGGTTATTGTTGAGTAGTTTCAGTCATATACAACTCTTTGTGACACCAATTGGGATTTTCTTGGCAAGGATACTGGAGTGGTTTGCCATTTCCTCCTCCAGCTCGTTTTACATATGAGGAAAATGAGGCAAACAGGGTTATATGACTTGCCAAAGGCGACATAGCTAGTAAGTGTCTGAAGGCCATATTTGAACTCAGGTCTTCCTAACTCCAGGCCCAATGCTCTATCCACTGCACCACCTAGCTGCCCCAGAGTGGAAGGTAGGAAAGGGTCCTGAATTTGCTGCTTCTAGAGTTTTGTGTCTCAAGTCTAGGTCTTCTCATCTCTCAATTGAGGACAATGTTATCTGGTCTGCCTTTTCTCCAGGGCTACAGTAAAGATTAAATAAAATTAAGAATGTGAAACATTATTTGGATTTTAAAGCAATCAACTAATGAATAAGCATTTATTAAGTGCCTTCTGTGTGCCAGACACTCTGTATATTAGATACAAAAAGAAGTAAAGATAGCTTCTGCCCTGAAGGAGCTTACATGCTAATGGCGAAGGCAATACACAAGCACTCTGCAAAGTGAGGGTAAATAGTAAATAATTAACGGAGGCCAGGCATGAGAATTAAGAGAGGTTGGGGAAGGTTTCCAGTAAATGACTGGATTTTAGCTGTAACTTAATGGAAACCAGGGAAGTTAGTAGGCTGAGCTAAGGAGAGATAGCATTCCAGGAATGGGGTTCAATCAAAAAAAAATATCCAGAGATGAGAAATGGAGCATCTTCTTCATGGAACTGCCAGGAGGCCAGTGTCACTGGACTGAAGAGTATCTGGCAGGAACTAAGGTATAAGAAGACTGGAAAGGTAGGAGGGGGCAAACTGATGAAGGGCTTTGAATGTCAAACAAAGGATTTTGTATTTGATCCTTGAGGCAATAGGGAGTTGCTGGAATTTATTGGAGTGGGGATGACATTATCAGACTTGCGCTTTAGGAAAATCACTTTGGTGGCTGAATGGAGGATGGATTCCAGTGGAAAGAGATTTGAGGCAGGCAGACCCATCAACAAGCTATAACAATAACCTAAGTGTAAGGTGATGAAGGCCTGCACTGATGTGGCTACATTGTTAACCGGGAGAGACAGGGATGTATTGGAGAGATACTGCAAAGGTCAAATCTACAGGAATTGGTAACAGATGGTATGATGGAGGTGAAAGATAAGGAGGAATCCAGGATAGCTCCCACACTGTAAGCCTGAAGGACTGGGAGGATGGTGTTGCCCTCTGTAGTAATGGGGGAGGGGTATGGCAGGTGTGAGGAGGAAGTTAGAGGGAATGATGATGAGTTCTGTTTTGGACATGGTGAGTTTAAGATGTCTACTGGACCTCCAGTTCAAGATGTGTAAAAAACAGTTGGAGATGCAAGATTGAAGGTCAGCAGAGAGTTTGGGGTAGAACAGGTAGATTTGAGAATCATCAGGATAGAGATGGTAATTAAATCCATGGGAGTTGATAAGATTACCCAATAGTATAGAGGAAGAAGAGAAGAGGGCCCAGGACAGAAACTTGAGGAACAACTATGAATAGAGGGAATGATCTGGAAGAAGATCCCTTGGTCACATGGTAGGATAAGAACTAGGAGAAATTGATGTTCTACAAAACCTAGAGAGGAGAGAGTGATCAACACTGTCAAAGGCTGCAGAGAGGTCAAGAATGAGGATTTTGAAAAGGCAACTACAAGGTTGGATTTGGCAATTAAGAGATCAGTAATGATTTCAGAGAGAACAGTTTTGGTGGAATGGTAGGGTCAGAAGCCAGTCTGTAATGGGTTAAGAAGAGAATGATGGGAGATAAAGTGGAGGCACCTAATGTAGATGGTCTTTTCAAGGAGTTTAACTAAAAAGGGTAGAAAAACACAGGATGAGAGTTAGCAGGGATGGAAGAATCATGTGATTTTACACGTGTGAGATTTTAAATGAAAAAAAAAAAATCCAACTAAAAAAACCACATTTTATTCCAAATATTTCTGATACATTTTGTCTGACAGCTTGCTCCCCATTGATGTAAAAAATTCTATGGAACTAAAAATAATTATTAAGCAGAGATGTTTACAATAAACTGATAGAAATTATGTTTTGGAATCAAATTGGATAATTCAGGCTAGAACATATTTTTTCTTTTCATTTTTATGTGACTGAATAACTGATTTGGCATCAATGTGGATCAAGACAACCAAATTTCAGATCAGCCAACGTAGGAGGTTAGAAAGGAGGAAAGTGGGAGGAGCAGAGAATAGTGATAAAGAGAGAAGTGAGACAGAGGAGAGAATAGAAAGGAAAGAGGTGGGAGGAAGCATTAAGGGAGAGAAGACAGAAAGCAAAAAAAAAAATGAAGAAAGTGGCGGAAAGTATAGTATAAAAAACTCAGAATGAAAAGATCTGGGGTTGAATCACTTCTAGGACACATTGCTTATGAGACCATAGGCAAGTCACAACCTCTAGTGGACTCAATTTCTTCATCTGTGAAATGGAGACAATAATACCTGTAGTATCTAGCTCTTGAGTATGTTGTGAAGATTAAGTGAGATTACAAATAGTAGGCTCTTTGTGAATCTGTGTGACCTTGGGTAGATTATATAAATATCAATTACTTTTATCTGTATAATGAAGGGCTTGGGCTACATGGCTTTAAGGTCCCTTTTAGCAATACCTTCTATTATTCTAGTCCCTTCTAGCTATGATTCTATGACCCTAAGTCAGGAGGGGAGAGCGTTTGGAAGGAAAACAAATTTAGCTATAGCTATGGTGACTTTGAGGTAGTGGGAGACCGTTTAAGCTCAGGAGAACGATCAGGGCTGGAAATATAAGTTCATGCTTTCTTTTATTCACTCATTTATAGTACCTGGACACATCTTTTAGAGCTTATATTGGATCCCCAGCAAGAAATTTGGTGGGTAGATATTCACATCTAGATATTTGTATCTGCTTAGAAACAAAGTATGTATGTGGCCCGGAGAATTCAGTTAATTAAAAGCAGAGATGTTTAGTTAAATAGCAGAATAAGAAAAGTAGAAATGAAACATTTTCCCATCAAGCCTCAGCAGTGCAGTGAATAAATCACCGGCCCTGGAGTCAGGAAGACTTGAGTTCAAATTCAGCCTCAGTCACAACACTTCTTAGCTGTGTGACCTTGGGCAAGTTGCTTAACCCCAACTGCCCTGCCTTCTGCCTCCAAAAAGACCAAGAAAAAAAAAGAGTGGACAAACATAGGGAACAGCATGGAGGAGCACACACATAGGAAACATGTATATGCAGAGACACTTGTAGAGGAACAACTGGTGCATTTGACAATGGATCAGTATGCTTTTGATGTTACAGGACTGCATGTCTTCTGGTGATGTCATCTCAATGCTCCTGCTGGGCTTGTTTCCATGTAGTGTTTGGTCTCTGTTGGGCATGTGGCTGTGGGGAGTGTTCTGTGCTGGGTGTCGCTCTAGCTCTCTTTGAGTTAACTAGTGCTGAAAAGCTTGTTTATTTTTCAACCATGATTTCCTGCTCACCTGACATAAGGTCTCTGTCAGAAACCTCAGTGTAATTTAGAATTAAAAATCCCTTGTAATTGACAATTCAGTTCTCTAAGGTGACTCTGTGTCCCCTG